>JBBBDQ010001307.1:285000-760813 GCA_037127315.1 Ascarosepion bandense
TTATAAGATGCTACAGTGCTGTCATATAGGAATAAAGTGTCACTGCCAACACTTGGTTTTGAACACAGATTGCCAGATAGTAAACAGTCAACAGCATCTTGAAGTAATTAGAGGTATTGTGCAGCTTCATCTTTATAAATTTGAGACATTCATTGTTGTATGAATTTGGGTTTGAAAAGCAGCTGGGACCGCAAAATACAGTATTACCATTGGATTTGCAAAAATATCTGACTTTTGTTTCCTGTTTATATATATATATATAATCATTCAGGGTGATTAGTGTCGAGAAAAATAAGTATCAGACACAGTATTGTTTGAAGACATTATTATTCTTGCATCTGCGACTTGAAAAAAAAAAAAAAAAAAAAAAAACATTAGACACTCCACAAACCCAAATTCAAAATTAAGAAATCAGAAAAAAGTTCTTTTCTTTGAACTTCATAGCCCTTTCCTCTAACCACAATTTTACATAATCCTCCCTATTATAATAAAGACTTATTTGTCTATCTCCCTCCTGTCACACTCATGGAAAGAGAGAGACAATGATGAGGCAGCATCAGCTCAGTTCATTCTCTTTACTACTAACAGTGTTGTATTTTATTTTTTTGGCATTAATATCATCAAGTACTGAAGAAATATGCACATACATTTATACTATTATAATAAAGACTAATTTTTTTCATCATCAACTAGGATTTAGCATTAATTTTAAATTAGTTATAGGGCTTCGAAATAGATTTAACTGGGTAGCTGATGATCACCACAAATCCCACAACTCTCCTTACTGACCTTCAATTTATAGGATACACGGTGGTTTGGGAGATATTTATAGAAAAAAAAAAATGTACCTTATAAGGAAGCAAAATATGGTAAATGATATATATACTTTTTATTAGTATTCAGGTATTTATGATAGTAAAAAGAAAAAAAAGTTTGTCAGATGACAAATTTTAGTTAACCATCCAGGTAATAGATTATGATGTTTGTAAACTACTACAAGTGCAAGAAAGATCTATAATGCAACTGGTGGCTATTTTGACAGGTCTTGATTTGGATAACTGGGGATACCATCATTTAAGTGTAGACATTTCATGACTTAATGAATAATAAGAAAATTACTGCCACTAACAAATGATTTAAGCTAAAAATAAGTGCAGACACTAGAAGAGTAGTAAAGAAAAAAAAAAGCTGCTGAAATATGTTTCCTTCAAGACATCCAATTTGCTAAAGAACATGATTCAATCTTGAAAATCTGTTTTAAAACAATACAGAGTGACAAATTGAACTTCATCTTTGCAACGCTATTTTTCAAGCCTTTAATAATCTCAGTTTTTTAATAGCATGTTGTGCAACTTTAAATTTCTAAATTTATTAAACTACTCTGAATTTCCGCATCTGTTTGATTTTAACATCTTCAAGATTAATTTATCCCTCGGAGTGACTCTTTCACAACTATTCTGTTTTTATGCAACTGATGTTTAGTCCTTGCTTTCATTGAAATAATTCTGTCAGTTTTTTTCTTTTCAGTCTATCAGGAATACCTCAGTGTGGTGTATTTTGTTAAGATTATGTCTTGAAATAAAACCTTTGAGTGCCTATTATGTTAGCATCACTTCCTAAAGTGCCAGCAAGTAGGTCAGGAAATGTTAAGCTAATATTGGCTGACTGTTGAGGTATATTAAAGTTAAACTCTAGTCTTGTGAAAGAGCCGACTGCAAAATACAGTCCACAGAAATCAAGGGATAAATGTAACTCATCCAATACTTCAAGTTTTTATCATCTTTAGTAGGTATAGCAGTTATTTATATCATATTTTGAATTTAACTTGAAACTTAAACTTATCCCAAATCCTTGTTGGGCTAATGTGGATAATAAACTTTAGAGCCATCACTTATATTAGAAACAATTATTACTTTAAAAATTGAAACTATTTCATATTGAATTTAAATATACCTTTTAAACTATACACAAAATACATGCACAAAGATCTCAATATTTCCACCCAATCAGAAATCTGACATCTACATGAAACAGAACACAGACTGATCTTGATGTGGAAACAGTTAATTACTAGTGAGCTGACATTGCATATAAATTGTCCAACTTTTCAGATCAACTATGATTTGAGGGAAAAAAACAATTCTTGAGATTATGTCAAAGATTCTGAAAAGTTTCAGAGTTTTTAAAACTCAAATGAATAGAAACAGATTTGCATCAGTTTCAAACCTAAACAGGGAAACAAGGCAACAAGTTTTTACAGGAGTTGGAAGTGTATGTAAATAGTATGAAGAGACCATCAAGAATTTGATTGATCAAATAAGGGAAATAATAAAAGAAATGTATTGGAAGATAAAAATTGAAAAGAAATTCAAGAAGTATAAAAAATTAAGGAAATTGTTTTAACTTTTAACTATAAGAAATTATATAAGTGAGAAGTAAATAGAAAAAAAAGTACAAATGTTATTATGCATAGAAATAATAATTTTATCTTTAGAGAGGAAAAAAGCCAAAGTGCATGTTCAAAAGAAATAAAGTCAGAGAATGAAGTCTTTGAAAGTTATTACAAAATTGCCATGAAAACCAGATGAATTACAAAGTTAATTGTATGATACAAAGATAAAGAGGACATATTTCAGGAAAACAGGACACTGGTAAGAATGGCATCAAAATATTAAAAGTGAATTAAGATAAGTAACATGAAGACATAAGAAAAATAATAAAAATAAATCACAAAATTAAATTATCCACAAGGGAAAAAAAAAAAGAAAAAAGCTTAAAAGATCATCAAATCATTTTAAGTAAAACTGCAAAAAAGAAAGAAAAGAATTTCCTTTTATTAATGTATATTTACCTTGAAAAACAAGGAATTGAAATTCAAAGCAATGAAAATTTACAAGTGATGATTTCCATTTGATAAAAGGTTATCAATTATTTATAATGAACTTAGGAGGTAGTAGGCAGTGACAAAATTAAAATATTTGCTAAATTTCCAGTAGAAAAATAAAACTGCACAGGTAACCAAAAAGAGAAAAGAAAAGGAAATTACAAGTAAAATGTAACAATCAAAAAGTTCCAAGAAACCAAGTCATTTTTATTCATTTAAATTTTCATGATACTCGAAACAAATACAAGATTTACATCCATTGAAAATTATTTGAATTCTGAAAAAGATAATTATGACACCAGAAAGAATTGGGGATACATAGCAAATCCAAAAGCAATTCAAACTGCCCTACAATTAACATTGGATCATGCAAACTGCATCTCATAAGAAAGCAACAGTTTATCAGTCATTTATGATCAATTATTATCAATGATTGATGACAGAAGGAAAATGGAAATTTTCACATGAACACATGATAAACATCACAATAACAACTGAGATAAAATATAGACACTGTCAAAATGATAAATATAACCAAATAACTATTTTTCTTTAATTAAAAACAAATAAAATGTTTTTAGAGAAGAGGACATTTTAAGAAAACAGTAAATGCAACATTCAAATACAATAGATTAATGAATTTATGATAAATGCATAATGAATTACTGAAATGATCATAGAATAAATGAGAATGGAGAATGAAAATGTGGACAAATACCTTGGACCTCAGGAAATGAACATCATCATAGATCTGCAAAATAAAAAGGGTGAAGTTGTGTATTTGTGGGGAACAATCTCAATACAAAGCAGCATAAAGCATTTTGGAAATGGAAACTGGTTTCAAGAGCAAAAAACTATTGTTTTTTCCTTTTTAGTCCATGAGAAGTCAGTTCATTCCTTTAGGTAAATCGTCTTCTATAATTCTATATAGACAAATATTTCTGTCTGGTGACAAAAGGATTAGACTTGCAATAATATTACAATAGATTGTCTCGGTTTTATAGATGATATAAATGTAAAAATATCAATCTTTTCTTATAAAATATACACAGAAAATGTACTTAGGATAACCTAAGAGCTTTCTGCAGATATCATCTTATCTGATATACAAATGAGGAATATATTTGAGCAATTTAATGATACAATGGAATAAATTAACAATCAGCAAAAGTTAGATTTCATTTTTTGCTTTCTGGTCACTTTGTTATATCTGAAGTTGTGAATTAACTATTTTTCAGTACTTAAATCAAAACTTCTAGAAAAACAAGATTTTATTCACTGGAGTTGAAAACAATGCAAATTGTCTTGAGTCAAAGACCAAAAATCATGACAGAAAAGAAAGAAAAAAGAATGAACATTCCTAGGATGTGACATCAATTTTGGTGGCCATTAAATCTGGAAACAGAAGATTAGGCAAAAGTGAAATAGTTTGATTTATATCTGGTTCTAAAGATTAGACAGCAGTTATACAAGTCCAGTGGATTTAACTAATTACAAAACTTAATGATGAACTAAAAAATTATCAAGAACACAAGCTTGAATTTAATGAAACTGCATTTCAGAAGGGCTTTAGATTATCAGTCATGACAAAATGACATTTTCAGAGTATAACTTTAGATAATGACAAATTTTTTCATTAAGCATCAAATATCAAATTAAACATGTCCAAAATATTTACACCCTACAAACTTTTATATTGTAAATTTAATATTAATCTAAAACAGTCACAATGGAAAACCAGTGGAGTCAACAGATGAAGAACGACTGAGATTCCTAAGATAAAGACCCTAGAGAAAATTTGAAATAACAAATCCAAATTGAACAAATAAAAGTGTCAGAACAAATTATTTCCTTCAACCCCCCGCCACCACGCCTTCAGCCCTTCATCTGGTATACTTATTTTTCAAATAATTTTTTTTCCTTGGTAGAATGTTTATAAATTGAAAAATTCCCACTACTATGACTATTCAAGGTGGCACTTGCATTTGTTATTAAAAGTGCCTGATAAAGTATTTATCTCTTTAATATTTATGAAAAGGAAAAACAGAGTCATAAAAATTCTAGAATTTTTTATTACGTAAATTTTGCAAGGCAGCAATTTAGTTTCCTTTATTTTTGGGATAAAATGCATGTGTTTTGACAATTGATATAATGACCTTGTGCCATTTTATTGTCAATTATGACAATGAATATCTCTAACATAATGCAATTGTTGTTAAGAAAATGTGAAGCTTGAATGTCAGGTTTGATCATCACAGCTTTGGAAACAATGAAAGTCTTATTTAAGAAAATAAGACTTCAAAAAAAGTAATGGCATGCTTATAACACAATTGGATAAGCGTGAAGTGAGCTTTTTCAGAACAATCTTGATTTTAAATGGAATATATTCTGAATAAATATGTAAGATACTAATCACTTTTCTAAAAGAAAATGACTTTTCACAAACATAGAGAGAGTAACTTTAGATTCAGCCATAATCAAATGAGTAAGAACAAGCTTTATTTGAAAAGGAATTTTATATCTTTTTACTATTCGTTTATTTTTTGGTTAAATTTAATCACAATGGAACCTGACAAGACACTAGGCCTTATTAGCTTTCAACATTATCTTACAATTGAGCCAAATTTCAAAAAACAAAACCTAAATCTTAAAATCTAACATGACAATTCTCAGGAATAAGCATTTTGTTTAAGTCAATGAAAAATGTACTTTGCTTCATTATTAACTTATTTGTTAAGGTTTGATCCCCCTACACAAAAAACCTTGTTTCTTCAAAAGCCATTTCCACCTTCTTCTAGAGGATTTTGAGTAAGAATATTTCCTTCCATTTTGATTACTTTCCCATAATTGACCACAAATGAAAGTTTGTATTTTTTTTTCACAATATCCAAAAGTAAAACTGGGAGAGGCAATATTGTGAGTACACTTGGAGAAAGCCAGGACTGTTGCACAGCAAATAAGAGACATTCTTATCAGTGAATACCACAAGACAACAAAGGATCTATTCTTTTTATACTTAATTAGTGTAGAAAAAAAGTGCTAAATAAATTGAGTTATCAACAATT
Source organism: Ascarosepion bandense (assembly GCA_037127315.1). Lineage (NCBI taxonomy): Eukaryota > Metazoa > Mollusca > Cephalopoda > Sepiida > Sepiidae > Ascarosepion > Ascarosepion bandense. The sequence goes on from JBBBDQ010001307.1 coordinate 290,950, forward strand.
ATCTAAGACTGCTGGAAAGCTCTTGGTCAAAATAAGACGCTCTTTTTGATAGAAAAATTGGATCAAGGCCAAGGAGGTTTCAGGATCTTACAGATCGTCTGACTTTTCAAGGTCAGAATGGATCCAAAAACAGTAATCAAAAATGCATTCTTTCTCAAATTATAAAGCTGGACATTTGAATAAATTGACAATAAAACAACAGAATATTTAAAGTTGTTGAATACATTTGAACTTAAATAGAATCTGAATATACAGTTTTGTGTTCAAAAACAGTTCACATGAATTTAGTTGTCATCAAGTTGAGCAAAATGAAAAATTGTACCATTTCACATTTACAATCCTCATTCTTTTACTCAGAATTAAGTTTTTATCTAACGGAAATTAACTAGAATAACACAAGCCAAATTAATCCTGCCAACAAACAAAAAAACAGCAGCTTCTAACTATTTACAATAATTCTCTAAAACTATTGTTATCCAAAATAGTTATACAAGTGCGATGGGTTAGGGTTAGGGTTAGGGTTAGCCTAACCTAACCCTTGTCAACTGCGCAGTACAGTAAGGTTAGTTGGGCATCATCTGTGAGAAAACGAACAGCATGATGCAATTCACTGCCAGAAATTTGGAAATGGTATGCTGAACTGCTTGGAATTTGCACCAGAAGCTCCAATACAAACATTTCAGAGTGTTTGAGTTAATCTGAGGACAGTGCAGAGGATTCAGAAAGAGTTGAATGAGTAATGATGGTTACATAGGTGTTTGAAGTGATCACTAGTAATGGCGACATTATATCTCCATTCATCTCCCCACAAGATCTCAGTCTCAACACAGAGGTCAACATCAAGTATCTTGAAGGGGTAGTGCTGCCCTAGATAAAGAGGGTGGCTGCTGGAAGACCCTATGTCTGGCAATGGGACTGTACCATACCACACAAGCAGGAGAATCCAGTCATGACTGTTGGACAATTTCTACAATCACATCAGCCCTTACATCTGGCCACCTAACTCCCCAGACTGCTACCCACTTTGATTATCATGTGTGGAGTACAGTTGAGTGAGAGATCAACAAACCTCCTTATAATACCATAGATGAACTGAAGGCAAGGATTATGGCAGCATTCACCAGCTTAAACAAGAAGACCATCCAGAAGAGTTGCAGGTGATTCTGAAGTTGCCTGGAGGTTGTGGTTGAAGCCAATGATGATTTTATTGAATAGATTTACTCTTTAGTATTTCAAGATATTTTTGTGTAATTTTGGTAAATATATCTGTTAAAATGAGATGTCAGTGTTATTTTTGTTTTTTGTATAATTTTGATGACAATTTTTCCATCTCATCCTGAATAAAAACAAAAAACTTTAAAAATTTTATATTTTTAGAGCCAATTTATCTGTTTTTCGAAGCAGAATCAATCATATAATAATTCTGCTTGTTCCTTCCTAAGTTAGTTACTTAGTTCATCCATCCATTACATCATACTCTCTACACAAGCTTTTCCTTCTCCTCTATCTTTTTACTCTCCTTAGCCTTTCTTTCACCTTTGCCAAACAAAAAGGTAGTAAAGAATGAGAGAGTAGGAGGAGAGAGCCTATAGCATTACTGTATCAGTAGCAGCTTAAGCTGGTGGTTGTAACAGTAATTGTGTGTGTGTGTGTGTGTGTGTGTGTATATGGCTGTGTACTGTACAATATAGTAAAAATAGGTAGGTTTGTTGCTGTATCCCACAACCTAATAAAATTTCTGGCTTTTACACCCTTGGCCATTACTTAGTTGGTTTTTTCTGTTTACAATGGATACAGGAGCTATGATTTTTCAGAAAAGAAAAAAAAAAAAAAAGAACATCTCTTTCAAAATCTCTCACAAAATAGTGTACAGTATTTGGGTTATGGTCTGTGCATATGCTGCTTTATATAAGATTACCATAAAATAGCTTTTATGGACATTACTTTTATAGATATTTTAATAAAATTACAGTTATCGTTATTTTATTATACAATACCTTTATGTATGAAGACATTACTATCATTTGTAGTATAACAAAGTAAATTTTTTCTAGGAAATCATAATTATACTTCCGTGAAAATTCCATGGGTTCTGCTAGTCATGTATTATTGTATCTGAGTCACCAAACACCATTTTGTGTATGTTGACTAAATTCATGGGCAACAGTTTTTGAAGTTCTGGAGTTTTATCTTTGTCAAAAAATTAAAGACAAAAATTAAAAGAATTGTGTGTTTAAAAACATCAAAATAATAGTTGAGATCAATAAAGACAAATTTCAAGCATGAGTATAAGTTTGAAACAAAGGTAATTGTGGCAAACAAAAGTAGCTTCAAAGTTCTTATTCTGCATTAAAATTTTAAAGTCATGGTACATGGGTAGGTTGAATTTTAAGGTCATGGATAAGTTAAACAAAAACATCCCATAACACTACACAATTGTCTTCTAATTCTATAAAGTAATTGAAAATAAATTTATAAAGAAACAGTTTTACAAGCACAAAATTTATCAAACCTGACATGCATTAATGAGAACAAGTGCTGTACTAAGTCAGAAATAACTTGATTCTTTTGTTATTTGTGGCAGAATGGAATGTCAGGTTTTAAAAAGTAGAGAGAAAAAACAAACACTTTGCAGAAATGAAAAAGCTTACCTGTCAGAATAATAACAGAATATATAATTTAATAAACTGCAATAATATAAAGAAATCTGATTTTATGCATACGAGGTGTGGTAAATATGAAACAACAACTACATTTCTTTTTACATTAGTTTTTTAATGTTTTTCTGATTGTCCAGCAGCATCACTAAAGGAAATTTTAATTCACAGCAAATTAAAAAAAAAGATTCACATAAGCAGATAAAAGTTTTTTCTTTTTACTTTAATGCAATATAAATTGGATTATGAACTAATTTCATTTTTTTTTTAACAACAGTTAATATATTTTACATTGTTTTAGAAAAAAAAATTAATTGCAGAGAACTCATAGATAATGACACTTTCACTGCATCTGTATAAATAATATTTGCTTTTCATTAAAATGGCACTTCCTGTGCCAAAACAGTGTTCTTGAATGTTTCAGTGGCAAAGCAAGTGTCTTGAATGTATTGTCTTTTAATTTATGTCCCTTTTATGTTCATATATTAATATCTTTAATAAATCTTTGCATATTTGTGAACATTGTTTACATTCTATTTGGGTAAACTCTTGCTTCAGTTGGAAAATTAACTGTTTTACATGTTTTTGAAGTGTTGGGGGATAATTTTTATATTGAACTGAACTAAATTTCTTTCAAGTTCATTAGTTATGGAGTTTGTAGGTGCCTAGTTTTTGTGTTGTTTATATACTTTATTTTGTCAATTTTGCATGTTTTTCTTTTGATATTGTACACGATCAGGTGAAGAGGCTCATCCCTTGTTCCCTGTTTAGGATGTGGTTTCTGGCTTTCTCTTTTCCAATCTTTTTACTCAATTGGAGTAGATAGACTAAACTATCGCCCGGTCCACACTCCACGTCTATTGAACAGGTGAAGAGGCTCATGCCTTGTTCCATGTTTAGGATGTTGTTTCCGGCTTTCTCTTTTACAATCTTTTCACTCTTACATAGCCCCCTGCGCATCAGTGGCATTACTGCCTTGCTTGGGGTGATATGATAAAAAAAGAGAGAAAAAAAAAAAGTTAATGATTTTAAAATAAATTTCAGTATTTTTTCTTTAGGTTGATATTCAGGGTTGCAAACTTCAAGGCCTTTTAAATAGAATGCTATAATTATGCCAGATCTTATTGCTGTGATGCAAGTAAAAAATTAATCAAGCTGGTCTTAACAAAATAAGAAAATAAGTTTTTTTTTCATGTGTAAATTTAAGTTCAATATTTTTTATTTCTGAAATATAATGTTAGCCATGTATCTATACAGCAAAAGTATTTATTGCCTGAGTAATACATTTTGAAATGGGCCAGAGTTTACAATTTCTTAAAAAAGGTGAACTAATATATCACTGAGAGCAAAACCCCATGGGTAGGTTGAAGTTTTATAAAAACTATTACTAAATGTAAAAAAAAAAAAAAAAAAAAAAACAGTTGATACCTGGTTAAATTTTTATGATTGTTGATAGATAGGAGGTTTACTTTATTCAATGAGTGGCACATTAGAAAATTTATACATTTGTCAACTGGTATGTTAATGTATGATTTAATATCTAAGCTAGACATGTCTATTTTTTTTCATATTTATTTATTTTAATTTATTGAGATTACCAAAAATATTAAGGTGTAAAAGGCCTGTTGTTCCTAAAAAGATCCATTAAAATCTTTGTTAGGGCCTTTTCTAACTTGTGAATAATGCTGTCAAGACCAGAAATAATAGGTTGTAATGGGAGACTGGTTTGCATGATTTTGGCAAGTTATAGAGTCAATGTGTATATATCAATTTTAACATGAAAACTATCTTTAATAAATGAATCTAATATTGGTGAGAAGAAAAGAAAAAATCTTTATCATTGATTTTGTTTTCATTTCCTTTTATGTGCAGTTTAGAAGTTGATTAGAATTGAAACTTGAGAAAAAAAATCTAAAGACAATTTTTAGGTATTCTTTAGATATTCCATCATAAAATTCTCATCTCAATGGTAAAAAAAGTCATGCTTACAAATGAGCCCAGATATTAATTTAATAACCAAAACTGAAGTTTGTCCATATGAAGTTATTTTTAACAAGTTATTAATTTCACTGAAACAAACAGCAAATATATAAAGGTTTTTTTCTTTTTTTTTTTTTACAAAACTAGATAATTAAATGTTTTCATTATCATTCTTTATAAGTAGAAGCAATAATCTTGTTAAACAAGACACAAACACATGATGTATCACATTTCGAGAGATAGCATTTGGTAAAAGAAAGCAAGAGATCAAAAAAGTAATTTACAATTTTGTTTCAATGTTCAATTTCTTTCAAGTGATAGGATCATGTTCCAAATGCAATATAGTTTCTGCTGATATTAACAATTATCTTGAAAGAAAAAAAAAAGGAACCAATTTTGCATGAGAGCTAAACTGATTATATTGGGCTTCATTTGAAAATTTTTTTAAAGTTTGGTTTTGAAAATTTCAAACCCCAAAATGTCAAAGTTAAAAATGGAGTTTATAAGACAAAATGAAGAACAATTTTAATAACTCTTCAAGAGTAAAATACACAATTACAAAACTAATTCATTACAAATAAATTTTAACTCATAAAATTGACATATCAGGGCTGTTAAAAAAAATAGAAATAAAATAAATTGCAAGTAATTCCGATATACTGATAAAATACCCGGGGGGGGGGGAGAAAAAAAAGTAAAACATTAACTTAAATTTTTAAATTATTTTTATTTTACTACCCAGGTTATTTTTCTCTTGTTTTTTTTTTTTAATAAAAAAATCTATGACCAAAATGTTAGCCATGTGTGTGCTTTTTTGTTATAAATGTTCATAGTTTTCACTACTTTGTTTTTATATGATAGAAAAATGTAAATGGAATTTAAATTGTCACAGCTCTCAAAGTAGTCATATGAAAACGCATATTCATATTGTTGTAAATAGAGAGTTCATTCATCTTTTTTCAATTTAGAATAGGACACATAGCCAATGAGTGGAGGGAAAATCAGGTTTAGGCAACATTTATTTCTTATATTCAAATAATAAAGACATTTTTTTAAAGAATGAAGATTAATTATCAAGGTTAAATTAGACGAATTAATCTTATCAGAACTATAAGCACAATAGTGGAGGATAAAAGTGGGTAAACAAATTTATTTTGTTCATTCAATGCACCAAGAAGTATAATAATTGCTACTAGCTTTTACTGGAATTTTTATCTTCTAACCCTAGACATTGAAAAATACACATTTTCTTTTATTAAATGAAGTCACTGTGACAAAGAATTTTTTTTTGTTATATGCATCTTTAGACTCAATGATATGCAACAAAATATATGAAAATTATTTTCATGCTAAAAGTAAAATTGTTAAATATTATAAATTATAGTGAAATCTAAATCTAAACTTATTTATAAATGGAAATTTGTGTGTGTTTATGTGTCTGTGTGTGTCCGTTACCTATAGACTCCGAAATGGCTCAACCGATTTTCTTGAAAATTTACAGTTTTACTATAAGCATCTGCAGGTGTTCTTAGCTAGGTTTTGTGTCAAGGTACCCCCGATAAATATCAAAAATCAATAATTGAAAAAAACCGGGTTATAGAAGGAGTGGTCTGATTTTAATCAAATCTGATACACTCATAGACAAAGACATAAGAAACGATATTCAGAAGTTTCAAGGTTGCAGTTCTTACAATAGTGCAGAAAATCGATAATATATATAAAAGGCAAGATGTGTGTGTGTGTCTTTATCTGCCTGTATGTCTGTATTTTTTCAGCCCTTTTATTTTAGTTTTTGCTTCGGGTTTGGCTTAAGTAGGTATAATTATAGTTCTTAGTCTCAGCCATGATACCATTTACTCAGAGGATTTTTAGCTTTCAAAATTCAGTTTACGACGAAAAAAACTTATTTGATATCGATACCAGGAAATGAAAATTTGACTTACATCCATTCATTTTTCCTTCAGTCTACGGTTTCACTTTAACTGGAAACAACTATTGCTTTTTAGTCTTTCGTGCCAACGTCCAAAGAGTCTGAGCTCCAGGACCATGGATGAGTTTTAAAGCTTTCATTAAACCCGAGCAATGCTGGGCTATACTGCTAGTCGCATTACAAAAGTGTGGCATGGAAACAATGATGACATAAGTTAAAAATTATTAAACATATCAATTTTTTGTAAGTGGTCAATAATTTTAGCACTTATCTAATTTTTATAGTAATTCATAAGCATTCATGGAGGTGTAATGGTTAGCAAGCTTGTCTCGCTAGAATTATTACAGTTGAATAGTGAGTACAATCCTCACTAGGCACCCCTTACTTTTGGCCTTGTGCCACATCTAAGCTACGCTTAGTAAATCCCCATAAGCATTCATTTTTTTTTATTAATGTCTACAGTAGAAAATGGAAAAATTGAAATTGTTGAGCATTTGTTGAATTTATGCTGAATTCATTGCACGTTTTATGGCAACATTAAAAAGGTAAAATTATCAATTTGATATTATAAAATGATTTTTAGTTACTGACAAAAGAATTTCTTGTTGGGCATTCAAAAATTGTAAATATAAGATTTGCTGACATCAAAGTGATCAACAGTAAAGAGGAAACAAAAAAACAAAATGGAAATTACATTTTTTCATCCACCATGATCAGAGACAAAAATAAATTTGTATGGTAAAGAAAAATAAACGTAAGTAATTTCAAGTTTTCATTGTTATAGTTTCTTAATAGCAAGAAAAAATTAATTCTACTGAATATGCAATTAAGCTTTTTTACTTTATCTAATTTTATGGGTTATATGACATGTTTGTTAGCGGTGGTCATCATTCTTAGATTTCAAAACTTTAGATCCAGATATAAAAGCAATTGTCCAATCATCACTTATCTCCTCATCCACTTAATCTCAATTACTCTTTCCTGATATTGGCAAAATATGTAAGTTTAAGATTATTTTCTTTATCAATATTTGATAAAAAATATTAGCAATTCTTTTTTCTTTTTGTAAATCTGACCATTCTGGTAACAAGTCTGTTTATTCTAATAAAAATTGATTAAAGTCAGTATTTATTTCCAACAGAAGAAATAACTCTTGAGTTTACATTAGTTTTCTTCCTTTGCCATCATTGAAATAAAATGATTTTTATTAAAAAGAAACAACAAATTTATAGAGAAATTTTTGGAGTCAGAAAGCAAAAACCCCATTGCTAAGTTGATAACTTGACTCTTTATCTTTTTTTTTTTTTTTTCAGAAAGAATACAAATGGTTGGTCATGAGTTTTGACAGCATTTTTAATAAAAACAAATTAGCCATATCAGTGGCTGATAGATTTCAGCAATAATAAAAGAAATCATGTCACTATAATTGTTAATGAAGAATTCCATTTTGTTCTAACCAGTAACAACTGCAGACTATTATTCTGGATTCTATCATCAATTATGTCTAATAACGTTTAAAGAAATAAAAAAATTCAGATGGTGTAACCGAGAAGAGATTTTGTTAGCCATTTGCATATTATTCTGTTAGCTGAAAATTTCTATTTTCTAAAATGAAAATTCATCCTGAACAAATTAAAATAAACTATCATATCAAGTTTATTAGTTTTAAAAAATGGGAGAGGTAATAACTTGAAGAAATTGGTCTCACAACTAACAATAAATAATGTGAAAACTGCAGATTAAGTAATTATTGGGAAAAAAAAAAAAAAAAAAGGTTTGACAAAATTGAAAAGAAAAAAAATTGATATTTTTTATCTGCTGCTGATGGAATCTCATCATGCAACAGTTATGATCTGGACATATCAAAAGAAACTATTTTGAATGTTTCAGAGTGATCAACCAGAAAGATGTGACATGATTCTAACAGAGCTGCAAAGAGAATCCAAGGTGATAGTTATGTGTACCGAAATGGTTTGTTAAATCAATAATGAAAATTTAAGAGACATTTTCTTGCAGCAGCCGTCTTCTACACACAGAACAAGATTACTCAGCATTAGCAAAACATTTTAAATACAGAATTTAGTAAAAGAAATTCAATAATTCTTCTTGTAAATCTAATTCTAATGGTCATTCTATGTTGACTTTTAAATATTTTTTATTCAAAGGAATTTAATCTCTCTTAAAATTTTTCTTTTAAATTTGGAGATTTTAAAACTTGAAAACAAACAAAAAATGTTTTAGTGATAAAAATAATCAAAATTATACAAATACCTGAAAAATCAAGAGTTTCAATTATTTTTCCTTTCTAGTTCAAAGTTTTCTTGGTATTTTTATTGTCTTTATTAATTTGTAAGAGAACCGATAAGTATAAAAATGGTAAAAGCTACAAATAATCTTGGAATGTATTAAAAAACAAAATAAATGAATAGTAAGTGACCTGGTCTTGTGCTAACACTGAATTTAATGTATGTTTGAAAATAAAAAGAATAATTAAAATAACCTAAAAAGATGAGAAAAAGAAAGGGAGACCTAAAAATGGAGAAAACAAATTACTTTATTCTTAAGTTCTGCTACTTTAGACATATTTTAACTCCATTTCTTTAATTCTTTATTCAAATATATTTTCCTGATGCCCATCGCCATGAACAATGACAATATGACCAATAACGATGGTTTCATTTTTTTTTTTGAGGAAATAGGAGAGAAAAAGCACACAAGATGAACAAGAAATGGAATTGTTTTAGTGTCCAGATCAAATCAAACATTCCAGTTGCTTCTACCAGAATAACCCACATAAGAGTTAAGCCAATCCATTCTAGTATTGGTGCTTTCTGCTATCATTGTTGCTACATTTGAACTTTTTTTTTTTTATTGGTCAGAGTACCTCAAACATAATTTGATTGATTCAAGAACAAAATGACTGTCATTTATTCAAATCTACAGACAAGACATGAATTTTTTCCTGGACAACAAGAGTAAATAAATAAAAAAAAAATTTAAATTTATTTAATAACAAAAAGGTACAATTTATAAAGTCAATTACTTATGAGAAAAAACCTGTTAACTGGTCTTAACTGGACAATTATTCAAAAACCCATGTGCCAAGACCAGTCAAATATATAAGTCAAATGAAATATAGAGTAAACAATATCTAACAAACTAACCTGTGATTTTGTTATTTATTTGGATAGACCAACCAACCAACCACCATTCCGAGAAGTAAAACCATAAATTTTGTAAGCCACTGAAACTGCAAGTCATTTGAATCTTCAGCAAAAACAATATATTTATTCAATGATGAGTCAACAGCTAGTCATTTTTTTTGTATAAGATTGGTAGTTAAAAGCTTCACTCAAAACAAGTGAGGTGACTAAAATTTACTCAACAACTGAGCTCTTATTAACAATCAAAAAGGAAGAACATTTTGTTTTTACTTAGAATTTTAGTAAAAAAAAAAAAAATCAATACAGCAGCAGGAAAACATTTTTCTTTCTTGACAAACCATTAAGTAAATCTCAAACTAAAAGCCAGTGTTTCTCATCATCCAGTTGACAATTCAATGTAGTGATATGCATACTAATCATGTTGCAACACAATGTTTTCATGGCCCTGAAGATATGTTCTCTTTTCAACAAAATAAATTGGCTTCACTGTAATTATGCATATTCATGTGCACAAGCAATTTTATACAGCAATTCTCATTATAATATAAAAGGATTACAAAAATATATATTGATCCACATTCTGAAAGCTTATATACTAAATTCAGTTGTTAGAACAATAAACTGGTCATAAAGAGAGGAGATTGCATCTAGAATGCTGGCACTCACTGTAAAAAGCATTGAAAAACCAAGTTCAAATCAAACTAAAAGCTCTTTTCCCCTGTCAGTCAACTGAAAAGTTATAAATACATGGACAGAAGATAAACATAGACTTATTCATATATTTGGAATTGAAAAAGAAACTAAGCTTGAAGAGGAAGCAGTATGGGTTTTGGTCAATAGAAGCGATTTGTAAACAAAGATCAGATTCTATTCTGTGCATTGTACTAGATAACCCCATTACCCTTAACTTTACAGGAAACACTGATTTCTCAGTTGATGGCTCTTCATATTTTCCGTCAATCTTGGACTTGCAATATACTTTGAGAGCATTTAGTACATTTGAAACTCATGATATAACGAACCTGATACTGATAGGCCAGATAGAAAGAAAAAGAGACAGAGGAAGGCAGTGGATAATATATTTGAAGGGCCTGATCAAGTGGATGACGGAACGAGTGTTGCGTGGAGTAATGGGAGAAAATAAATCAAGAGCCACCCGGGATAGGGAGATGTGGAAAGCCATGATCGCCTACATCCTGAAAGGATAGGGCACATAAAAGAAGATATAACTAAAGATCTTCACGTTTGTTATTACAATCATTTTGCCCTCTGCCGTCGCATATCTGTAATCAGTGAATATCTTTACAATAATTTCAAGTCAAAGAGTTTATTCAACCCAAGGAGTAAACTGCTCTTATTTTGCTGTCCATAAGAGGATATCTACATCAGTTAATTTTCTTCAACTGAACCAGAGAAAAATTACATTTATCACTACCTAATCCAGGTACTGAACTCCTGGCAACCAGATAATATAAGAAAGAATTATCTGATAGAAGATATACACTGGCATGAACAGAAGAATGAAAACACTCTACTGTAGATTGAATAAAGTATTCCATTCTAATTCCAAAAAGAGTAGCAAATATGATAGATACTAACAAGTAAATCAGGATATAATAATTCCTCATCCCAAAAATTCAGACAAGATTCTTTTGCTAGCAAAAGAGTCATTATTTTTCAATGTTTATAAATGTTGAAAGCTTAAAGATTAAAAACATTTTTGAAGAAAAAAAGAAAACTAATATATATATTAACCAGAAAAATATATGGAATTTACAAATTTATAATTATTTAGCCTTTCTCCAAAGGTTGAATGAGTCAAATTGATACATTAAAATGCAACCATATCAAATCATGTCAGAAATACTGTTTTTTTTATCTGTGAGAACATGAAAGTCAGAGAAGACATTTAATACTGAAGAAATGAATCAACTGATACCAAACAGAAAATTGCTCAAGTGGCATTGAAACATCAGACTTATGTACAGTATCTGTTTAGTTGTAATCAAATGTTAATGTTTCAGTTAAAAGTTAACATGACAAAATCATGTTTTTTTTATCTTGAATATATTTTTGAACAAGAGAATTTTATTAAATTTTATCAATTTACAAACAATTGATCAGTTTGTCATTTCATGAATTTATTTCCATTGAACTGAAATTGGTATAACTACAGTGTTAAAAAAGAAAAAACTAAGTGTGTTATTATTTAAAAAAAACAAAACAAATATTCATTTGATTTTCTTTTGTACCAAATTAATTTTGGTTAGAGGTGATCAAAAAGGTGAGACAACTTAGATGATTACATCTTGGGGGCTATTTTAATAAAGATGTCATATAGCTAGGTAAACCTATGTGATCAATTCAGAGTAAAATACAAAAAAGTACTTAAAAATATGCACTCAATATTTCTTTCTAGTTCTCATGAATTAAAGCAAAAGCAGGAAGTTGCCTCATTTTCTTTACAGGACCCTCCAACCATTTCCACTAATAATTATTGCATTGGCATTCTCATTCAGTTGGCTTATTTTTCTTGTAAGCATTCATCAAGTGGTGATGTGATGGGTGGGATATGCAGAGGTGTTGAACTAATATAGGAGTGACTTGCCTTATATTAAATTTATATAATTATATAAGGCCAAAAGAAATATAGAGAAATACTGACATACCAAATGGAACATATAACATCTTTAACTTAAATTAACTTTAAAGATTGCTTGCATTTTAAAAGAAATTTTTGACAATTATTTAATGTTAAAATTCAAGTAGTTGTCTTGCTGGTTTATTTAGTGAGCTAATCATGGTTGGTTCAAGTTTCAGTCTATGTCTGGGCAAGTAAACTACTTTCCAGAGATTCCTAACACAAGTGAAACTTTCATATCTAAAAGCTGAGAAGATTAAGCATCCAAAATTTCTAAATATAGTTGCAAAATCTCTAAGCTTTTTATATTTCGCACTCATTGTTGAACACATAAGAAAAGATACAAACATTTTCCTTTAAACAGTAAGTACCCTGAAAAAAGATTTTAGAAATGTAAAATTTCAAAACATTTAGTTTTAAGAACTTTTAAGAAAAGACTGACCTGCTTTCAAAAAGAGAGAATGATTAAGCATTTGTCTGCCAAGAAATGATTATTGGCTAAGGCGGTTAGCATGCTATAAAGGCAGGTTGGAATCAGCCATGTTTCAAATGTGAAGTTAGTTTGCATTTACTTAAACAAGTCTAAAATTTCTTCCACCATCCAAGCAGAGAATGATAGATTTAACTTTTCCTTTTTAGAGTAAATTCATTTTGAATGAACTAGGTTGACATAACCAGTTTGTAAAGCACCATCAGAGATGGAATAAATCTATTTCAACTGTCTTTCAATTTTTATCAAAGGAAAAAAAAATGTTCAGAAAAAGATGATGGATATTAATTTTCAGATTTGATTCATGACAGCCTGTCATTAAACTTTGACTGGGTTTTATAGAGACGTTTTGAACGTTAATGTTTCTACAAGCATGAAGAAACTTTTGAAGTCTATTAAACACTTGTCTCTAACAAGATATCCTCTTTCCAAATGATATCATTAATTTCTACATGTAAAAATAATACTTCAAAATCAACTCAAACATAATAGATGAAGTTATAATTTATAACAAATAGGTTATCACACAAGTGTATATGTTTGAAAACTAAAATCTCAAAGTATAAACAAAACCACATAAAATTCTATAAAAAATTTTAGGAAAAACAACTTTTAAAGAAAAAAAAAAAAGCTCCAGTTGCTGGTGTTGGCATTGACAAGTAATGTGCAGATTTTTACTTTAGTGAGAAATGGTACAAAAAAAAAAAAAAAAAAAAAAAAAAAAAAAGAAACAAACAATGACTCACAAAAAGCTGGTGCTGAAAGATTCTTGACCTGACCAAAAATGGTCATTTAGTCTGATTTTAGAACATTTTAGTGTCTCTTCATAAATGGCTTCTATTACAAAATTTCAGAAGAAAAATCAATGCAAGTTAAATTTTTACAACAAATAAACAAGCACAGCTTTCATTTTATGATGCTTTTTTCTTCATTTAACTTTTATGTTAAAATTTGGATCAAAAGAAAAATAAACAAAAGAATCCTGATGATCTGAAAAGCTATTTTCATACAAGCAAAACCTTTATTATTATTATTATTACTAATAACAACAACAGGCAATAAAATAAGATTATCAAAAAAGATAAACACCATTGTGTAAAGATGGATGTTAGCCTCAATTTTTCTGCCAAGTGTAAGATGATTGGATGACTGGGTATCGATTTGAAAGAGGCCACAAATTATTTCTAAGCCGTAAATTATGACCAGGGAAAAAACAGATTGCAGAATTAGAGCCACTAAAAATGTAGAATTATTTGTAAAAGCATCTCAAATTGGCTTGAATAGAAAAACTTTAAAAAGAAAATAAAACTCTTCAGATGTGGCCTAATCAAGAACGAGGGTTAAAGAAGCACTAATAGTTAAAGGTACTATGAATTGCTACTAATGGCAGAAGAATGTTCTAATGACTGACTCCACTTAAGAATTTGAGAGAAAGCAGCCACTTGGCAAAAAAAGAAGTGAGTAATCTTTTTAGATTATGCACTGAATTTTATTCTGATGGACAAGGTATCAGGAAAAAAAGATATTTTAGAGAAAAACTTATATCTGCAATTCTAAAATGCTACAATTGATTCTATTGAATCTTGCCTAGTTTTTCTTAGAAAAGAGTTTTAAATATTGATTAATACTTCAATGAGATATATGTGTGTAAAATTTGGTCAAAAGAACAATTATTTATTATTTTGGGGTTCAACCAATGATCGTATCAGATTTGTCTCTCAGTGTCATTCTATTTGAAGTTAAGAACCTGAATCATACAAAGATGAAACAAAGATTGTTAAAATGAGCCAAAGTACTTTGGAAAAATGTAAGTATTTTGGATCACAAGCAGCTATAATAATATCTAGACAAGGATTTCCCTCTGAGCAAAAGAATCTGGAAAAAAAAAAAAAAAACTGCTGGATTCAGCAGGGAGTATAAAATAAATAAATAAATAAATGGAGTCCCAACTGCTAGCAGAGATTGATTCTATTGTAAGGTGAATCTTTAAAATTCTAGCAGGAAGATGGGTATCTGTATAATCAAAGGAGAGAATTAAAAACATAAAAATAAAAGAGAACATCTTCAGTTAGTGAAAACCTAATTTAATATATGTAAACGCAAAAGCTTAAAAGAAAAACTAGAACAATGAAGGAAGAAGCGATCAGTGATTTGACAATGAAAACAGCATCTGGGGAAATAGATGATTGTTGGACAAGGAACAAGATAAATCGTGGTATAAGATAAGCCAATCGAGGTTTTTATCAAATGATTGATCTGCTACAGGATCAATTGATTCCATCAAGATTTTTTCATCTTACACAATTTGGACAAGCTTTCATTTCCCTACTTCAGTTTCTTCAACTACTAGCAAAAAAACAAAAATGATCCAGTTGAATCAAACATGATTCATAAATTTGGAAGCAAGTTTCATATGAAGAAAAACTAATAGATATCAACACCGATTTTTCACTGAAAACATGTAGAAAACATTACATTAGTTTTTTGTAAGAAGCTCAAATATTTGAATTTCAAAATTCAATCTAATTACTTGAATGGGTTGACAGAAAACAAGAGCAAAAATATAGCAATGCGATAAAGTCAAATACAACTTGTGGGATTCAAATAAAAACTGACAATCACCCCACCACCCCTTACTGCCCTGCTTTGAGTAAACTACCTTCAACAACAAAAAAATCTCAATGTATTCATATTCCTTTTTAACAGCATTGTTGAATTTTATTATTTGTTGATAAGTCTTTAGCTGTCAGTGAATTTGTGAACAAATTTTCGGCACTCTACACTCTCGTCAGGTTAATGACTGCAGTTCTCGAAATATCACTCGAGAACTTCAGTCATTAACCTGATGAGGGTATAGAGCACCGAAAATTTGTTCACAAATACACTGACAGCTAAAGGCTCAACAACAACCGACAAAATTCAACTATACGTTTTTTGTTTTTTTTTCTTTACAGACAAATACTGACAGAACTTCAATGAGAAATATGGAAGGAAAAAGATTTTCAGTTTTGTCAAATTTCAACCAATGCTTTACTTATACCTTCAGTAAATAATGTACTTTCAAATACCAAAACTAGGATTTAGAATTTGGACCTGTAAAACATGAAAAGCTATCTCAAGCAACAGTAAATAGGTCAGTATCCATGCAAGTGCACAGTCAATGTCTCAAGTCTTTACTGTGGTTAGCCATTGAAGCATGAAAAGGTTAATTTTAGAATGTTTTTATTGACTTGGGTGTTAGTTAAGTGCCATACACGATACATGCTTGAGCAATCATGTCTCATAAGAGACATGACTGACTGGGCTGAAGATTATCCCACAGTAGGTTGCCATTACTTTCTGCAGTAGACTGGTGGCCATCCAAGGCTATAGAACCCAATCTGTCCTGTTATTTATCTCATAACTGGAGGGAAGAAATGGATTAATACCTTTCCCAGGGGTATTTGCATGTAAGTGAATTCAACTGGAATTCGAACTTGGCTCTCCAATTTCTCGTTCTGAGCCGTTATCCACTGCACCACCCACGCACATTTTGTGTGTGCAGAAACAAAAATAAATCTTCTGATGCAGAACTGATATTCCACAATAAGAAATATTCATAAGTGATTCAATTCTTTTGTTTGCAGATTGAGAATCCTATCTAAAATTTGTTGGAAATAGAAGGCATTTAAAAAGAAAAATACACAAAAATAGCAAATACAAGCATATGGGAACAGAAAGAAGTAGTTAAGTAAAACTTAATGTAATTTCAATTCCAACCATTAACTTTTTAATTAACAAAAACTGAAAACCTAAGAAAATTTATAAAATTTGTTAATTCACTCATTTAATGATTTGAATCAATCAGAAAAAATACAACATAAATAAAAAGCAAAACAAAACAAGAATATCAACCAAAATAAAAATGAAAACATTAAAATTACAAATATTAAATCTCATTAAAATAAAACCACTGATAAGAGAATCAAATCTGTTAAGATGAAACTAGTTTTTCAAATATATTTATAAAAACACAAAAAAAATCTATATTTACCATTAAAAAATATTGAAATACTTTCTACGCAGTTAAAAGCCATGAAAATAAATAGCAAGTTAAAGTAAAAATAATCTCTCAGGTTATAAGTTTTACACGTGAAGTACATGGCAATCATTTTAAAGATAATATCATGATCATAAATTTTACAATCAACTTTTTAACTGATACATGGACAAGTTTTCAGTATTAAGAAAATATTTATTGTATAATACTGACACAAGGAAAAATATAAGGGCTTTAATAATTTAAGTTGATCTAGATATCATAAACAATCATTAAATTTTAGCCATGGCTAATCAAATGACCCAAATTTGACAGTGGAAGTGTCCTTGGCAAACAGAAAGGAATTAGATACAATTAGGTAAGTTATTCTACACCACATCAAATATGAAATGTGGTCAAAAGCTAAAATTAGTGTCTATTCAAAATTAAAATTCAGAAAATATATTGTTGAAAGTGAAGATAAATATAAAAGAGAAGAAATAATGTTTAAAAAAAAAATAAAATAAAAAAAGTCTTTTTTTTTTTTCAAATTTAATCTTTTCAGCCTATTTTTGCAATAATGTAAAATTGCAAACTTTAATAGAAACAAATATTAGAAAATTATTTTATGGAATGTGAATTTAGTTATGAAGCTGAGCGTTGGTTTTGTAGCACAGGTCAAAAACATCTAAAAAGTCCATTTTCATGGTGAAAACTCATAATTAATAACGCTCTCACCAAGAATAAAAGAACTTCCAAAATTAGATTTCACTGTTGAAATGAAACTAATTCAATTCAGCAGAAAATTATAGATAATTTAGCAACATTAATGATATAAGAAATTTTTTTGTAACTATTTAAGGAAAGCTACTCATTGATAGTTCATTGAAATAAAATGTTTCTATTCAACAAATGATTAATGCAGCAATAAAAATTTGTCAAGAAATAATTTAAACTTTTAAGTACAGAAGTTTTCAAGAAAAGTTAAATTGAAACATTTTTAAGTCAAAATAATTTTTAGTCTCATATGACAGACACAATTTTCCCCATTGCAGTTGAATTTAAAATCCCGAAAAGTTGAGTAAAAGCAAAAGAAATTACTTTCATACCAACAATTAAGGTATGAAAATACAAAACTCTTTTAAGGGAGATGATTTCTTTAAAATGAATCTTGAAAATTTAATCTAAGTTAGTATGCCGACTTTAAAAAAATTCCATCAGTAAGAACTTAATTGTTTACCTTTTTTCTAGCCATTTTATTTAGACTTTCTTTTCACCAACTTGAATTCAATTTTTCAACTAAACATTTTTTATAAGAAAAAAAATTTTTTAAGAATTTTAAAAATTTTAACATTTGTTACTTAAAAATTATGATATTGTTTTCAAAATTCCACAAGTGTCTAGAATTCTTAAGTCAAATAATAAAGATTTCATTGCTACATATTCTGATAATAAAAAAGTTGTCTTCAACAAGAGATAGAACAAGAATATTTGCATTTACACCAGTAAATACATTTTAGATTCTACAGTTTGAAGCTTTTAGAGAAACAAAGAATACAGAAAAGAGATGACAGAAGTAAATAACTTCCAATTTTCTTTCCAACTTTTCAAAAACAGCAAATTCTATGAACTTGCTTCAGATCTCAAAGAGTGTTGTATACCTACCTATATGCAGGAATGGTATGTTCCTATCCTTTTAAATATGTGGACACTATTAAGAGTAGAGGAGAGTTATTATAGTGACTTTTACACAGCCTGCTAAAATTTCATCCAGCTAACTGATGTTTCTGTTACTATTAAGGATTGTGGGATGTTTTTATTACTAACAACATTTTGTTTACTTCTTGTAAATAGTATTATCCATTGTATAAATATTCATCAGGGTTTTCAATTTTAAATTTGTTATTCCCCACACCTCACAGACAAATTGTACAGATGGGATTAATTAGATTTTCACAGCCTTTGAGGAATTATGGTGTTTGTAGTAAGAATGATAAGTAAGAATGTGATGTTTTGGTGCAAGGGATATTGTATAGTCTACTTGGGTCAGTGAATGAGGCTAGCTAAGTTAAGACAGATGAAGACCAGCCTTCCCCAATCCCCATTTTTGGCCTTGTGCTACAATTTTTTTTTTAATACAAATATTGTGATTATGCTAACTAGCAGTTCACTAGCAGTGTATCTACTTCACGCAGTGTGCGAGTCTTGTACTTGTTGCTATACTATTATTCCCAACCTCCATTTTGGTGATTACTTACGCAGTAACCTTTCAGGGTTACAACAAAAAATTTAAAAACAAAAAATGCTTATTTTAATAAAGGGTAAGGAAAAGCTCGAGAAATAAATATAGAATCAACACTGCATTACAGTTAAATTTTGTCTACTTCTTGAGATTCAAGTTTGATTAAGAAGGAAAAAATTAAAAACGTTTTAATCACCCCCTGCTTCCTAATACAAATCAAATTACCTAAAGTACTAAGAAATAAATGCTGTTTTATAAAAATTCTTTTTATCATTTTAATGTGTTTATTGCAGGAGAGGCTACAGTACAAATATGTAAATATAAAAGTTAAATTTTTACCAGAATTTTTGGGACGAGGAGTTTATTTAATGACCTCATCCTTGTCCTTTGATGATTTCCTGGATTGAGAGACCACCTGAAAGAGGCTGGAGAGCACAACAGCCAAAAAGTTGTGATAATAACAACCAAAATGGGGATTCTAGTCTAACTGTAAATAATTAAAGCTAACATACAAGACAATTAAGTTAGAAAATATAATAATTTAATTAAAAAGTTTATAGATCTTATAAATACTTTCTAAATATAAAATTATGCCAAATGAAAATATTCCAGAATTACTTGAAAGAAATGTTCAGGGAGAAAAAAAAATGTTGAAATTGAAAAATTCAAGTCATCTCTGAAATTTCTGCTAAAAGCATGAACATTTTCAGAAAGTAAAGTAAATCTAATCAATGGCTCAAATTGATATCCAAGTTATGAACATTAAATTTATCCAAATTACCAAACGTCAACTGAAAAAAATTGAAAAAGTAGATTTTTGCATCACCATATGCAATAATAAATAACTTACCTGGAATTTTTCTCCTATCAAATCAGAAAATCCTCAAATTATAATAAAATAAAAAAGAATACATTATACAGTATTTAACACCCTACCCGTCTCATAGCTTGGTAATGTAGACTCAGGTTTAGAACAAAAATTATTTCAGCAGTAAACAATCTATTACAGCTGACTCATTTCATCTATATTTTTGGACCACTGTCAAATAATGCCCCTCAGTTTTCCATTTTTTCTCTTCTTGCTTTTAAAGAGAACAGCACTGAGCCTTTATCATTCTTATTTGTTCTATAAAAAAAGTATTTATAATTTGAAGTCAATGCACGAACATCAATATTTTAAATATTTTTAGCTGAAGCAGATAGCACTAAAAAAAATACATTTATTAGATATGTTTTTAAAGCTTCAGACAATTTGAAACTGAAAACAAAATACAAAAAATCTAAGAAAGCTTCCTAAAACTTACGAGTGTCAACACAGCAGCAATTGTCCTACTTAGGACACCTTGAGCTGGAATAACATTAATGAGCTAACCTGGTTAACTGTTTGTTCACTACTTGTGATATTGTGCCAAACTGAGCTGAGAAAATCACAAGAATTCTCATCAAAGAAATAATGACATTAATATGTTAATAAATAACAGTCAGTATGAAAGGAATAAGAATTGAAAGAACTATAGTGGAGTGGGTAAGTGGGGAGTGGACAGCTGAAAAGTGCCAAAATGTTATCCTGGAACAGTTCCATTTCGTTAGCACTACTTTGGACTTGACCAATTAACATGAATCAGTCTATTATACACAAACAAAACTTCCATTGTCACTAATTGCATTTTGACTGCAGCAATATTTAACATGCAAATACTGACCAAAATAAGCTAAGTCTGGCACATGGCGATGATTAGAGATAAGCAGAAAATAATATTATTTAAAATATGAAAATACTTATTTCATGAGTTCAGAACTCACTGAATTATTTTATATCTGAAATCTAACAAGGAAAAAACAGATAAATTAAATCTAACGTTTCTGTTATAATGTCCAAAGAGAAGTTTTTAAGTGATAATATGTGGGTGGATTAAAGATGAAAAAAAAAATAAAAAAAAAAAATAAATAAATAAATAAATTGAAGAGATTTTGGGGATGTTAACTTCAACAAAGCTCAAAGAGAAAACCATCTTTTATTTAATGTCACTTTTCACATTTAAGAAAAAAAAAGATAATTACCAATTATTTTGATGATTACATAAAAAGAAAGCTTAATGTTGCAGAAATACCAAATAATAAAAAAAAATGCAAGCTTTCATTTAGGCACAAAACTTTGTTCAAATTTCTCTGAGCAACAAATGGTGGTGGTGAATTATTTATTCAAGTTGTTTTGTTCCTGGAGATCACACTTTACAGTTTCTCTTTGAGAGAAAGATTCTGTGCGGTTGTTTTGAAATCTATAAAATATGATGCCAGAAGATTCACCAATAATAAAACTTAAAATGAATTTCTCTTAAAAACTATAAATACAGAAAAGCTGAAATATTATACTTAATTGTAGTAAACTAATTATTATTTTATATTTAAAGTTTCAGTGTCATGGTCAGGACCATATTATGACCTTTTGGGGTCTCTAGGTTAATGAAATTATGCAGCCCACCTACATACACTCAGACAATGCTACCCTCTAACTCGCCCATATCCGTGATGAATTTTTTTCATACGCAGGATATACTTTAGTGACATTTGCACAGTATGAAATAGTATGAAAATAGTTACTTTTGTTTATCAATAAAAATATTGTTTAAGAAATACCAATATTTTAAACCAAATTAACACATATTTGAATGTAAATAAGAAAAAAGCAAGAAAAAAGTTTTATAACCAGCATTACTGGAATAAAATAAAACAAATACAAGTTTACCATATTGACATGATTTCAGTTTATGAAACTATTAGAAGTTAAAATCTAGAAAATCATTGTTTTAAAAGTTTGAGCGGCTTGACATTGCAGCCTATTACTAGCCTAAAGAATAATCTCTAACCTCCGAGCATGGTATTTGGTTCTCTTTTATTTTCTGTTGTTGTCAACAGGAAATTGTATGTTGAATAGAAATAAAATTAGAGAAGAGAAAACTGAACTCAGTTTCAAATCAACAGGAATCAAAAGTAAAAAAAAGTAATCACAAAAAAACTGCAAGGCTGAGCAGGCCTTCCTAATAAGTGGAGGTTTTCTTCAATTTGTATTGGCCCTTGATCCAAGTTTAGTTCTGAAGTACTTCACTCACTCTACTTTATGATGTTTACAACAAAAGGAAGGACGCACAATAACAAATATTCAATTTAGTACACACCCAATTAAATATCACACCAAATTTGTTGAATGACAAATATAGACACACACACACACACGTGTGTATGTGTGTGGGGGGGACTTGTCCATCTACAAAAACAAAAAAAAGATATTTTTTGGTCTGCTGCTGAATTGAAAGAGAGAGCCAATGAAAAACTGGTTTATTAAGTGAAAATGTGGCACGTAATCAACAAAGATGCAAGCCGATCTATGGGCAGACTTCCTGTACTATGTGCAATGGTAGGTACTTGGTGGCTGGCATGACGAAAGGAAGACTGCAGAAGTGATGGTGATGTGTGGTTGGGGAATAGCTCACTGACCTACAATTGAGGAAGTAACCAGCGCCCTCCGCCTCGACAGTAATTTGGAAGCAAGCACCAGCAGCAGAGAAGCCATTCCAGAGAATTCCGACTTGCCTCCTTCTCCTCCATCTTGCTAGCAATCCGGGGACACAGCAGTATCGCCTCAGCCTTCCACATTTATGGTAACATATTGAAAATATTACTTGAGAAAACTAAATATGGAAGTTCTCAACACAACAGAATAACAAAGGTTCTGTCGTTTTCAAGCACATTGTAATGTTGGGTGAAGCATAAGAGTTTTTTTTTCTTTCTTTGTCCTTTTTAATTCTAGGGTAGATTCGATAGTACACGCGTTTTGGTAATGCAACAGGGTTTAACAATTTACTTTTAGGAGGGCGGGGTTGGAAGAGAAGGATTACCAATATAAAAAAAATGCAATATTCAAAGAAGCACAGACAGCTACACAGGAATCGTGCATCATTATGTGTATTTGAAAAGTTGATTAAACACTGGTGAGTGTAATGGACTTGACAATAAAACTGAGAAATGGAGAAAGGAAAATACTCCCTAAAAAACAACTTTTCTAACTAAGAAATTCCAATGAAGCCACTGCTGGATGATTTCAGCAGAGTGACAAAAGAAAAAAAAAACGAAAATTATAATTGAAATGACATTTTAAAGCTAATTTTTTTAAACTAACTAAACTTAGAAAATTTTATGACTTGTGGGTTGAAGCAATTGAAAAATTTTAAAATAATAAAACGAAACCACCACCAACAATTTCAGACGATCTATAAACAAACTCTTAAAAATACATAACGAACGTGTCTTTTTTTTTAATTGTTAGAAGATATGCTGGGTCAGAAATCAACGTTGCTTTGTTGAAACAAATCAGGATTTTTTTTTTTTAAATCTCGACTTTAACACTTTGTTTAGATCTGTGCAGAAAATTTATTTGTAAAATACAATTCATGATAAAAGAAATACTTGAAAATATTCAAAGAAATACAGTGAGTGAAAGTTCAACGTTCATTAAAAAAAAAGAATTGTTTTCGACGAAAACATTAAATTATTCTTGTGTAAAACGAGAAAAGATCAATAAATCGAAGTGATGTGAAAACAAAATTAAATTAAATAAAATGAAAAAAAAAAAAGTCAAAAGTTATTGAAAAACCAGAATTTTGACAAGTGGATTAAAAAAAAGTTTTGTTTGTTAAAAAGCTGTTTTAAAGTCATAATCAGGAAATAAGTGAACTGAAGTAAGTCTATCAGTTGAAAGTGCGAATTTTCATACGAATGTAGAAATAGTAACTAAAATAGATGAAGGCGATAAGTGACATAAATTGCTACAAGAGGACAAAAAGAAAATAGTCAAAGAAAAACGATTTTCCAAAGGTCAGCACCAACCACCCGAGTCAGTGACAAATTTAAATTATTTTCTTTCCATCTTTTGAATATTTAAAAATGGTCAATCTTCAAGGTCAATAGACAAAAGAAAAAAAGGGTTACAAATGAAGGAAAAAGTTAATGGTCTTCTTGACCATTTAGGTTATCCCACTCAACATTTTATTTTTTTTATGACCAAGAAAACGGCGAAGATTGTCAATTCACAAATGAGAGAAAAAAGCAGGAAGTTTTATATTAGATTACAATACATTACAAGCAGTTTCGTGTCAAAGGAAACAGCTGTAATGTTCAAATACCTAAAGAAAGAAATATTGAATCGATAGGATTTTTCTTCGAAATAACATCTATCTTCTTAACTCAGAGTAAATTCTAATACGATGGCTACAATTGGAAAATTGCTATGATTGCAGTTTTTTTTTTAAAAGTAGAACATTTTTCGTCAACTTTTTTTAAAATCGAAACAAAGTTTTTATTTTTTTAGTAGCACGTTCAAGAGTTAAGTTCACAAGAAAGTTTAAGTTTCAAAGTTTATAACTTTTTTTTAAGGGTCGACAAACAAGTTACAGTGGCCCGAGCTACCCGTTAAAAAAAAATTTCAATTGAATAAAATATGAAATAGTTTTTTTTTCTCTTCTTATAGTCATTTAAAAGTCTAAGAAAATATTTTTTGTTTATTTAGAAGAAACAATAATTATCTGATAAACACTTAATTTTTCGTTAACTTTTGTTTGAATGTATAAAATTTTTAAAAAATTTAAAAACCCTCATCTGCTAAATAACTTGATAAGTAGAAATTTGTTTTTAAAAAAAAAAAAAAAAAAGGATAACTAACCTGATTGTTAGGGATCATACATCACTGATTTGGATTGATGAGTAATTAAGCACAAAAACAGCATAAACAAAGTCTTAGAATAATAAAATAAAGATCAACCAGTCCAAAATTTTATTTAGTTCGAAACGGTCCTTTCAGCAGATTGGCATAATTGTCAAGAATAATCCAAACTCCTATTTTTTTTTCCGTCAATTCAAGATGACGTCTTCAAAATTTTTTTTTTAAGAAGCATAAAAATTGAAAATAAATAATAGTGGGAAAATAATTTGTACATAAGTAGAATAATCGGCTGCAAATAACCGCGGCTTGTCCGACCCCTCGTCTATGCTCTTCAGGTCGTTTTCCATTCATAGGAGCCACACCCATCTGTTCTGGAGAGAATAATCGTTTCTCACACACTCCTCGTTTTACTACTAGAAACACCAGCTGAGAAAGAAAAAGCTTGCTTACTATTCTAATCTACCTACTGACCGAGAAAAAAAAAGTATTCTCATGACACACACACACGACTGTGGGCCATATGTAATAAGTAACAGCAATTAAAAAAACGACTCGCACTTGCTGTTTGGTCAGTGTGTGAAATTAAGGACAATGATGATAGAGGGCACAAGAAAAGTACTAAACTGACAGGACGAACTGCAAAAATCCAATCATAAAAAGGTGAAAAATCGTTGTGGTGAAGAAGAGAAAACATGACAATTATTTTAAAAGGTTTCTAAAAAGAGTAAGAAAGACGCACTGCTGAATTTCCAGCCACTAAGAAAAAAGAGAAAACGGACAGCACGAGGTAAAATTGGTCAATATGAACAAGAAGACATAGAGAATAATAAGTAAAAAGAACTCACAGTGTGTAGAAAATATTAAAGTTCGGTGATTAGAAGCAAGATGAAGAATGATCAAGCAAAGGGAAAAGACCTCGAGGAGATTTCTTCATTGCTGAATCAACGATGACGACGACAGTGAATCACTTGAAAAGGTGGACATAACACTATCACTTAGAAACTGGAAAAACATTTTAGTAGCAGTAACGGAAATAGAAGTGCTCCAATTATTGAAGTACAACGAATGAAAGCTATAAAAAGAAAATAGCACATAAAAAGGAAATAGACTTTTTTTTTTTTAAAATGAAAGTGATTCGGGAGTAAAAATAATAATGGATTCGTTGTTGTTATGATTAATAATAGCGAAGCACTAAAAATTCAATTTGTTGCATCAAGTACAAAAAGATAGAAATACGACAACAAAAATAGAATCAGATAAAGTTTTAAAGATTGTTGTTATATTTTGTATTATTTTTAAAGAGGCAAAATGTGTTATGTATTTTTTCGGCCGAGTGAGTGTGTGATGTTAGCGCGGCTGACGAAGAAGGAGGAAGGTGATGGCGGAAGAAGAAGACGACGAGAGAGAGATTTTAAAGAGTAAAAAGAAAAATATTATTTTCTATCATGAAAATATAAAAATAGCAATTAATAACAACAACAATATGTCGGGATGATGTGATTAAGGAGTGTGTGAGGGTATCATTCTTGGATCTATGTGTACATGTGGTCAAATCTAAGAAACATGTTGTCGCAAGAAGAGAATATTTCAGCAGATGAGGGTCACTTCGATGAAATTTAACACTGATAACAATTTCAAGTTTTCATTTATACTACTGCATTGGTGGAATAATAATCACCAGACTTTAGGTGAACGTAAGCTCGGGACAATGAAGAAGATATTCGAGGCAGAGATTTTATTTAAAAGAAACAATTTCTCATGTAAGTAGAGAGAGAGAGAGAGAAATTAGACCGACAGACATGATGGTTGTTGTTGATGAGGGAGGGCAAAGAGCAGCAGTCGTGTAAGGTAGAGAAAAGGGAAATTGTAATATAAAAAATACTTTCTTTCTTTAAATACCGTCAACACTGGCAACTGAAAAAAAGACATGACGACTCAACAGAAGAAATGTTTCTTTCAATGCATTTTTTTCTGTTTAAATATCACACACACACAAAAACAAAAAAAACGGTCGATTTGTTTATTATCTTAACAATCAAGTTTCTCCGACCATGTTAAAAAACTTGTATCAGGAGATCGCGGATATTTTCTTGTCACACTTGTACTGGACAGAGACTTTTTTTTCTTTGCTTTTTTTTAAATTTTTTTTTTTTTTTTTTTAGAGAGATCTTTATTGAGAGTAAGAAAAAGGGGAAAATAGAGACAATATGATGATGTTTTCTTCATTTAAGATGTGATAGAGAAGAAAAATGTAAAAAAAAAAAAAACGAATTATGGCTAGGAAAGAGAGATAAATACAAGCGATCAAGTAATGGCAGTTCTGGGGGTTGGCCCCCAAAAAACGTTATGGGGAGAGGAGGATGGAAAAAGTGAAATGATTTTTTGTTACCTTTCCCCTAGGTGAGCCGGACATGGTGGGTGAAGGAATCACATCAGGTTTGTTCTGGTTCGTAGTATTCCTCGTGGGTCGGCCTCCGCTGATACTTGTCGACGACGACGACATTCTAGCGTAAGATCTGTTGTTGTATTTGTCTATACACCTGTGTGTGAATGCAGGAGGTGCCGGCCGGTTATTCATTCCATCAGCTAGAGATGGAGAAGGAAGGATGGATGAGGGGCCACACTGCTGGCAGGGTTGGGCTTCCTTGGCCGTCCGTCCGTCTATGACACTCTCTCACACACACGCACTGCTGGCCACTCGACACAGAAACTAGCAGCAGCAGGACGAGAGTGAGATAGGGGGGGGGGCAGCAACGAGTAAGTACTTAATTCAACAATTACTACTACTAAGCCGAGTACCACAAGGAGCAGCGCAAGTTGAAGTTGTATTTGCGCTGCTGCTGCGTGGAGTAAAGCAAGTGCGACCAAAAAGCGTTAGCAACGACAAACCGACAACTTCTTCCAGGCTGTTTTTCTTTCCTTTCACTACTCTTTTTCTTGTTGTTGTTAATGGTACACACAGTGGCTCCCTCTCTTGATTACAACAAAACAAAAAAAATTTTTTTAGTAGTCCAATGTATAAGTCAGATAGAGAGAAAGATGCAGTGTTTGTCTAATGAACGATGGATCTGAACTAATGGCGAAGTGAAGGGCGGCAGGGGTTTTTATTCAGTTCGAGAGAGTGAAAGGCTTCTGGGTGGTGGTGAAAGATACACATAGGCTTATATAATAAGTAGGAGAGAGACTCTACCAACCAAACGGGCCAACCACTACGGCATTCATACTGAAATCCACTGGGTCCAGAATAACTAGACACTTGTAGACAGCAATCCGGAGATTACCAATAGGATCTTTTTATTACTTCATTATTGAGACGAGAAAAAATAGAACATATTTTTGGGGTCCACTATATTCTAGAAAAAAAAAAGGCATGGCAGTTTTCATGGAAAAAATGACGGAAGAAGTTCAGATTGAAGAAAGATTAATGATGTCAACCCAAAAATCTTGGAACAATGCCTAAACTTGGGATCTATTTGCGTTTTCGGTTATTAATACTATTTTTACAGTGTAGTTTATAACGTTTTTGTTGAATTCCTGTCTCGAGATGTAGCACTTTTCTTTAATGTTTAAAAATTGTCAAGTAATAAAATTAAATTTTCAACAAAGTGACGACAGTTCGTTTTCAACCCAAGTTAAAATGGCCGGTTAAAGTTTATTGATGAAAAAAAAGTGGTCATCATTTTTTTGGAAATAATAAGGATTAAAAAAACATCCTTGGATGATTCTCAAAACAAAACCATAACTTAGTGATAAAGAATCTGATAACTCATTCCTGTTATTTACGGATAAAAAAATAAATCCAAGGCCGATCTGTATTGCTAACTAAAAAACCAAGGTACAAGGACAAGAAGAAGCCGCGTTAAGCACCTATTATCCTTTTTTTCCCCCCTTCAGGTGCATACATGAGGAAAGAATCTGGAATTGGATGTTGTTATTGACAAAGGTTTTTTAGTTTTTTTTACCATGAGGCAAAGTACAACGTGGAAGTCATTCTGCAGTTTCATTTATGATGAAGCCTTAGTTGGGTTTACTTTTGTTTTGTTTTGTTTTTTTTTTTTAAAGTAAACTTAGTAACTTTAATTAAATTATCGTTACGTTTTACTTTTATTTGATCGAGTTTAAATTTAATTTTCTTCCTTTCGAGTAAAAAGAAATATTTTAAGCCTCATCACTAAATTCTTTTTTTTTTTTTTTTAAACCAAACATAAAATATCTTTAATGGATAAAATAAATTAAAAAACAAAACGAAAAAAAAAAACGAAGCTTTTCTTTTCTGGCTTTTTTTTCCGGCGAGAATTTTCAAGATGCGTTTTTAGAAACAGTTTTTTGGCTTGAGACATGATGATATTTATTTTTTATTTTTAAAATAAAACATTTTTATACTGGTTAAAACATCATTAATCACTTAAATTTTATTTTAATTTTCTTTTGCTCTCTCAACAACCCTATTGAAAAACAAAAATATTATTTTCTCCTGCAAAGTGCAAGTCGTTTCGTGTTTTTTTTTTATTTTTTAAGGATCTATCACAAATTCTTATTTTCACCTTGTGATTTTAAAATAAATCCTTTCTCAAAAAACTCATTTGGATAAGAAATAGAACTAAAATGCACAAGACTGATCGTTCGGGTAAAAAGTTTTAATAATTTTTTAAATTGAGAAACGGGACTTGTCACTCTTCATTAAAAAAAGTCGTAATTACTGTGAGTGTGATGGCAACTGTAAAAGGCCAACCTAAAGCTGAAAAAAAAAGAAAAATAAGTTAGCCTATTCAGTAAAAAAGAAAGGAAATTAAAAAAGATAAGCGATTTTTTTTAGAATAAAATTATTAGATAATAACAAAAATAAAACATTGAATCTGAATGGCATTTTGAGATATATTGACCGCATCCAGCATAATCAACAAACAAAAAAAATGTTTTTTTTTATATATGATCCGATGAAAAAGAAATTTTTAAAAGTTTTAAACTGATACGAATTTGTCCAGCCTTGAAAAAAACACCCTCAAGTTTTAAATTAAAGCATATTTCCGTTCACTGAAAGACAGAAAATCTGACTTAGTCGGAAACAAAACATTTTTCAGAACATGAAAAACATGCACAATAATGGTGATAATCGTTCAGCTGATTTGCAGCCAGTAGTAGAATTTGCACACTGATAAAATAACCGCTAGTTTTTTTTCCTTTTTTTTTTTGTCATTCACTTTAAAAAATGGTGACTTATTTGAGAATTTGACATTTGAGTTATTTGACTAATTTTTTAACTAAAGCATGTGTTGATCTACACACATGCATCAACATCTGCCAGTAATACAAAGTACACATTACCCTATAAAAAGAGTAAATTTTATTCTTTTTATTCAATAAAATGATGGATAATTGTCACAGATTATCCTTTTCCATGAATTTTGACGAATCAGTTTTACAAGCATTGTACAAGAACAAAATTTAAATGTCCTTCCACAAGGTTTTGAATTTAAATGTTGCTTTCCACAAGGATTCAGCAAAGATGAAAAAGTTAAACATATGCATTTCTTTCAGTTGAAGTTGTTGAGTCCCAACGCCAATGAGAATAACACTCAGTGATGATCAAATTCACTACATTAGAAATGATCAGCTACTTGATAAGTGGTGTTGTGGTCATCCTCTTCTGTATTTATTAAACTTTATTTAGCGTGGAACAAAAGTAGTGTATTAGTCAAAAATGTCTACAACCTTTTTCTCACAGACACAACATTGCAAGACGATTGCTACTCTGTTGTTGTTTCCATGGTAAACTCCATTCTTTAGTTATACCAATTCAGAATTTTACAGTGAGAACATACTATGCTACATTCACAGGGTTGAATGACCCTCGTTTTCTTTGTATTCCAGTTGTAAGAAGAAACTATTACTTTGTAGAACAGACTCCTATATGGCTGGTACAATAAACACAACAATTTTAATCTTCAAGTCAAGAGTCAATAATTATATATACTTCTTATCCTTATACTTTTCACTTCATATCACCTCCTGTACGTTTCATTCAGTGTCTCTTTTGCTTTAGGTGAACTTCAGTGTAAAAATTAAAACTGATCTATGAGGAAAGTTTGCTAAACATTTAGTTATGTTAGGTGCCCATAAAACTATCTTTGTATATTTATTCTTAAGATACTGTGAATGGACAAGTTTAGCCAAATAAAAGGTAAAGATATACAAATCAGGCCCACATATTTAAATCTCTAAATTCTTAAATGTAATTAAAAAGAAAATTTGTCATGTTAATCTGTTTTATCCAGTATTAGTTTAGAGTTTAATTCAGATGAATGGAATTTTCTTCATTCTAAATTTAGATATGAAGAAACATTATGTCAAATAATATAAAAAAATGAAAATGAGTGAAAAATAAAATGCAAGATGATTCTTTCTTTTTTTTTTTTTTTGATGTGTCATGTCCCTTCAGGATGTAGGTAATCATAGACCTCCACTTGCTCCTATCCTTTGTTGCTCTTAATTTTTTTCTTGGTATCTCTGGCAAACCCCTCTCCAACATCCACTTGCTCAAGCCCATCAAGTATGTCTCACATTACTTTTCCCTGTCTCTCTTTCCCTTTATCCGTACTGTGAGTATTAGATTCTCCAAGCCCACCTCCCTCATTACATGTCCCAGAAACTTTGTCATTGCTCATATGTTCAGTCTATAGTATCCTTACCATCCTTCTATAGAACCACATTTCTGTTGCTTTGAGTCTCTGCTTCAACTTTGAGGAGATTGTCCAGCATTCACAGCCATATAGGAGGACAGATATCACATAACAGTCTAGTTTTCTTTTCTTTGTTTTCAATGAAATTTTGGATCTCAATGTCAGGGTTACCCTAGCCCAATTAAAAATGAATTCCCTAGAATTAAAAAAAAGTCCACATCAGTATGATAGGCAAGACCACATGATCAATCTTTTTTATTCTTATAAAAACTGGTCAACAAAAATCTTATTTTATCTCCCTCTTTTTTTAGAATGTCAAAAAATCACTGCCAAGTGAAAAAGTTTCAAAGATTAAGTTTTTGTTTTCATCAAATATTTTAAAAAAGTAAAAGTCATGAATTGATTTTTAGAATAACTTTTTTTGTGTGCCTTCAATATATTTCAATATATAGTGATATGCAGGTTGGCTCAGTTAATAGTGACTCAAAAACAGTAGTGTTGAATTGAGATTAATTTTCAATCAATCTCAGAAAAAAAAACCTTTCTTAATTAAAAATATTATTAAAAACACTTTATAAATGAACAGATGTCTGGAATAATAATACAAATAACATTGATATCTGTCATTCTTTGCAGCTGTGATAATATGGTTGACCAATTTCTTTTGTATAGTAATCAGAAAGTTACAATATCTACTGATACTATGAGGAACTTTCAGAAATGTAGATGACTTGCAATTTGCCCAAAGGCAGCTTTGATAAGCTTTCTTTCTATTACCTCAGAAGCCTAAGGTGAATGAGTCTTGGTATTCATTTAAAAACCTCAAATTGAAGTGACACTGCTTTGTATTAGTTTTGAGTAACTTATTGGTAGGAGAACTCTGGACTCAGACACCTGAGTATCTTAATCATTTTAATGAATATCTATTATGATATTTTTTTGAAAATAAAAATGATGATGAAGAAAACATTGATACAGAAAGGAAGTTATTCCTCAATTCAATGTATTGGCACCAAAATTCCCTGAAAAAAGAAATATGGATTTATTAATAACAAATCTTTGATTTACAGATTATAAACACTGATTCTACTTTTAAGTGAAATGTTAAATGTAAACATGACAATCATTCCTGGTAACACAAATGAACTTGGCAAGACAACTTAAATAATGAACTTAAAGAGAGTTCAAGGACAGATAGGGTATTTGTTAGAGTACCATTGGAGTCAATTGAGACAATGTTATAACTGTTAATAGCAAGTTATATCGCAGTGGTGATAAGGAATCAAAACTTATCCGGAATAGGAAAAAATACCTTTTTACTTTGGTGTGCATAATAACACTGACAACAAGAAATTAGAATCATGTTGGTGTCTTTTTGGAATTGAAAATAAATGAATTTGACAAACAAAAAGACAATGCTGGAATCATTAACAATGAGTGTGAAAGATGCAAATTAAGCAAGCTGACTCCAGATATTCATTTTTGTTTAAGGCCTAACAGCAAAATATGTGCTAGAATCCTAATGAAACTGAAACAGAATCAAAAGCTAACTCTATAAGTAATATCGAACAAATGTTAGAAAGTAAAAAATTTGAGATGTGACACGGAGGAAAGAAAAGAAAAACAATGTGTATATATACAAACCAAAGAAAAATGTAGAAAAAGAAAAATTAATCCATTTTTAGATGTGGAAGGTTACATCTCAGGGACAACTGTTCCTTTAAGAATTTAAAAAGTAGGATATAAAAAGTCACACTAAAACTAAAGCAAAGAAAAGTTTTCACAGAAAAGATTTCGTAGTGTTGAGACAGAAAAAATAATTTCAGAAAAAAGAAAATTTGTGCATGTAAAAATTAATAATATGGGTGTAACTAGACATTGGTAGTGATATCAATAATCAACGAAACAACATAAAGCAAATGGAAAAATTATCTTAAAATGAACTTAGTGATGCGTTCGTTATGAAATTATTTGTTATTGATGAAATGACTTGCAACATTTCATTTTATAAGAAGTGTGTAAAAGATAAGACTAATGTATTAAAAAATACTACAAACTTATTCAGTATTGACTGAATAGAATTATTTGAGTTATGAGATTTACCTATAAATATTGTAAAAATATAAGTGGAACAGTTTTAAAAAAACATAAAAATTTAAAAGAGAAATATAATAAATGTTTTCCATATTTTATCTCGGATGAGTTAGGTTGGTGTTCTAAAGTCAAAACAAAATTTCAGATGAAAAAAGGATCAACACCAGTATTTAAACTGAAATCTGGATTTGTCTAAGGTATATTTGAAAATACAGGTTGAAGAAAATTGTTCAGAGCTCATAATAAATATGCACAATAAATACTGCATAAGTTCAACTAACTTCCTTTTTGAATAAAAGTGGCTTCAGACATACAGGGTGTCCATAAAGTCCATGTGCATTTTAAAAACTTATAACTCAATTTGTATTTGTGATAGAAATAAATTGTAAAAAATGTCATAAAGTTTAATGTTTCAGCAAGATGGAGCTCATGTCACTTTGCTCTTCATGTTAGGAAATTCCTGATTTAGAAACTGTCTAACAGATGGATCAGAAGGGGTGAATCATTTTATTGGCCTCCACGTTCACCAGGTTTGACTCTATTAGATTTTTTTATGGGGACATGTGAAAACAATTGTGTATACAACCAAACCTAGTTCATTAGATTTGAAAGCTAAAATAACTAATGTGATTTCAGGCTTACTGTAAATCAGTTGGCAAATGTTTTCTGTGAACTCCAAAATTACAATTACAATTTGTATTTCTAATGATGGAGGACATGTGGAAACTTAAATAAAATTTAAATAAAACTTTAAAAAATACAGATTTACTTCTTTCTAATCCTTTTAACAGATTATTCTATCACAAATACAAATAAAGTTAAAAATTTTTTAAAGTGCATATGAACGTTTTTTTTTTTTTAATCATCTCACCCCAAGCAAGGCATTCCACTGCCACTATTGCGCATGGGGCTACATAGGGGAAGGTAAAGAGAAGGAGTGGTTAGACATAGGGAATGTCAGGAGGAAGGTGACAGATGAGTAAGGATAGCGAGGATGAGGGTTGGGCAGATGGGAAGAGTGTTTGATAGAATGGGAGCAGGTTAGTGTGTTAGGAGGTGTCTATTGACCTTACATTTAAACTCCTGGAGATTGTAGCTGTCAGGGAAGCAATCATTTGGAAGAGAATTCCACAGTCGGGAAGTGCGAGGAAAGAAACTGTTGGAGTAGAAGTTACGGCTGCATTTTATCGGTTTCACTGTAAAAGGGTGGGATCTAGTTGCTAATCTAGTATCTCATTCAAATTCGTATTTAGGGGGCACCAGTGATCTAAATTCATTGGAGCAGAAGCCGTGGAAGTATTTATAGAAGAGACACAGGGAAGCCACGTCTCGCCGGTGGGAGAGAGACTGCAGGCGGTCTGCCAAGTCGGTATCTATCACATTACAGACCCTCCTCTGAACCTTATCGAGAAGCCTGAGGAGAACAGCAGGGGCACCCGACCAGATATGGCAGCAGTATTCAATGCACAGGCAGATGGTAGATTTATAAATGTGCAGGATAGATTTAGACGGAAAAAACTTCCAGGCCCTACACAGAGAACCGACTTTCATAGCAGCGGATTTAGCAATGGATTCGACATAGTCATTCCATTTGAGGTCCGCTGAAAGTGTGAGACCAAGGAGGCGTAGTGTTTTACTCTCTGGGAGGCAAGCCTGGTCCATGATGATGGGAGGTAGGTGAGATTGTTGATGATGGTTAATTGAGAGTAGCTTCATTTTAGAAGCATTAAAATTTACTAGCCATTTCTTACCCCAGTCCAATATGGATTGGAGGTCTTTTTCAATCTCAGCTGCAAGGTTAGCTTTGACGCCTACACCAGATTTTTGTAGGAGGCGACAGTAAACTGTGGTGTCATCGGCGTACAAACCTATTTGGGCTCTTATGGAATCAGGGAGATCATTAATGTATATCAGGAAGAGTGTAGGACCTAAGATGGAGCCTTGGGAGACACCTGCGTTTGTATGGTAGTTCTGGGAGGCATGTCCGTTTAATACCACCTTCATTGTGTGGTTAGAGAGGAATGACTGGATTAGTTCAAACAAATGTCCAGTTATACCATAGCTCCGCAGTTTACATAGAAGGCCAGCATGCCAATCTCTGTCGAACGCCTTAGATATATCCAATGCAACGGTTCGGGCTTCGCCATTCCTGTCGAGTGCCTGGTATATGTACTCGGTGATGGTTGTTAGCATATCAGCAGTAGACCTGGTGAAGCGGAAACCATATTGCTTGTCCGAGAGGAGCCTGTGTGCTGTGAGATGGACACCCTGTATTTTTAAAAGCTATGGGTACTATGCTTGCAGATTGTGATTTCACAGTTGCTTATCTGGATGATATAATAATTAAAAGTGTATGTAAGGAACAACATATAAAGCATGTAAAAAGAATTTTTCAAAAAATATGAGATTACAGGTTCAAACTCAATAAGTAAAAGTGAATTGTTCTTGCCTAAAATCATGTACCTAGGACAAATCATTGAAAAAATGCTTGTCAACCAGATCCATTGATTGCAAGGGCTATTAAGAATATGTCTCCCCCAACAAACATTACTAGTCTACAAGCATTTCTAGTTACTAGTAAATTATTATCAAATCTACATACCTAATATGCAGAATTTGAGAGCTCCACCGAAAAAAGTGTAAAGTGGAACTGGACTGATAAGTGTCAAAAGGTGTTTGGAAAAATCAAGAAAATACTAATGTCTATTATTAAATTCACAAATTTATACACAGGAGTTTTGATTTACAGGGAGACCACAGATCTCTGTTATCAATTTATAATTTGAAAAGAGAAATTTCTATGCATACAGTGAATAGATTACATTACTGGGGTACCTACCATCTTATTAAATTCTGGTTTTTAAGATAGAAATCTTAGGACATGCAGATGATTTATCAAGATTGATACCAAAAAAATACTGAACCATTTGAAGATACTGTGACTGCAGCATTAAAATGAAATAGAAATTAAAAATACATTTGCAATGTAGTATTTGAACTACCATTTAACCTGGATGAAATTAAAATAAAAGCAGAAGACATGTTTATTTCAAAAATAAAAAAAAAACTAACTAAAAGAAAGTCAGATAGACTGACAATTTTTAGAATGAAATCCAGACTTGAATGCTTACTGACTATGGGCTGGAGTACTAATGTTAGCACAAAGACAAGTAATACCTAGCACATTACAAAAACGTATATCAAATGAGTTTCATAGCCGACATCTGGAAATTTCAAGGATGAAATCTATTATGAGAAGTTTGGAGAATGCCAAATGCCAATATATTGATAGGCATGTCACTATTAGAATTGATGTTTGCAAGAAAAATTAAATCAGAGTTTGATAAATTATTTCCAGGTACAAAAAAGAATAAGAACAGATAACAAAATAGACACAAATTCTTTTGAAATTGGCAAAAAAAAAATGTTTTTCATGATATATAAAAATGGAAAAGAAGTGTGGGAAGTTG
This sequence comes from Ascarosepion bandense, assembly GCA_037127315.1. NCBI lineage: Eukaryota > Metazoa > Mollusca > Cephalopoda > Sepiida > Sepiidae > Ascarosepion > Ascarosepion bandense. Next base: position 328,032 of record JBBBDQ010001307.1, read on the forward strand.
GCGTAATAAGTCATGATTTGAAAAAATGGTTTATATGGTGAAAGGAAAAAAATGGGAACACAAAAGGCATAGGAATCAGTTAAATAAAAGATCTACTGAAGAAAGAACTGCAAGAAAGGAAGAACTTATGCAAGTACTGTATGATATCTTTGACATACCAACACCCCATGAATTTGTTGAATGTACCAGCAAAAGGAAACATATGGAAAATTACCCAAAACAAAAAGAAATACAAAGTTCAGTACATGGCAAACTTCTCAGAAAAAGAAGTGAGTGAATACGAAGAAATAAAATATTTAAGATAATAAAAAATCTCAAAAGGGGAATGTTGTGAAGCAAACAAGACACCTCCAGTAGCACAAATGAATTAGGCATAATGCCTTAAATAAAGAACTCAAAGTGAGTTCAGACAAAGTTCCAAGAGAGTTCTGTTAGAGTACCATTTGAGTCATTCGAGACATAATATTATAACCATTAGTTGCAAGTTAAAACAATATAAAATCAATCAACAAAGATACATGATTATCTGAAATTTTAAACAATACCATAAATATAAATACCGTGAAGATTGCATTTAAGTGTGAAACAAACCATTGCTACTGGGTGTTAAGCTCAATGTTCCCTCTTATATTTGCATATGCTCTATCCCTAATATTGACCACTTTAACCCATAAATATAGCATACCTATAAAACAATATATGTGTGTATGCGTGTGTTAGTAGAGTGCAGAATAATATTCAAACAAAAGTGAAAATAATAAGACAAAGATGTAAACCTATTCAACTATACCTTTTGCCCCTTATAGTAGACATTCTGAACTGGAATGAGGAACAAATCTGTGTGTGAGAAAAGGGTGTTGGAATATATGGAAGTAGTAATAAATATCCTTTTCAGATGCTGTGACCAGAGATTATTTTAACACTCTCACACCCTGATTGAGCACTCTGGAAGAATGGTAGACTTTGAAAAAACAGCAGCTATTCTAGCATATATGCATCGTTCATTCAGTAATGAATTAGAACACTCTCAGCTATTGGCCTGTGTTTACATGGTATATCACACACTAAAAGTTTGCCTTCTTCTACTGAGTGCCCATAGTTCAGAGGTAGAATTGCTGACTGATGTCAATTCGGTCAGGTTTCAATCCTGGCTAAAAGCAATCGGATGTCTAACCGTACTGATGAGCTGTGATACAGCAAAATAGATCTGTATACAGATGACACACACACACACACACATTTATATATATATATATATATATATAAACACTACCAGCCATAACTATTAGGACACCCCAGTGTTTTAAAAAAAAATGATGTAGTTCATACTATTTTTTTAGTATCTATTGCCAAGTGAATAATTGTAAATGAAAATAGAATGGTTCTTTTGTTAATATTGCACAATAACATGTGCATCAAATGAATTTATAAATATTTAATAATTACCTTTATTGCAGTTTCATCAATGAAAGAATGAAGAAAATTTAGAGTGATTCGACAAGTTTGCTTTCTTGCCTTATAAAATTTTGTAAAGTACTAATAACAAAAGAACCATTCTATTTTTATTTGGCAATACATACTAAAAATAGCATGAAATACATCATTTTTTTAAAACAAAACTGGTGTGGCCTCATAATTATGGCTGGTAGTGTATATATATATATATATAAGAGTGTGTTTACTTATGCCATAAATCTAGGAGATTAAATGTTAGAAGTATGAAATTTTCAATCTGAACCAAGAAACTTTTAAAGATAAGGATATTTACCCTACTCCCCCACTGGAGCAAGTTGTGACACAAGGTCTTTTTAAGGTGGGGACCTGACTGTGTATGAATGGGCAGAGGGACAAAAATTCCCCAGTCTCCTTAACTGGCAGTTGATTTGGCCTCAGTGACAAGCACCTGGTCACCCCTGCAATGGGGTGGCCACAGGACACTGTTCCCCGGGACTGGGCATCTTTCAGTGTAATTTTTCTCAGTTGCAACCCTGTCCTTGCAGTCAGAGCCACAACTATGTCGCACTCTTTCATCAAGGACAGAGACACAGCTGAGAGATGATTTGGGTCCCTACCCGACACCAAAATGTGCCAGGTAAATATTTAAAGATAAGTTTCTGGATTTGGTTTAATCATGGAAATATTAAATTGACAAATTAGCTGTTGACATGAATGAATTAAGAGTAAACCGAGCAAACATAGGGTTAGCAATATTTTTATATAAAACTACCATATCTCTCAATTCTTAGGTTTATAATTTCTAGATTTTGCAATTTATATTAAGAACTACACTACTGTCTTTGTTTAAAAGTCATATATTCTTGGCATTTGATGTCAGAACTATATTAACTAGTTAAACTTGTAGACTTCCTGTTAGGTTTAGAGTCGCAGCCTTACCACAATTTATAGCAATGCAAAGAAGAGAACGATTTAGATTTTTTCTAATGGTATTTGTGTTCAAGTGAATGCAAAAGCCACAGCTACAATTTGAACACAGCTTACGGATCTCACTTTTTGTTGTGATAACTGTTATATGTGCACATTCCTAAAATATCATTTTAATAAATTCTATAAAATCAGGGATTTCAAAATTTCTATCTCCACAAAATTGTGGTTAAAAGTTGTACTAATATTTCTTAGGAAGTAGAAAAAAACAAAATGAATACTTTGCTTTCAGGTGAGCATAAACATTGGATTCACTTATTCAAGAAGTTGAAAACAAAGGGAATTTTACAGTGGAGTAAGTTTATGTTTTCAATGTAGTCTTTGTCACTGAAATACATTTGACAGGATAGATTATCAATTTGACTGTGTTTACAGGACAGGGATTTATAACAATTGTGTTAGGTATTTAAAACTCCTGCATCATCAAAAAATTATGTGAGACTGAAATGACAAATTTTGAAAATAGAGTTTCTCAAAAAATATATCAGATATTGTAGATAAAAAAAAATTCACACATTTGTGTCAGAAGTCAATGGTATCAATGCATGCTTGACAAAAACACTTTTGAAAAACTCCTGCTTTAAGTTCATATAAATTAGTAAAGTATCGTATCTGAGAAGATAAACAAAATTTTTATAATTTTGTCAAACAGACAGATGAAAAGCTATTTGGAGAAGAATAGATAATTGATATAAATTGTTGTGGAGTAGTTTTCGCACTGAAGGTTATATTCGTGCTATGTTGGTTGCTAATCGACTTAATGTACCCAAAATATTAGGAACTTGGTAATCTTCCACTGAAAGCTGACTCCTTAGTATTCGGCTAACTACCGACTGATATCAACTGCCCAGTAGTTCTACTGAACTCAAATAGAAGTCTAAAAAACTCCTAAGAACTTCCTGTTAACTCTTATTAATATAGGAGGGAGAGTCCATTATCTGAGGAATAGGTGTGTTTCCCCATAACATAAATCATGTATAAAAGATTACTGAATTGTTCTTAACCAAACCAAGAATCCAATCCAAAATAAGATATGATGCTTTGTCAGGTTTTGAGAAATGGATTGGACTGATAACTTTTTAACAACCCCTCGTAAATAAACTGAAAAATGTTACCAAGAATATAAGCAGAAGTTTCCCCGGACACCTGCTTCAAAAGTCTACAACTAATTCAACAAATAAATCCATGGATCAAATTATGATGTTCACTCCAGCCAAGCAAAGGTAGCGATGTAAGAAAATATGAGGTACTGGACCAAAGGTACCTATATAAGATCTGAGGTACTGAATCAAAATAGATATAAATTGTCCTGGTAGTTATCCTGTTAATGCATGTTAAAATTAATCGCAGGAAGGTTTTAACATTGTAATGATTCAAGTATCACTCATCGCTAAAATATATTTTGGTGTGCCATTAATAGTTCATATTCCAAATATGAAATCATTTGTATGCAACAATAAAAACAGACTCATCTCTCCAGATAAACTCTCTAATTGCTAATTTCTTGACTGACCCAAGAAACAGGATCACTTTTCCACTACAATTAAATGTATGTTTAATCTAAATCGAATATTTATCTAATTTGAGAGGAAACATAACTGAGACGTTTGTCATATGCTGAACATTCCTTATAAACAGTGGCCATCTATCAGCTAGCATTGATTAGATGATTGAAGATATGGGAGAGTCCTTGAGAGGTAGATTGAGGTTAATTTTTATCTTTGAAGTCAAAGCATTATTGGACAGAATCAAAGAGAGAGAGAGACAATAGAATCATAGCTTGTTTGTGTATTGTTGTGATGTGGTCTCTATATTAACGTTGATCAACAAGAAACAACATATATAAAACCTAATAAAACACTACCTAACAGTATAAAGCATTCAGAGTTCACACAATGTTGTCATAACCTGAGTGTTCAAGGATCATTTCTAAGTCTAAAATGACTGATACAATACTCTTTGAAATTCTGATAGCAGGATTTAACATGATTAAATGTTGTTTTAATTAGACTAGTGTCTTCATGTTCATGTTATAATTGCAATGTTCAGATTGTCATAGCTTTCTTCAATAACCTTTTGGAAATTTTAAACTGAATCTTTAATTCAAGATGTAAGTAACTTGTCATACTCCTGTCCATGCTATGAAATATAATGAATCAGTTACTTCTCCCCTTATGAATGTGTTATTGTGATGCCACTGATCCAGAGTATGTAGCATTTACTGCCTTAGCCAAGAACTGAACCCACAACCACCAAACTAGATATACTTATGGCTTCAAAGGAAAACCAGCACTTCACTTTGAAAGAATACCGCCTCGATCAAAAATCTGCTGAGGTTGACAAAGCTAACCTCACTGCCAAGCTTGAGAAGGACCTGCAATCTGTGGTGGACTAGGGTAAGAAATTTTAATGCTTCCAAAATGAAGCTGCTATCTATTAACCATCATAGACAATCGCCCCTAACCCCCATTAGCATGGATCAGGCTAGTCTCCCTGAGAGCAAAACACTACGCCTCCTTGGCCTCACACTCTCAGCAGACCTCAAGCGGAATGACCATATCGAATTCATAGCTAAATCCGCTGCTAAGAAGGTCAGTTCCCTGTGCAGAGCCAGGAAGTTTTTCTCGTCTTAATCCATCCTGCACATATATAAATCTACCATCTGTGTGTGTATTGAATACTGCTGCCACATCTGGTCAGGTGCCCCTGCTATTCACCTTGGGGTTCTTGACAAAATCCAACAAAGAATCTGTAATGTGATAGATATCAACTTAGCAGCTTGGCTGCAGTTGTTCTCTTACTGGCATGACATGGTTTCCCTGTGCTTCTTCTACAAATACTTTCACGATTTCTGCTCTAATGAATTTAGCTCACTGGTGACCCCAGGTATGAATTTACACGAGCTACTAGATTAGCAACTAGGTCTCAACCTTTTACAGTGAAACCAATAAAGTGTAACCGCAATTTCTACTCTAACAGCTTCCTTTCTCACACTTCCTGCCTGTGGAATTCCCTTTCATATACTTGCTTCCCCAACAGCTACAATCTCCAGGAATTTAAATAGACATCTCCTATCTCACTAAATTGCATCTTTTCTCTCAAGGTCTTTTTTCCATCTACTCCACCCCCATTACACTGGTATTCTCATCCATCTATTACCCTCCTCCTGACATCCTCTATAACTAACCCCTGTTTGTCCTCACTTTCTCCTATATAACTCCCTGTGCAACAGTGGCAGTAAAACTACCTTGCTTGGGGTGAAATGATTCTAAAAAAAAAAGAGATAAACTTTAAAATAACTTGGAATTGGTTTAATACTCTAAATAAAGAATGATGAAAATATGATGTAACAGATGACCTCGAGAGTAATCTTGAAAGTAACTCTCATTTGAACAATGAAAGTAATATGTTGACCAAAGTATTTAATGAGGACCAAACTATTATAGGCACGATGATGTGGTTGATTTGTCTTCATTATATTCTCATAAGGAAATGCAATGAAGAGGAAATTAAAGATTTAAGATGTCAGAAGTTTTAGATGAGGATTTCAGTTTGGAAAGTTGACATATCATTTGAAAAATTCCACCTTGAAAACAGTGAAAAATTACTCTTACAGTTTAATTCCTCTTTGATACTTATAATCATCAGCATTTGCTTTCAGCAGAGATGTGGTACTATTTTTAGAGAAGAACATTTATCAAATGAAATTAATTTAATTGTATTCTGCCTTTAGAGAATTGGGTAAGAAACAGAATTTAACTTGTTCCCTTCTCAAAAATAAACAGGTGTCCAAATGAAATCAAATTTGATTCACACGATAAAATCAATGCCCATGTGACTAGAATCAAAACTTTTCGAAAACATTGTTATTGTGAACAGACAGGAAAAACTGATTCAGTCATATTACTTCTTTCATATAACAAAAAACTTTTGCAATCTTTGAAAAAAAATGTTTGACAGAAATCTTAATACAATTACACAATAGGACATTTTTTTTTGTTTTAATAAAATTAAATCAGAAAAAGAAAATTACCAACAACTTAAAATTAACTAAACAGATTCTTCATTGAACCAAAATTCAAAGATTTTTGGTTTATAACAATGTTTAAATACAGTTCTGTACAAAAGTTAACATTTTCAACCCATCAAAAGAATTTCAAAAGAATTTCATTTTGTTATAAAAATCAAATCTGTATCATAATTTTTTACTTATGTAAGCAACAATACTATTAAATTTTTCCTTAAAAATTAGTTTTTTTTATATGAATTCATTAACTGACTAGTAAGTCATATTCTAAAATAGGTAAATTCAAATTTGTATTTCATAAGCATTTAAAAGTTATTAAAAATATCTAAAAACTGTGTTTATTGATAAATTAAATTTTTAAAGGTCAGAAAAAAAACACTGATAAACAGAGACAAACTTCCCCCTTTTATTGTATCGGATTTTCTTTGAACCATTTTTAGCTAAATATTCATTATTTTTTGATTAAATATATTTTCATGCAAAATATTGCAGCTAAGTATATCCTTAAATCAATTTCTCTGAGTGAGTTATTAATATCAGTCATAAAAAACTTATTTTTAATGAAACGATATTAAACAAAATAATTTTAAATTCATCTTTTATAGAGTATGAGATTTTTCAGATGTCATTCTTTTTTGAGGATTTTTGAAGTTTGAATTATTTTATAACAAAATATATGATTTTACTTTTCAGAATTATTTTAAATAATGCAAATAATAACAAGAAAATTTCCATTTATGTTGCTATTTGCATTTTCTAAACTTTGAAATGAATTTAATAAAGTAATTTTCTTCTGAATAAGAGTACAATAATAATTTTTTCTTCCTAAGTTAATGGCATAGAAACCTAAAATTCTTTGTGATGCCATCACACTATTCAAGATTTTATTATGGAAATCCATGTTCTCATAATAAAAACTGGTATTAAGCAATTGATGCCAATATAACTACATTTACCATATATACTCACATACCATGTAACTTTTGATGACCTAATTTTTAAGTTAATTTTAAGAGAGCTGCATCATACACGAGAGATAAAATTAGCGTAAGTACAGCACATAGGCTAATTATACATCTTGTGTATGATGCGACCCCTTAAAATTAGACTCAAAATTAGATCTTTAAAAGTTGCATGATACATGAGTATATATGTGATATGAACAATAGATTGTGTAAGTTTTAGTTTATAGTATATATGCTTATTAAAAATATCAGTAATAACTTGTTTGGGTGAAGAACATATTAAATCAGTAGAACCTATATATATATATATATATATATATATATATATATATATATTAGGATCTTGAGCAAGTTCTTACCATTTTCCAAAAGATCACGTTCACAAAACTGTGTTAGTGTAGTTTCAAAATGGTAACTCATCTATAAGGAAGTACTATAAGCAAGCTTGAAATTCAATGTATTTCATTTCACCAAAGTATAAACAACTTTGTTGCAGAGATTGGTTTAAATGCCCCAAAAATCATGATTTTGATGTTGAAGATAACGAATGCTCTGGGACACCGAAAAAGTTTGAAGACAAAGAATTGAAGGAATTACGACATGAAAATTCATGTCAGGTGCAACTTCAACTTACATTAGAAATTATTCAAAAGCAAGGACATTAGGTGCTGTAAGAGTTAAAGCTGTGAGACATTGAATGGTGTTTTGTCACATGAGAACAACTGCTTCAATAGCAGAAAAGGAAAGATTTTTTGCATTGTATTGTACCTGGTGATAAAAAGTGGATACATTACAATAATTCTAAGCATAGAAGATCATGGAGTGAGCCTGGCCATGCATCAACATCGACAACAAAGATGTTCTGCATTTGATAGGATCAGCTGAGTCAAGACCTCCTATAGGAGGTCTTGGCTGAGTAGACCTACGAAATGATCAAAACTATCATGGGAGATCATTATTGACTACAACTGATGCATTTGAGCCAATCATTAAAGAAAAAATGGCTACTAGTCGAGACATGACAAAAAAATGGATTGACTGATGGTTAACCTCAAAAGTAATGTCATTTTTCCAAAGTGGAATTCAAAGGCTACCAGAAAAAATGGGAAAAATTAGTAGCTAGTGATGGACAATACTTTCAATGACATGTTTCTTACTAATTTTTGTAAATAAAACACTACTTTTCATGAAAAATCATCAAGAACTTATTCAAGGTCCTAATCAAAAGACTTGTTTACATTAAATCTGGAATTCCTGATGGAATATTCTGATCTCACAGACGAGGAAAGAACTACTATATTAAACTCCAAACAATTTGTTGTGTATCTTCATCACCAATTTGTTGTGGAAAATCTCAATGCAAATCTTCATCGCCAATTTGTTGTGGAATTGTTGTGGTGAAACTTTGCCACAAAGTTGTAGTGACCAGTTTGGCCAGAAGTAAGACATGGAAAACAGAAGGGAGGTTCAAAACAGTGTATTAGTATAACAAGAACATAAGTACAAAGTAGAAGTAAGTTCGAATGGTACAGTTATACTGCTTATCACCTGAATTCTAGCTGGCTTTAACTGCATACTGTTGTCAACTGCTGTACTTAACTGCCTCTTGGAAGAGGCACAGGTAATTATATATAATAAGAGGAAGAGTCCATTGCTTGTAGGAGGGAACCATAACACCCACCCCCTTCTACAATCTCATCTCAGCAGGAGTCTACAGAAAAAAATTTTTTTTTTTTCAAGTTCTGAGTAGACACTTTTATCTGTCTGTGGTCTTGGTATCTTTTCTGCTTCTGATTGACTACTATTAACTGTTGCTTTTCTTTTCCTTTTCAAATGGTGCATTTAAGGAGCTGTTAGGAGTTGGAATATTAAAAGTATAACAAATTGTATCCATTGCTGTTTCTTCAGGAAACCCGTTATCAGCCTAATCAGTCAGGCGTTTCCTTAGTTGATTAATGTGTCTTTTATGTATGAATTGTGGACCCTTTACTATGTAATTCATATTCCAAATTCTTTTTTCTATCATACCCAATTCCCCAAAAGATTTGTTATCTTTAAACATTTTGAAAAACTTTTTCTCCTGGGTTATACCATCTTGCAGTTACGATGTTTTTTTTTTTTGGCTTTGTTTATTTTGGTAGTAGTTTGACATAGACAGATTGTATACGACATGTGAACATCACTTCTGCTGGAAATTATGAAGCTGGTGTCTTGTTATTTGGTGCAATCCTGTATTCTTGCAGGAATTGTTGAAGGGCTTTTTCAGTTGGTGTAGCCCTAGCTTATTTCAAAGCTCTCTTCAAGATATCTATGAATCTTTCAGCTAGTCCGTTTGACTTAGGATGATACGGAGCTGTAGCAATGTGTTAAATCTGATAAATTTCACAGAATTCTTTAAATTCTGCTGCCGTAAACTGAATTCCATTATTAGATACAAAGGTGTTTACTACTCCGAATCTAGTAAACAGCTCATGAATAAATTTTAAAACAATTTCTGTGTACTTCAGGCCACTTTGAGAAACTGTCGACTACAATGAGGTAGTAATAACCTTCTAGAGGTCCTGCGAAATCAACGCGAATTCTAGACCAAGGTAGTTCTGTTTTTGGTCAGGGGTTGAATTTAATAGGAGGTGCTTTGGCTGCTAAGGCACAGCTTTACACGATTTTAATGCATTTTCTATGTCTCTGTCCATACTTTTCCAATAGACATAGCTACACATCAAACTTGTCATATTAGTACTCCCTGGATGGCCAGTGTGAAAATCTTTCAAAATGCTCTTCTGAAGTGTTAACAGAATCACAACTTGTTCCCTGTATAGTAACATTTCATCACATATAAAAAACGTCCGTAGTTTGCTGGTCCTTTTCAATAATTTTTGGCGATTTCGTTTTTATTTGTTGAATATATTCATCATGGCAAGCCTCTTGTTTTATTTGTTCCAGTGTCACTGGAAGTTTCTTTACCGTATCACAAACGATAGTTTTTAATTCTCCTTCAGATTGAAGGGAGGCGAGTACTGTATCTTCCAGTGGTTCTTTGTACTTGGGAATTAGTCTTGACAATTCATCCGCATGGCTGAATTTTTTCGTTGACACGTACTCCATTTTAAAATTATATAATTAAATTGTTTTGTACTTCATCTCCGAAGTCTGTTGGCTGTGTGCGTCGGCAAACCTTTCTTTGAACCAAAAATGGCGAGTAATGGCTTGTTTTCTGTAGGGTGAATTGTTGATCATAAATATAGCAGTGGAACTTCGCAACTGTAAATATAATCCCAAGTGCTTCTTTTTCAATCTGTGAATAATTTTTTTTCCACAGGAAGCAACGCTCTCGAAGTGTGCGCTATAGGTTTTACTATGTCACAGTCATTTTGTGAATAATACATGCTCCTACACTATACAAACTCGCGTCGCTGGCAAAAATGATTTCCAAATTCGGGTCGTAATGTGTCAGAAACAAGTCTGACGTTGTAGGTCTCATACATTGACACCCACACACACACATACATACGCATGGTCACGCGGCGTCTACGTGACAGTCGTAGTTCCCGCCAAAAACGAAGCCTTTAAAAACTGGAAACAGCACGTGATACAGCAGTTAGGATTTCGTCCCGGGGCGAGGGCAGACAAGAACAGACATGCCTCCCTAACTCATACAAACACACGCGCACTAATTGCGGGTAGCAGTTAGTGGCGCAAATATTTTTTATTCTCTTAATTTTCTTCTCTGACATTAACTTTCATTGAAACCGGACTCTACAACTTCTTATGCATGCTTTCTCAACCCTATGTAACCTTTTTCAATATATTGTTTTTCCGTTTACTTTCGCCTTCTTGTTCATTCATAAATCTTGCTTCAAACCATAACGAATGTTACGTTGAGTCGACCGTTAAAATATAAATTAGTAAGTGGACGGCCTTCATCCACTACAACGTAAAAGTTTTCTTTATTTTTTCAAATGCCTGCTGGCATTCTTCTGTCCAAATCCTAGGCTTCTCTTTTTTTAATAATTCATTCAGGGAAACACACAAATTATGCATATTTGGTATGAGTGCCTGGTAATAATTTGCTAGACCTAAGAAGCTCTGTAACGAAACGATGCTATTGGTTGCCGAAATGTCTTTAATTGCGGTATCCCGTTCAGGATTCGGTCTTCTACCATTTTTGTCAATTATGTGTCCTAGGTATTAGATTTTTTCTGTGAAAAAATCACATTTGGTCTCTAATTTTGAAACCGTATTCTTGGATTTTATCAAAAATTTTGTGTACATGATCCGTATGTTCAACTACACTTTAGCTTTTCATTAGAATATCATCTAAATAAGTGACAGCAAAGTCAAGTCCACGGCATAGTATCCATAACTTGTTGAAATATTGCTGGCGCTACCTTAACTCCAAACAGTAAATGTTCGAATTTATATAATCCACGATGTGTATTTATACACAATAACTTCGAACTCACCTCTTCAACAGGAATTTGTAAATAAGCATCGCTAAGGTCGATTTTGGAGACCCCCCCCCCATTAAACTTCACAAAAATGTCTTTGGGACTAGGAAGAGGGTAGTAGTGATAGTTCTTCAGAACAGCATTCAGTCTTGTTGAAAAATCAGCGCAAACGCGTATGTCTTTGGATTTCTTTTTTTTACGTAGACTGCAGGTGCAGCCCATTCACTGTACTCTACTTTTGATAGAACACCAGTTTTTTTCTAATCTACCAAGTTGCTCGTTAGTTTGTTCCAACAAGGCAAAAGGCACATTTTTCTTCTTTTTGAATACTGGCTGAATGTTATCTTTAAGTTCAATTTTAGTACATCTGCCTAAATCACCAGAAAAAATTCCTGGATAGGCTTCTCTTAATTCTTTGTTTTAGTTTATCAGCTTTGGCATTCCAACTTTCAGTTTGGCAGTACGAATTAATAGGTAAGTCTCAAAATTGAAATTTTGTCATCCAATCAGTACCAAATAGGTTGTTCGTATTTTTCATGACAAACAATTTTAATTTTCAAGTCTTACCGTTGAAAGTTGCATTGACAATTAATTCTCCCTTGAATTTAATTTTTCTCCAGTGACAGATCTTGCTATCTTGCTAGATTTTATCATTGTTGGCTTGCCCAATTTTTTCCATGTCTGCAAGTTCATTATAGTCAAGTCATACCTTGAGTCTAATTGAAATTCAACACTTATGTTGAACATTTCTGTGTGCACGAATTTCCTGGTATTAGCACCATCTAGATCGTCCGACCTAGTATTTTTTATGTAACTTTTTGTTTTGGTTTTATTTTTAACTCGGTAATGTAAACTTTTGTGTCCAACTCGGTTACATGTATAGCATTTTTTGTCTCTGAAAAAACAATCTTTGTACCAATGTATGGCTCCACATCCATAACATGGGTTCGGAGGCAATTTATTTTGATTTTTCTTTACTTCGTTAGTTTCAGAGACTTTGTTTTTGTTTGCAGCGTACTTTTTTTGACGTGAGCAATACCTGATTCTTCAATATTTTTAGAATCCTGCTTTATACTGATGTACCTCTGACATTCTTCGACGATCTGCTGAAGAGTTATATTTAGTTCATTCTCCAATTTGCTAAGTATTCTTCATCTAATTTCTGCATCTTTTGCTGAAACTAGTCCTTGCACAAATATCAAACATTTGAAGTTGTTTGCAGTGCAACTTTGCACTTAGCCCCGCCAGCTTAAAATCATCGCAGTGTTTGTTAACTTTTGACGCGAAAGTGGTATAGTTGTCTGATTCAATCTTATTCAGATTAAGACATTTCCATTTTTTATGAAAAAGAGATGTCTTTGGACTGAAAAGCTCAGTGAGTAAATTCACTACATTGGTGAATGTCAGTTCACTAGTCTTCCATGACAGAATGTAATTAACAAAGTTTGTATGCTCACTTGTGCCCAGTTTTCTTAAAAGGAGATATAATTTTTTATCGCCACTCCAGCTTTTACAATTAGTATCATAAATATCCTCATACCTCTTGAAGTAAGATGCAAAGGTTATGTCTTCCTTGGGAGTGTACGTAAAATTCTCTATTGCACACCAAATGGTGTCTTGTAAAAAGAAGATTTTTTTTTTTTACTGGTTTTCGTTTGACTTGTTAGTTCCAACACTTGCTTCTGGAATTTGATCTGTCTCTCTTGATATTCCTTCTGAGTTTGAAGAAATAATTTTTCCCTTTTTTCTTGTTGTGCACTCTGTTACTTTACCAGCTCCAATAAAATCTTCTTGAAATCCTTCATTTTGTGTCTTTTTCCTTTTCACATAGTACTTTACGAAAACTCATGATTTCATAGGGTTTCTTTTTAATCCCGGTGGTCCTTGTAAATATTTGTCGTAAATCTTTGTCACCAAATTATTGTGGATCTTTGTTGAAAATTTGTTGTGGCAAATCTTAATGCAAATCCTCCTTGCCAATTTGTTGTGGAGTTGTTGTGGCGAAACTTTGACGCAATGTTGTAGTGACTGGTTTGGCCGGAAGTAAGACCCAGAAAACAGAAGGTAGATTCAAAACAGTGTATTAGTATAACAAGAACAAATATGCAAAGTAAGTGTTAGTAAGAAGTAAATAGAAATAAGTATTGCCTGAATCGTAGCTGGCTTTAACTACATACCAACTGCCGTACTTAACTACCTCTGGGAAGTCATGCAGGAAATTATATATAGTAAGAGGAAGAATCCATTGCTCGTAGGAGGGCATGATAACACAACTGGTTCTCATTCACACTAAACAGTTGAGAAATACAAACTCAAAGGACCTATTCAACATTATTATGTGATCATTGGATTCTGCAGAATCATCAGATCTCGTAGGTCTGTTTATTGTACAATCTGTCACCACAAGATAATTCACACTGTTAAATAGATCTAAACTTCTCCCAAACCGTTTACTATATACAATACTATATAATCCTGCCCCTATACCTCCGACCTAACCTTAATTAACAATTACATTGCTGTTTATCTGTACTTTAACTACTAGTTAACTTTTAAACTGAGTACTTTCTCCTTAAGTAATTAAAATCATGGCTTTATGTCTATTTCCTTCCATAAACTTGAGTTTTTTTTTTATTAACAACACCCTTTTAAGACAAACATTATTGTTTTAATTTACATTTCTGTAGCATTTCAAATATTATATTGGCAACATTTTTGTTCCATCATAATTTAAACTGATAAAACTGACACTTTCTGTTACCATCAACATATTTACCCATACTCATACTACTACATATGTCTTAATATCGATTGGTTTACACACCAACCTTTTAAATTCTAATTACCTCTCACTCCATCACTTTTACCTTATATGGTTGCTACTATTTTTTGATCAGAAATTTCCATATCACTATATATATGACCTTGCAACTGAACAATATTTCACTGCCTGATGATGGTGCACTTGGCACCGAAACCTGAAAGCTTTTGAGTTGCAGTCCCATATGTTATTATTATAACATTGCCTCTCCTTCCCTCCCTCTCTCTCTCTCTCTCTCTCTCTCTCTCTCTCTTGGGTTAGATTATATTTTTTTGTTTGCTCTGCTATTGTATTGAGCGCTTTACGTGTTAGGGTTCTCGTCTCGAGTTTTTTTCTTTCGACGAGTACTTTGACTTATGTTCAAGTACTTAGTTTGTTTCTTTTTTGTTTCCATTTTTTCCCCTCTGCGCTTATACTTGGTAGGTTTTTCGAGATGGGTTTAAAAATAAATTTATTGTTATATATATATATATATTAACAGAAAATTTTTAGTTTTAGAATTCCTTCATGTGTAATGCAATGTCATGAAATGTTAAAATGAAGAGAATTTAACCATTTTTTTTTTTTTGACTTTGCATTATGTATGTTAGTCAGTTTGAGTATCGTTTCCTTAAGAAAAGGTGAGATTGGGAAAAGACCAGGGCACAAATTGATATTTTGGTAGTACTGGATGGCAGTGCTCTCGAGAATTTTCCTTCTGAATAAATTGTATACTCTTTTTTTTTAGTGTAGCATTTTTTAAATCAAAACTGTGGTCAAATTTATTTCTGTGAATCACTAATGCATTCATTAGTTTATTGGTGATGTCTCTTCTATGTTCATATACACGTTTTTTTTAGATTTCTACTTGTTTCTCTGATGTACATTGAGGAACAATTTTGACAATTTATTTTTTATGAACCTGCTTGTTCATTTTTTTTTTAGATGGGATAAGTTGTTTTGGATAGTGGATGCAATAGAGTTGGTGGGGAGTATAATGTATCTGTTATTGTTTAAATTATTATTGTTGATAATGTTGCTTATGTTGTGGTTGTATATTTTATGTGCCTTTATTTTTGCTATGTGAATAAAGTGATACAGGTATTGTAAGTTTCTGAATATGTTTTCTATTCATTTTTCTTCTTTTGCTAAATATTGGGGGCTGCAGATTATTAGTGCTCTTAAAAAGAAGCCTATAATATTACCAGATTTGATACTTTTTCTTATGGAAACGATACTCAAACAGACTAATATACATGATAAAAAGTTCAAAGAAAATGATTAAATTCCTTTCATTTGAACATCTCATGACATTGCACTACACATGAAGGAATATATACATAACAAAGCTTAATAAAAGTAAAACATGTTAGATTGAGATACTTTTCTTATTTGTTCTTTATCATATATATATATATATATATCAATAAAATAAATAATATCTGCCGGACGCCCATGGCCTAGGGGTAGAATCGCTGACTGACACCGATTCGGTTGGGTTTCAATCCTGGGTTAGGAAGCGAATGGAGTCTAAGCCGTACTGATGAGCTGTAATACAGCGAAACAGATCTGTCTGCGGATGACTATGTATATATATAATGTTGATTTGATATATGTTTATTCATGTGTATATAAAAAACAAATAAGAAACATATCTCAATCTAATTTTTATTTTTATTAAAGCTTCATCAGAGATCAAAAGAGAAATATTTCAGTTTATAATATCTATCCTTATTAA
Organism: Ascarosepion bandense; assembly: GCA_037127315.1. Classification (NCBI taxonomy): domain Eukaryota; kingdom Metazoa; phylum Mollusca; class Cephalopoda; order Sepiida; family Sepiidae; genus Ascarosepion; species Ascarosepion bandense. The sequence goes on from JBBBDQ010001307.1 coordinate 344,452, forward strand.
AAATATCAGTAATAACTTGTTTGGAGGATGAACATATTAAATCAGCATAACCTATATATATATGTATATATATATGAATGAACATATATTGAATCAACATTTAATATAGATAGATAGATAGATAGATAGATAGATGAACATATATTAAATCAACATAAGTTATATATAGATTATGAAAATAACCAATAATTATTACAACTTAAGAAGTTTCAATAAACTTATTCTACAGGCTACTATTAGTGACTTAGAAAGTCTAGCTTTCTTTCATTGTAGCACACAGGGCATTTGTCATACATAGTCCAGAAGAGTTCCTTAAGAGAAAACCATTAAACTGGGAATTCCTCAAGGACTATCAATTGTTATTTTACTACAATATAAATAGATATGATAAAATAAAGAACAAATAGGAAAGGTATCTCAAACTAACATGTTTCACTTTTATTAAAACTTTGGCAGAGATCAAGAGAGAAATGAAAAAACAAGAAAGAATACTGGCATGTTATGATTTTGTGTTAGTTCAAGTTAGCTAGAACCATCACTAAAATCCTAACTCCATTCATAGGCACCATCAGCACTACACACATCAAACACATGGGTGATTTACTCTAAAGAATATGAAATATAAACATGGCTAACATGTCTATGGTGAGTTTCGACATTAAATCACTATATATTAACATACCCATCACAAAATGCCTTAACATACTAAGAAATCACCATAAAATGTTCAAGGAAAAGCGTCCTCTATCTGTCCACAAAATTATAAATATACATAAATTAATTACTAAGCAATCTTTCTTCCCTTTCAATAACATTTTCTATAAACAAAAACTCAGCTTACCCATGGGGTTACTTACCAGTGGTCTTCCTGCTTACCCCTTTCTAGAATATTTAGAATCCAGCCCATTCAAGCATATCATATATAATCTAACTTATATCCACCTAATACATGAAATATACAAATTCATTTTTCAAAAACATATAAGAAATGCTTTAATGAAAATTCCAACCAAAACAAAATTTTTGCAACTTCTGGCTGCATCTCACTGACTCACACAGAGGTGATGACAATAGTCATTCTTCCCACTTACATATATATGAGAATATAAAAAATCAAATCAAATACAAAATTATTGTAATATCTTCCTACTTTTTACTGAACTACATAAAAATGACATCTACAGATATTCTTTACACATATACACATATATGAAATAGCATTACTGTCCAACATACACCTAAACAGACAAGAGTTTCTTCATAACGACAAACATACATTATTACACACTTTACTGCTCCCTATATTTCTCACACATATTTAGAAATGATTTATTACTTTAATACATGTGATACGTATCTGACCAATAAGAATTAATCCAAAATCATAACATACAAATATTCTGTGTCTCTTGATCTCTGACAAAGCTTTAATAAAAGTGAAACATGTTAAATTGAGATACATTTCCTATTCATTCTTTATTTTATCATTTGTCAGATTCCGATCTATATATTCAACTCATATATATATATATATACATACATATACACTGCATTTCAAATTATCAATGAGTTAACAATTTTTCATCCTATCCAAAAACTATTAGTTAGAATTTAATGAAGTTATCAGAGAATGATGACAGCATGCATACACTTGCACCATAAAAATTGTGAGGTTCTAGAAAAAGGAACATAACTTACGTCATTTACCTAATTTACTTAAATTATTAGTTAGTCAAATTATTAGCGAGGTGTAATAAAATACTTGTAACAAAAGAAAATGGTATTTTAATTGATTCATTTATAGATTTTTATGGATCCATATAGTAACTCAGATGAAATGAAAATAAAATAGTAAACAGAAATAAAAAAAATGATAGTAGATTTGATTAATATGAGATATTTCATATTTTTTATTAAATTACTTGGAAAAGGTACTAGTCCATCGACCATTTCAATTTCTGGATCTCTTCTGATGTAATTTCACATGATACGTTGATTATTTCCTGCCATAAATCATCTCAGGGGGAATGTCTATTGTTTACAGGAGGCCTATCTTATTGCCAGCGACTGTGAAAATATTCTGTTAAGGAAGTGTCACCACTTCTCAGCCTATTTTGATAGCCACTCCAGAGGTAGTTCTTAGCTGATCAGCAGGTTCATGTATTCACGGATCTGGAGAGAAGGATTTGAGTTCTGGAAGTCACCATAAAAGGTAAGTCTCTTTGCTTCATTGGGGTTTATGCGCCCAACAACCAGGCAGAGCTCGAATCCTTTTTATGGTGAGTCGAGCTGTTTTTGAGTACATCATGGCAAGTAGTCCTTGCAGATAATTGGAACACTGTCTTTGGTCTTAAACTTGATCTTAATCTAGATCATAGTGGGGCTAGATTGGGTAATTACAACCCTGACACGAAACCATTTCATGACTTTATCAACAGATCCGATCTGGTTAATAAATTTAGAAATGATTGCTCAGGGCAGGCAGCATGGGCTTGCACAAATAGGGGCAGTTTGGACATGGTCATTTGTATGAGCTACATCAACTAGGTGATAGTTAGGAGAGTTGACATAGGGCTCTTAGGGTGTCCAAGTTTCCAGTCGGTAGTTTACATAGACCATAAGGCTTGTCCAGTTACGGTTAAACTTAGAAAATCTAAATCTAGGATGACTGTTATTAGCAACTCAACACATCTCTCCTAGATTCAAAGGATTTCCATGATCAGTTACTACTAACCATACAGAAGGACCTGATAAGGGCTGTGGTGGGAACAAGTGGTTGAGCTACCTTAAGTCAGTTATCAGTGTGCTCTTTCTAAATTTCTGGCAGAGTGAATTGCTTTGTGGTCCTCTTTTTCTCACAGATATGCCCAACAGACCCTACTGTACTGTGCAGTCATCAAAAGCAAACAACATGCATGCATGAAATTAAAGATATAAAATGGGGACAATTTACACATCGCACTACTTTAGCAAAGAGTTTCTTGATGGCATCTTGAAACACAAAAACCTCTTGAAGAATAATTCTGACTAATTCTCTGAATTTATCCTGATACTGTCATCACCTTTGAAAAAATCTATATTTTTACTGTCAACAAAATTAGCACAAAATACTACTCTGTGTCTCTTGTCCTCTATGTTTGTGGGTTGAACATTACCTCACCAGTCATTTGGTTATAGATTCACCATATAAAGATATCCTAAAAATTTTACAAAAATGACTTGTATTTTGAAAAACTTTATTATGAAAACACTGACTTCCATGAAATCTGACATCATAATCTAAAATTCTAAATATAAATTTATTCATTAAAAATCAAAGTCATACCATTAATTACACATTTACGCAAACATCAAATATAAAATTTATTTACAATTAACATTATCAGAAATTCGGAAACTGTCATTTGGACTTTATAGCTTTCAGCCAAAAAGTTATTTTTTTATCATTTTGTCTGTTATTGTTCAACTATCTGAAATGTAGAGGTCATTTAAAGGAGGTTTACTCTATTTTATGAAGTGTGTAAACACACATTTGTGCAAGATTTTCCAACATTAACTTATAAAACCTACCAAGACCTCTCTCTCTAATTTGGTTGAGTTACAATCCTGGCTAGAAGCAATCGGATGTCTAACCATACTGATGAGCTGTGATACAGCAAAACAGATCTATCTGCGGATGACTATATATATATATATATATATATATATATATATATACAACAAACCTAAGTATTAACAAAATCAACACAAAGTTGGACCAATGAAAATAAAAAAAATCAAGAGCCAAAAATCAAAACCTAAAAGAAAACTGGATAAAAGGAAAAGGAAATATAAATTGAAAAGTAATAGAAAGTGTTTCTCTATGTCTAAATGACCAAGAAAGCACAATTATACTACCCAGCAACATGGCTCAAAAAGATACAGACTGTTACTTGGGTTTTCCCTGCTCTGTGTGCGTGTGTATATGATGTTATTATTGTACAGATTAATAAGAGAACAAGTCTAAATCTCTCATACATGAAATTACTGTTTATTCAACTCTGGACTTTGTCAATTAATATTGGAGTAAATGAGTCTGTGTGAGAGATTTTCTACTAATATAGATTCTTCTTCTTGTGAAGATGTACGAGACTCTATCTTTTATTCACTCTCAGACAGGTGCTTATATGTCCTCCTATCGTTGGTTGTGATTACCTCTTTCCATGTCAGGGGCAACCACTGATATTCACTGAAGTCATGAATCTGCAACTGGTGGGTAGGAGGACATCTTCTATGTCAAATTGTTGATGCATCTGATTTCTCTGATGCTCTGGTATGACACAGTCTATTTTGGAATCTCACGTGAGTCCAGTACATATGGCAAGTGGGGTGGGAGTCATCACAAATAAAATTCTCTTAGAATAAATGTTTCTTATTGATATTAAATTTGATTTGGACAATTTCCTAGCATGAATCACATACTTCATATATATATGTACACAGTGAGCTGTAAAATTATCAGGACAATATAATCAATTTCATTTAAAATAATATTCACTTTTCAAATCTTGAATCAGGCATGAAATAAATGCTCTTAATTCATTTTGGAAATTTTTTATTTTTATAATATTATTAGAAAAACATCATTACAAATTAGTAAGGACATAATTATCAGTCCACCAAAAATTTATTTAATTAAGAGATTCATAAAATATATAATATTAATATAATGTTATAATGAGATAGTCTTGAAAGTTGTCAACATAAATCATAAAATTTCATAAGAACTTTACTGTCATGAAGATGTGTGCCCTGTTCACTTCAAGCAGAATATTAACAAGAAAAACATTGCAAAAGCAAAAGAATTTTCTTTATTTTTGAACAACAAATTGTAAATGCTTGTAATTCAGAAATGAATTCTGAAACAGCAGTTAAATCTGTGGTACAGTAGACCATGGAAAAATAACACAAGATAAAAACTGTTGCAACTTCTGGAAAATATCATAAGCCTAAACTCTTTGTAAGACAGCCAAAAATATTGTGAGGGAAAGCAAGAAGAACTTAAATTTTTACTTAAAGATACTGTCTCTGATTTGTCCAACAATGTGACATATCATGTGGTAAGATTGGCTGCACCACCATATAGTTGACGAGAAGATTAACTTTCCACCTCTCAGACCAAAGTTCAATTTGATCTCATTTAAACACACATGGAAACCTATCAAACTTTATTCACAATATACTTATTGATAACACAAATATTATAGCATCATCCACATGCAAAAAAAGGTTAGAAGTAATGGAAGCATTATTAATAAAAAAGATAAATCCAACACTTAATAATATCAACTATGGGCATGCCAACAATTTGCTTACTATGTTTAGAATATAACACAAATACATGACCCTACACACACACATAAATGTTACACATATTCAGCTACACATAAAATAAAATCCATCCTTGATAATAGCTAAAAGTACAGCTAAAAACACTTAGGAAAACAAAACATTTGGACAATTTTTATATAATCTATGACATGAAAGGAAAAAGAAATCTTAAGGTCACATGAAAAATTACATAAAAAACTTAATCATAATACCTTGTCTGTCATTTTTAATGGAACCTGCATAAAACAGAGATTGCTGCCCAAATACACAATTTTTAAATTATATATATATATATATATATATATATATATATGGGTGTTATTGACTGGTAAGTCAATACATTACTTACTATATATGACTATATATGATGTATAGGAGACGTTTTTTCAAACAATATCTCCTGAGTCATATCTGTCAAGTGCCTGTTAGGTTAATGGTTACCCAGGTGCTGTAGACTTGCAGAAATTGTGCTTTAACTTTGACTAAATATAAATCAAATAATGTAGGTGACAAAATCTCCACTGAGGCATTCACACATTTCTTTCTGATATTTCTTATTAAACTTTTCTTGAGATTTTAAAATATTTTAAATTTGTCAATACAGAAGTGAAAAATCCTTTCAAAACTGAAATGTTATTACTTTGCCAGATGCATTCAAATATTTAGGTGCAAAGGAGGAGATGTGGGATGTATATGATGGTGAAATACACTTGGCCAAGGAAGGTAAAATATGACAAAAAGTACTAGAGCCATGTTTGCTATCAGAATTACAGGTCAAAAGGACAGAACTTGTCATATTGAATACAAAAGAAATGTGAGCTAAAAGTTATTGTTTCTTAAAAACTTAGCATAACTGATTCTTAAAACCACATCTCATCTCATCTGGACATGTGTTATACAAAGTTAATCTGAAGAAATATTAAAATTAATGTAAAACAATGCAATAAAAAATAAAAATTTAGCATAATCATTAATATCACTTATAATGGGAGCTGGCACTTAAGAGGCTTGATTTTTAATATCCAAATGAAATTCAATCAATCAATAAATCTCTTCTCATTCTGCGTGTGTGTGTGTGTATGTACATAATTATATTCTTTAATGTTTATTATATTTATGAAGGCAAGTTGCTCAATATTGACAATAGATCTTTTGTAGATATTAGACAATATGGACAGAGAAAACAACACTGCATGTTGATTGTATAGTGACTCTCTCTCCACCTCTTTATGTTATATGTGTGTGTGTGTGTGTGTGTGTGTGTGTGCATCATACAAGTTTTCTTAAATTCAGCTGACAAAACTTGTTTGATTTTTTATTGTATTTTTCCTAATCTGAAAATAAGATATACACTGGAATCAAATTTATAGATAGACTGTTCAAAGGTCATGCTTTGTTCTATTTTGTGTGAGTACTTTTCATCATTTCAGTTAAAATAAAGAATTAGATTTTTTTGTATTGTGGACAAGATTTTGTTGGTCCCATTCTGTCACTTTTTGGAACACAAAATTTCAACCAGATCTAAACAGATGTCAAACAGATAAGTGAGTCCACATGTAAAATAGTTACACAGAGGTAGACTTTACCAGAAAAGACTCTATTAAATATTCATATTTTATCATTATTTTCTTTATATGTTAAGTATTTTATGCACACTTTAAAATACCATTTTCTGTGGTGAAGCATATTTTACATAATGGACGGTGTTTCATTTGTATAGTAATAACAGCTTCTTGTGTTTAGGGTTATTCCATGCCATGATTACTAAAGAGTATTTCGGTATTATTTACTATTATTTTTCTTGGGTCAATACATTTATTTTGTTTGTGATGTGATATGTATATAAATCACACAAAGTTTCAACAAGTGACAAAACTGACCAATGAGCAAGGGTAGTGATGTGTGGCCAAATATAAGAATTGAATGTTTCTTTATTATTATTGATATTTTTTTTTTTTATAAGCGTTTCACCCCGAGCAAGGCATGTCACTGCCACTACTGTGCAGGGGGCTACGTAGAGTGGAGAAAGGATGATTAAATATAGGAAATAACAGAGGGTGGGTGATAGGCGGGTGAGGATACCGAGAATGAGGGTTGGGTAGATGAGAGTGTTGTGAGAATAGTTGGGAGTTAGTGTGATAGGAGGTGTCTATTGACCCTACATTTAAACACCTGGAGATTGTAACTGTCGGGAAAGCAGACTTGTGGAAGGGAGTTCCACAGGCGGGAAGCGCGAGAAAAGAAGCTGTTGGAGTAGAATTTACGGTTACATCTTATTTGTTTAACTGTAAAAGGGTGGGACCTAGTTGCTAATCTAGTATCTCGTGTAAATTCGTGCTTAGGCGGCACCAGTGATCTAAGCTCATCGGAGCAGAAGCCATGAAAGTACTTGTAGAAGAGGCACAGGGAAGCTACATCACGCCGGTGTAAGAGCGGCTGCAGCCGGTCTGCCAAGTCAGTATCAACCACGTTACAGATCCTCCTTTGTATTTTGTCAAGAAGCCCAAGGAGAGCAGCAGGGGCACCCAACCAGATATGGCAGCAATATTCAATACACGGGTGGATGGTAGATTTGTATATGTGCAGAATAGTTTCAGGTGGGAAAAATTTCCGGGCCCTGCACAGGGAGCCGACTTTCATAGCAGCAGATTTGGCAATGGATTCAATATAGTCATTCCGTTTGAGGTCCGCCGAGAGTGTAAGGCCAAGGAGGCGTAGTATTTTACTCTCTGGGAGGCTAGCCTGTCCCATGCTAATGGGAGGTAGATGCGATTGTCTATGGTGGTTAGTTGATAACAGCTTTGTTTTGGAGGCATTGAAATTTACCAACCATTTCCTACCCCAGGTCACTACGGATTGGAGGTCCCTTTCAAGTGCGGTAGCGAGGTTCACTTTGTCGTCCAGACCTGGTTTCTGATCGATGTGGGAGTAGATTGTTGTGTCGTCGGCATACATGCCAACTTGGGATCTAATGGTGTCGGGGAGATCATTAATGTAGATCAGAAATAGCGTGGGACCTAGGATAGAACCTTGAGGGATGCCCGCGTTCGTCTGGTAGTTTTGGGAGGCATGCCCATTTAATACCACCTTTAATGTGCGGTTAGAGAGGAAGGACTGGATGAGGTCAAACAGATGTCCAGTTATCCCATAGCTCCGCAGTTTGCACAAGAGGCCAGCATGCCAGACCCTGTCGAATGCTTTGGAGATATCCAAGGCAACGGTTCGGGCTTCACCATTCTTGTCGAGTGCCTGGTATATGTACTCGGTAATGGTTGTTAGCATATCAGCAGTAGACCTGGTGAAGCGAAACCCATACTGTTTGTCAGAGAGAAGCCCGTTGGTCATAAGGTGCTGAATCACCTCGGCGTTGATAATGGCTTCGAAAACTTTGCCAAAGATTGGAAGGAGACTAATAGGACGGTAATTGGCGGGGTCTGAGGGTTCGCCAGAATTCTTAAATATAGGTACTACGCAGGAGGACTTCCAACAGGCAGGAAAGCAGGAAGCAGATAGGCAGAGGTTATAGAGTTTAGAGAGGACAGAGGAGAGTTCTGGGGCACATTTCTTCAGTACTATGACTGGGATTCCGTCACCACCGCTTGCTTTGTGTGGGTCAAGTTGCGCAATTATCTTGGCAACCAGCGAGGGTGAAATGTGGACGTTATTTAGTTGAGCCTTAGTTCTGGGTGGGAAGTCTGGTGTAGGTATTCCTAACGAGTCCAGTGTCGAATTGGTTGAGAATTTATGGGCAAAGCATTCAGCCTTGTCGGCTGGGGAGGTGAGAACTTCAAATTCATTGATTAGTGGGGGTATTGAAGTCTTGTGTAGCTCTCCCAAAGGACAGGAAAATTCTTAAACAACATCATTTTCATATAAATATCTGGTCAATAAATCTTTAACTGACATTATCCATTTCTTGATAGTGACTGAAACAGTCAAAAGTATTTGAACAAAAAAAGAATAAGGACAGTTAATTTTGATTTTAATGCACAAAATCTTGTTCATATTTACAAACTGATAAAGGATAACAGTATTTACATCATTTGGACTATTGTCCTCATCTTTGTTGCCATTTGTAAGACATTTTGGCTGTTGTATATTCCGGCCTTCTTTAGGTGCTAGGAATTTTGAACTGAACCCTTTACTGCAATCACTTTGATATATCATTCTAATTCCTTGCCTAGAACCTCTTCTGTTAGTCCCTCTAACCCTGTAAGTTACTTGTTCACCACTGTAGCCTGGTATTGAACTTATAACACTTTGGGTCAAGTCACAGGAATTAACCAACATCTATATCCACTGGGCCATGTGTCCTTAAGGACAACTGAATTTTTGGGATTTATGGACCTGATGTCCAGTAACCCTTTTTTACCAGAGTTCAAATTGCAACTTTTTTTATGTTAATGGTTTTTTTCTTGTATTTTTACCAAAGCTCATATTGCAATTCTTGACACTAATGATTTTCTCTGGCACTCCATATTACTGGTTCATGAGTTGTGTTCATCTCTATGCTTGGTTGGCTTAGGAGATTTTTGAAGCCTAGCATATATGTTGATTCCTTAAGTTCATGTAGTTTCTAGTGGCGTTCTCTATCTATTATTTCAGCTTCATCAAATAGGGAGTAATGATTCCCTTTTTCCCTCAATATTTGGTCAACTACGCCTGATTTTTCTATCTTCCCTCATTTTATGGCTTTATGATGTTCTTTTAGCCTTACCTTAAGGGGGTGGCCTGTTTCTCCTTTATATTTCTTTCCACAGCTACATGGAATGGTGTACACACAGTATTGAGTCATGTCCTCCTCTGTTGGAGGCCTTACTCAAGAGAGGTACCAGCAAAGTGTAGAACCACTTCTGAAGATTGTCCTGATGTTATATGGACCACAGATCCTTTGTATTTTCTCTGATAATCCCTTCACATAGGGTAGACAAACTGAGGCTGTTTTCTGAGAGTTGTTATCCTCATGCATCCTTCCTACCATGTATGTTGGAGTTGTTGTCATGTACTCTGGATAATTGTTTTGTTGTAGGGTAGTGCTTATACTGACCATTTCTTGTTCATATGATTCTGGGTCGGCACTTATGACTTTTCCTTGATATATAACGTTAGGCAGTTTGCTTGCAGCATCAGGAGAGACACTGGCAGAGCTGGATGAAGATGATGATGATGCCAGCAACAATGGAGATCATAGGGGTTCATATGCAGAAAAAGTGCAGATAGACAAGTACCTTCCAGCCCTGTGAAGAAGCACTCATCTCTCTACCACTTGTATGATCAGGAGATCAGAGGGGAGTGCAGCGAAGGAAGAGACTTAACTTGTTGAGTGAAGTGGCCAAGAACTTGTCTCATGTGTAGGTCCATGGTTTAGGTGAAATTAGGTAAGGTTTTCTGCCAAGATGGCAGAAAAAAAGTTTGGCTAGTCTCCCATGAACCCAGACATAATAAAAAGAAATTTGCAAGAGAATATTCAAATTTTATGATTAGTTGGTCATGCTGATTGGTCTGAGCAATGAATCAGGGATGAGCCACAGCAATATAAACATGGTATCACCTGGGACGGTCTAATTTTGGAAATGAGACAGTTCTAGTGAAAAGTTAAGTGAATACTATCAAGGAAGAAAGAAAGAAAAGAAAAAATTGTGCTGCTCCCACTATTTACACTATGTGTATACTTGGAAATAAGTACTAACCTTTTGTTTCTCCTCCAGGCAAAAGGTTGCATCATTTGAGGTGATGTAAACTGGTACTGTTTTTCTTATTTTCCATGTTATTTTTAGTATTTTTTTATAATCATATTGCCCCAAGCAAGGCATTTTACTGCCACTGTTGTGCAGGGGGTTACATAGGAGGAAAGTTATGAGAAGGAGTGAGAGGTTGCAGGGGGTGTCAGGAAGTCGGTAAGAGAAGGATGAGAATACTGATGAGAGTGGAGTGGACGAAGAAAGGGGCATGAGAGGAGGATGCAAGTTAGTGAGATGACTATTGACTTTACATTTAAATTCTTGAAGAGTGTAGCTGTCAAAAAAGCAAGTAAACTGACGTGAAGTGCGAGAAAAGAAGCTGTTAGAGTAGAATCTGCCTTTACATCTTATTGGTTTCACAGAAAAAGGGTGGGTCCTAGTTGCTAAACTTGTGGCTTGAGTAAATTCATATATAGGGGGCACCAGTGAGCTAGGTTCATCAGAGCAGAAACCATTAAAGTATTTGTAGAAAAAAACACAGGGAAGCCACATTGCACTGGTGAGAAAGTGACTGTATCTGAGCTGACAAGTTGGGATCAATCACATTACAGATTCTCTGTTGGATTTTGTCAAGGATCACTAGGTGGATAGCAGGAGCACCCAACCAGATATGGCAGCAGTATTCAATGCACGGGCGGATGGTAGATTTATATATATACAGGATTGTTTCAAACTGAAAAAACTTCCTGGCCTACACTGAGAACTGACATTCTAAGCAGCAGATTTTGTTATGGATTCTATATAGTCATTCCACTTGAGGTCTATTGTAAGAGTTAACCCGAGGAGGTGCAGTGTTTTGCTTTCAGGGAGACTAGTCTGATCTATACTAATGGTGGGTAGGAGCAATTGTCTATGATGGTTAATAGATAGCAGCTTCATTTTGGAAGCATTAATATTCACAAGCCATTTCTTACCCCAGTTCACCATGGATTGGGTGTCCTTTTCAAGCTCGGCAGCAAGGTTTGCTTTGTCAGCCTCGACAGATTTTTGATTGAGGTGAGAGTAAACCATAGGGTCATCAGTGTATATGCCTACTTGGGATCTTATTACTTCAGGGAGATCGTTAATGCAGATCAGGAAAAGCGTAGAACCTAGAATAGAGCCTTGAGAGAGACCCGTGTTCATATGATAGTACTGGGAGACATGTCTGCTCAATACTACCTTCATTGTGCAATTTGAAAGGAATGACTGGATTAGGTAAAACAATTGTCCAGTTATAATGTAGCCCTGCAGTTTGCGTAGAAAGCCAGCATGTTAGGATCTGTCAAGCACTTTGGAGATATCTATGGCAACAGTTTGGGCTTCACCGTTCTTGTCGAGAGCCTGGTGTATATACTCAGTGATGTTCGTGAGAATATCAGCAGTAGACCTGGTGAAGCAGAAAACATACTGTTTGTCAGAGAAGAGTCTGAGGGCTGTAAGATGTTGAATCCCCTCGGTATTGATGATGGCTTTGAACACTTTGCCAAAAATTGATAGGAGGCTGATAGGGTGATAATTAGAGGGGTCAGAGGGTCCACCAGTATTTTTATATATTGGAACTACGGAGGAAGACTTCCAGCAAGCAGGAAAGCAAGAAGCAGAGAGGCAGTAGTTATAGTGTTTGGAGAGAACAGAGGAGAGTTCAGGGGAACATTTCATCAGGACAATGATTCGGATTCTATCGCCACTCACTTTATGGGGGTCAAGCTTTGAAATTCTGTTAGAGACCACAGAGGGGGTAATGTGAATGTCCTTCAGTTGGGTCTCAGTTCGGGGTGGGAAGTCAGGTACAGATACTCCAAACAAGTCCAGTGTTGAGTTGGTGGAGAATCTGTGAGCAAAGCACTCAGCCTTGTTTGTTGTAGAAGTAAGGGCCTCAAATTTGTTGATTAGATGGGGCATTGAGGGCTTGCTATTGTTTAGTACACTTTTACAGAGCCTCCAGTAGTCTTTAGAACCAAACTTATGGGATGCTATGCACTGCTTCATTCTGGCTGCAAACAGCAGTTTAGCTTCTTTAAGTATCTTCTTGCAATCATTGCGAGCAGAGGCAAAGAGGCCCCTGTTATGGTCTGATGTGTAAATTCGATAAAGCCGGAAGAAATGATTTCGATGGGCAATGACGGCCAAGCAAATGAGGGAGAACCAAGGAGACAAGTAGGATTTAAGTCTCAACTTCCTGGCTGGGATGAAAGCTTCAATGCCAGCCTTAATCCAAGAAGAGACCTCAGCCGCACAATCCTCAATGTGAAGACTAAAGACTTTGTTCCAAGTGACGTCACACAGGAAATCACAGAATGAGTCCCAATCGGCTCTTTGGTAGCAGTAAGATATTCTGCTAGTCTGAGGTTCTTGGGTGGAGTAGGAGTAGAAGGAGATGTTAATAGAAACCACCGCATGGTCCGAGTTTTCAAGGATTGCAGAGTTGCTTGACATTGCAAGAGTCAGGGATGGAAGTAAAACAGAGCTCTAGCAGTGAGTCAGGTCCATTAGTGCTATTAGAGAAACACATGGGGAACCCCACCACTTGCATATGGGACTGAGTAATTGAAAAATTCCTGGTGTGGACACCAGCAAGATTTGTGATAGAGTTTTTCAGCAACTTTGTATGGTGGGCATTAAAATCGCCAAACACAAATATACAAGCAGGCGGATGAGAAGAAATGGCCTTGTCAATATTACTGGAGATGCTGTCAAGAACAGAACAGTCGGGGGATGTGGTAGAGGAAGAAGAGATAGCTAACTGAGCTTAGTAGGGAGAGACAGAAATACATATTAGAATGATCTAGGGATTCAAGAGAGATCACCCTAGCAAGAGGGAGATGTTCACTGATGTAAACACCAAGCACATGTATATTTTGTATTTTTGAGTTGCCATATATACTTTGATAGGGGTGTGTGCTATTTGCATATCATTTTGTTATTTAATGGTGTTTTGTATGAGCATTTTTTGCTTCCCTGGACTTTCTGTTATTCCTATATATTTTTTCTGGGTTTTCTTTAAATCTTATTCAAGTTCATATATTGCATTATTTTGTAAACAGTTACAATTTAGCAGGCATTCTGCTGGTATAGGTTAGTGTAGTGGTTATTTTTCTATTGAGTTTGTTGTACATTCTTGATGCAGTGATAGTTTTTTAGAATATTTTTCCTGTTTATGTTTATGTTGTGCAGCTCACTTGAAGTTGAGATGTGCATGTTGATTTATTTGATGAATATTTGATTTTTCTTTTGTTTTTCATTTTTTATTACATAATGGGTCGAATTATATTTGGTTCCTGTTTCAGTTTCAGTCTTTTGTTCTGATGTAAAATGTAAGCTTTGCCAAAAAATACTATCTCTGTGTGTGTCTTATTTCATATTTGCGTTTTGGTTCATTGAAATCTTTTTTAGTTTGAAGTTTAAAGTTTAAGTTAGTAGTCTAACTCTCTATGATCTATATTAATATCAGTTTAAAATCTTATTTCTTTGAAAATTTTCTTTTGATTTTATTTGTTTTTGTTCATTGTAATTTTTTAAGATTATGAGCCCACCATATTTGTACAATGTTCTTTTGTTTCTAATCCAGTAAACCAGATATACAACCTTTTATATAGAGGGTGCGATGGGTAAATTGTCACTATTTTATATTTTTCATTTTGCGCATGCATGTTGTTGGTTTTTGATTTTGTCAACTACAACTAATTTTTGTCTTCAACTATAGTAGGGTCAGTTGGGCATCACCTGTGAGAAAAACAGCATCATGATGCAATTCACTTTGCCATAAATTTGAAGATAGTATACAGTATTGCATATGGTGATGGAAATGACAGCTAGAAAAACTCATTCTGATTGTTCTGAAAAGAATTCCCATATTTATTGGTGAATGCCTCAACACAGATATCTACGTCAAGTGTCTTGTGTAGATAGTGGTGCCCTGGATCAAGAGGGTGGCTGCTGCAATGCCCTATATCTGGCAATGGATGAACTAAAGGCGAAGATGAAGATTATGACAGCATTCATTAATTTAAATAAGGAGACCACCTAAAAAAGATGCAGGAGATTTTGTGTAATTTTGGTAAATATATCTGTTAAAATGAGATGTCAGTGTTATCTTAAATTTGGCATAATTTAGACAACAATTTATCCATTGCACCTTTAGATATATGAACAAGGAATATGATTTTATGACTGAATGTTGGAATAAGAATAAATATCTAATTTTCAGAAAAATCTGGGGAAGTAGATACTTGCCACCCCTACCTTATGTAAATCAGATTATAGCTATTGGTTCCAAATTATGTCCACCTAATGATTTTTATTGCATAAAAATAGAAGATTTTGATATGATCGTATTATATATATATATATATATATATATAAGAAAAAGTGTGAGAGCATAAATTACATTTTTAGAATTGCAGCACTGATTTGTTTTTATTTCAAATGTAGATGTATTTTCGAACTTGAAGTATTTTTCTTCTGTTATTATGTTGCATACGAAACATCTTTTTTGTTGCATTTTGTGACCCCCTTGTGTTGTGTGCTGCTCGAATTTTGATAAGGTTAGTATGTTTTTTAAATTTTTGTGTTGGCATTTGTGCTTTATTATTTTAATTGATTTTAAGATTTCCTTTATTTTATCATTTTTCTTGAGTAATTCTATGTGTGTTTTGATCTTTGTAAATAATTCTGGGCTACTTTTGTTGTGTGTGGAAATGTATGCTAGGATGTTTTCTTCTTTTTCATGTTTTTTGTTTATTGGATTCCAGAGAGATTCTAATGGTATTTTTTTCTGCTAGTTGGAAACTCTTGTTTATTAGTGGAGTGGGGTATCCTCTTATTTGTAGTGTTTTTCATAGTTCCTATAAGCATATTTTATGAAAGGTTTCATCTACTACTATTGTGCAAATTCACTGTGCTAGGGAGTAGGGAATAGATTTTAGACAATTTTTAGTGCGGTGACTCTTGAAATGGAGGTATTGTTGGATGTCTGTGGGTTTATGGTAAATGTCTGTGCTGATGTCATTGCATATTTTTTATGAGTATGTCTAGGAATGGCAATTCATTATAGCTATACTAGCAGGATAGCCCAGCGTTACTTGGGTGTAATGAAAGCTTTAAAACTAATCCATGGTCTTGGAGCTCAGACTCTTTTAACATTGGCATGAAAGGCTAAAAAGTAATAGTTGTTTCCAGTTAAAGTGAAACCATAAACTGAAAGAAAAACGAATGGATGTAAGTCAAATTTTGATTTCCTGGTATCGATATCAAATAAGTTTTTTTGTTGTAAACTGAATTTTGAAGGCTAAAAATCCTCTGAGTAAATGGTATCATGGCTGAGACTAAGAACTATAATTATACCTACTTAAGCCAAACTCGAAGCAAAAACTAAAATAAAAGGGCTGAAAAAATACAGACATACAGGCAGATAAAGAGACACACACACACACACACAAACATCTTGCCTTATATATATATATATATATATATATATATATATATATATATATATTATCGATTTTCTGCACTATTGTAAGAACGGCAACCTTGAAACTTCTGAATATCATTTCTTATGTCTTTGTCTATGAGCGTATCAGATTTGATTAAAATCAGACCACTCCTTCTATAACCCGATTTTTTCGATTATCAATTTTCGATATTTATCGGAGGTACCTCGACACAAAACCTAACTAAGAACACTCGCAGGCGCTTATAGTACAACTGTGTAAATTTTCAAGAAAATCAGTTCAGCCGTTTCGGAGTCTATAGGTAACGGACCCAGACACACACATACACACACACACACAGACAAAGTTCCATTTATAAATAAGTTTAGATTTAGATTAGATTAGATTAGATTAGATTAGATTCCAGCATGAACTTAATTTTGGGGTGCAAGTTTTGTAGTAGATTGTGTAATTTATTTATGTTTTCCCATGTTGATCTGCAAAAGATAAAACAATGATCTAGATATCTCTTCCATGATTTAGCGAATTTTGTTTTATGTCTTCTCCATATTTGTGTCCTGTTTGGTTGTATAGGCCTTCTTCTTGATATGCTAGTGTGAGTGTTGCATATGTCGGTGCCATTTTTGTCCCCATCGTGGTACCTGTTGTTTGAATATAAATTTAGTTATTATATTGGAATTAATTGTTGTCTAAAGTTCATTCTATACTCTTTATAATAAAATTTTGTGAAGCATGTGGGGAGTATTTCTGGGTGTTTCCCAATCCAAAATGCAATGGCTTGTTTATCTAGTTCATGGGTTATGTTGCAGTACAGGCAGTTCATGTCAAATGTTACTATGAGTGTACCTGGGTCTACTTTTTGTGGTATGAAGCTTAAAAAATGTCTTTGATGTAGCTTTTTATTTTTGTGGTGTATGGTTGTAATATTTTATCTATTAAGTTGCTCACTTCACTTGTTGGACAGGCTGGCCCTGCTACAATGGGTCTGAATTTAAGATCACTAGGGTTTGGGGTATAAATATATTCCAATTTATGTTCCTGGATAGCTGCTTTAATTGTGTTTGCTTTGTGTATTTTTGGAAGTCTGGAAAAATTACTGGTTTTTGAAACAAAGTCTATGAGAAAATCTTTTTCTTTTTTCATTAATATTCTACTGCGTGTAAGGCAGATTTTTTTAAAAATTGGAATCTGTGTTAATCTGGGATTTCCCATATATATATATATATATATATATATATATATATATATATATATAGAGAGAGAGAGAGAGAGAGAGAGAGAGTGGGGGAAATGTCTATTTTTGTTGAAAATGGGTTAAACTTACCAAATATGTTCTCATTCTTAGTGTTATGTCCGCCTTAAGTGATTTCATCCACATCTTATTGGAAAAGACCATTAAGTCATTTAATACCATTATAAAATGTGTATGTCAATTTCCCAAGTGATTTTTCCTTTCAGAACTGACGACATCCCATTAAAACAATTCTTAAAGTTTGGACATAACCACTTTTACTTGACAGCCCTTGGTATATCTTAACTTGAGGCTAGGATTAAAAAAAATGGTTTCTACTACTCTTCCAAATATTGAAGATTTTAGCCATTTTACATTCAAGAGGCAATTGGCATAAATTTTCAGGACCTACTTTTGGACTTTTATTCAAGTACTTTTCTCTTATGTACACATACATACATATATACTTCTACACCATTCTCAATGTACATAGCAGACATTTCATCACTAACACTGAAAACTGTTAGAATGTTAAGATTATGGCTGCCAGTGATAAATTCTGGCAAGGGTTTTATTTCTCTCAGAATTGTTTTGCTGTATAAGTTGAATAGATCTGGTGAGAAAACACATCCTTGTCTTAAGCCCCTTTCTATTTTTGTATATCTGTTGAATTCACTTCCTATCTGTACACAAGCAGTTTGCTGTCAATATATATTTTGATTATCCTAATGTATTTTCTGAAAATGTCAAGGTTGTTGAGCATCTCTATTAGTTCTTTGTGGTGTACTTTGTCAAATGCCTTTGTGTAGTCTATAAAGCACAAATACAGGTCCTTCTGCATTTCCATTGCCCTTTCAGATAGCATTCTGAGCATGAATATCACATTCCTTGTTCCGGTATCTTTAACAAAGCCACACTGTTCTTGTCCTATCTCTGGGCCAATTCTGCTGCATGCTCTGTTCATCAGAATCTGGATGATGAGTTTTGTTATGTGGCTCATTAAGCTGATTTTTTTAGTGGAGTTCACATTCCATTGCCCCTGACTTTTTAGGTAGTGCTATAAAAATTGATCTGCTTAGGTCCTTTGGTATATCGCCGCTGTTGTAAATTTTGTTTATTATTTCTGTGAGCCTGTCTATGCCAAAGTCTTCTAAGGGTGTCAACATCTCTATTACAGTCCCATCAGGTCCTGCTGTTTTATTTCTGTTCAATTTGGCCATATCCAATTCCACTCTGGTTTTTAAAATTTCTGGTCCATTCATATTTTCATGGATTGTTGTTTGCCCTCTCTTGTTGTGGAAGAGATCAGCAATATTCTCATCCCATCTCTGAAGTATTTTTTCTCTTTCTAGTATGAGTGTATTGTCCTTTGCTTTTATATATCCTGTTGCTGAGCAAATCCTTTGTCCTGTTAGTTCCTTTATTTTTTTATGCAAATCACCATTATTTGTTGTGCTCAGTCTCTCTACTTTGGCACATTTGTCGTTGAGCCATCATTCCTTGTGTAGTTTCTTGTATTCCATTCCTTATCTTGGCATTGTTTTTTGTCTCTTTTGCATCACGTCAAGAAACTCTTCAGTGATCTACTTATTTTTCTTCTGTTGTGCTTTTTCCTTCGGGATGATGTCATTTGCCAATGTCACTAGAGCCACTTTTAGTGCATTTCATTTTGAGCTTCTGTTTCCAATTTGCCCTTTGTATTTCATTTTCACACAGTCCATATACATTTCCTGCAAGTTCCAGTCAGTCACAAGTCTATTGTACTGCAGTCTTAGGGTTGTGTTAGGTTTCTTTAATCGCTTTGTTTTTATCCTTTGGTTACATAAAACTCATATGTGGTCACTTCCACAGTCAGCACTTGGGTAGGCTTTGCAGTGAAGGACTGCGATTCTAAATCTTTTGCTGATGTAACATAATCAGTTTGGGTCTTAATTTCTTCTCTGGACTTCTCCATGTCCGTAGTTTTCTTGGGTGCTCTTGGATCCAGGTGTTAATTATTATTTGGTCATTCGCTGTGCACCATTGAACCCATTTCTCACCACGGTTATTGCAGTGCCCTAATCCAAAATTGCTAACCGCTTCACTTTCTCTCCCTTGGCCAACTTTGGCATTGAGAACTTCCATGATGATTCCGATGACTTGAGAAACTTCTTCAAAATTATAGAAAAATGCCGGTTGAAGGTCATTACATCAAACGGAGGAGTCAATAACTATTGAATGTCAGGGTTCACTTACTTTTGCACATATTAAATTTTTATTTTTATGTTTATTCCAGCTTGAAAAAAATGTTCTTGTTTAATAAAGGTTTTTCTTAATGATTATATAGTTTAATTAAAATATGTAAATTATCTGAGAAAAAAGAATTTTTTAAAATATTTCCATAGGAGTTCACTAACTTTTGCACAGCACTGTACATATATATATATATATATATATATATATATACATATTAGGTTGTCCAAAAAGTTTGTAAACGCTTGCAAAAAACTGAATTTTTATGTAATTTTGCATTTATATTGTTATAGTGATCTTCATCTTTGTATTCCAGATGGCAATTGATAAAATTGAGCTATGAGTTTTGATTCATTACTGCTGGAAGCAAGGTCTTTCAAACAGAAAAGTTGCAGAAGAGATTTGTGCTGCTGAAGGTGAAGGAACAATTGCATATGAGGCAATCTCAAAGTGGTACAAGCGTTTCGATTCTGGCACCATGAGTCTTGAAGATAAGCCTCATTCGGGACAGTTGTTAAAGTTGGATGATGGAGACTTGCAAACTGGGTTGGACATTGCACCTTCATCGAGCACTCAAGAATTGGCTGATGAGCTTGGAGTTGGCAAATCAACAATTCACCGACATTTGAAGCAACTTGATTTTGTTCACAAAAAGCCACACCAAAATCCACACGAATTTGCCAAAGCACAAGCCAACAGACGAGTTGAAATTTGCCGTCAATTGCTCAGCAATCCATTGAACGAGCATTTTTGGAAGTGCATTGTGATATACAATGAGAAATGGGTCTATCTGGTCCAGCATAATCAAGACAAGCGGTCGGTTCAGAAAGGGCAAGAGACACTGTCGGTTCCAAAACAAGATCGATTTGGCAAGAAAGTCATGTTGTGTGTTTGGTGGAACTTTGAAGGAATCATGCATTTTGAGTTGGTTCTGAATGGTTGTGCCAGCAGTGCTGAACTTTACTGTCAGTAACTTGAGTGGGTCTATGAAAAGTTGAAGCAAAACTACCCGGCTCTGATCAACCAAAAGTGTGCTTTGATGCAGCAGAACAATACCAAGCCACACACCACTAGGAAGACCAAAGACAAATTTGAAGAGCTAGATGGCGTTGAGGTTCTGCCACATCCAGCCTACAGTCCTGACTGTGCTCCATCAGATTACGGCCTTTTCTGCTCAATGCAACACTTTCTGAAGGGCTGCCGATTCGATTCGTTTGATGGAGTTGAGGAAGCGTGTCAAGAGTTTTTTGATTTGATGCCAGTTGAATGGTACTTTGACCAGATCCAAAAGCTTGCAGGTCGATGGAAGAAAGTCTTGGAAAGTCATAGTCTTTATTTTGAGCAATAATTTTTGTTGTTTTTGTGAGTAAAATTTCAATTTTTTGCATGTGTTTTCTGGTAGCCTTAGATTACTTGGTGAGTAAAATTTCAATTTTTTGCAAGTGTTTACGAACTTTTGGGAGAACCTAATATATAAAAATACAGGTGAACAGGACACAAGGTTTTACAATTTTGAGTACCCCAGCATTTATTTTATTACAAATCTTAATATAATCATATAATTATGATTTAATTGTACATTGCGACACACAAATTTCTATCATTTGCACAATCAACATCCAACATTGCATGATGAAGAGAATCTATCTCAAAACATAGAAATTTCCGTGCCGCAATGTCCAATTAATTCATAATTATATGAATATATATATATATTATATATATATTGAGAGAGAAAGTGTGTTGACATAGAAATCAACATAGTGACTGGTAGTTTCAAGATTTTAGCTATCAGACCATGTAACTTTATAAATATATATCTTTTATGTATGATGTCATCTATTTGGAGGGTCCTCATCACTTCTATGCATCATTTACAGTTTTGAAGTACAAAGAATAAACCAAATTTACCAAAATATTCCTTCATTATCTTTTAAGTTCTTCAATCTGAGAGCATTCTTGCCAATAACATACACATGCAGACACTTTCAAAGTCTATCCGCCATTAGAAATTCCTGGAAACTTTCATTTTCTTCTTATTGTCAGGCTAGATCCAGAAATACACAACAAAATTTTTGGATTCCTTTCATATTTAGAATTTTTGTATCAAATATACAGTTGATCAAATGATTCTCATGTCTCTATTTTTTTCTAATCACTTCACTATCTACATCTTTCTGAATTTATGTTTTCATGTTTATTATTTTTCTTACAAAGAAATATGTCTGGTAAGTTTTCCAAACTTTTTCATTTATCTGTATTTATGGAAATCTTTCTGTGCCATTAGTTTTTCACCTCATCAATAGGCATGATAATGTTCTGGAGAACTGTATTTGACTATTATGGCCTTCCATATAAAATTTGTGCATACTGTTAAATGTTTAAAGTCTTGCCAGTAACATTTACCACCATTTATGGGATTTGAATCTATGAATTGCATCAAATTTCATATGAGATAGGAAAATATAATGACATTGTAGGACTTTTGGGTAAAATACACAGATAGAAATACTTCAAACAATATTTTTTTATTTTTCAAAAATTCACAGATATGAATATGAAAGATTTGTGATGCACTAAAATTTTCTTGAAATTGACTTAAAGGAATTAATTAAAACTGTTAACAATTTTGAAAGGAAACGCTTTTTGGTTTTATATGTATGATGTTCAGAATAATGAAACTGTCTCCTTTTTTAATTGTTTTTCTCTAATGTAAAATTGAAAAGTACTTTTTTTTATGTAAAGAAACATTTAAATTTACATTTGTTCTGCTTTAAAACTAACATAGAAAAACATTAATCATTGTCATCATCATCTTTAAAATTAGGAACAAAGAACAATTTCATGATTTTGCTTACAATTTTCTAGTCATGAAAATGTATTATCTTTATTTGTTAAATCATAGTCATTGCTTGTAAATTTACCTTCTGTCTTATAGGTTACAAATTTTTGGCAACTAAAAACAAACAGACAATGAGGTTCAGATATTTTTATTAATATAGTGGATAAATAAAAGATTTTCTGAAAGTAACAGACCTGTTAATGATATTTAAGACTAGAGATTATAGCTAATAAATAATCTCTCTGTATCTTAAAAGGTTGAAAAACTCCTTTACAAATTATTGTTTTTCAGTTTTGTTGGAGAAAAAGAAAGGATTTTCTATTAAAAGATTTTGTGAGTGATAAGTGTCTAATCTATAAATAATATTTTCTGTGAATGCAATTTTGTTAGGAATAAAACTGAAAAAATACCAATACGTTTCCAGAAAATTTCATATACTTACATTCTGAAGTACTTTTATATAATAACGATGAATTGATAATCAAAAATAAACAAGATTTCTATACAACGTTGACAACTTATGCATAGAGCAATAAAAATGAATTCAACTGAACAGGACACTCTCTTGGATTTCAGTAATATAACAAGCAGGTAATACCCTTTAGTTATTGCCATTTGTGATAAAATTCTGAAAAAAAGATTATTTTCATCAGCTGTTAAATAAACCAGAAATATATTTTTTCATTTTTTATGGTACTGAGAAAGCCTGTTAAATACTAAGCAAAATACTCATCTAAAAATCGATGAGATATAATATGCAATTAATGATAAGCAATTTTAATCCAGACAGTGCTAGATAGCCATGCTGGTCTGTCATGAAATTAAGTTAATGCAGTTCTATATATGTATTCCTAACTGTTTTTATAATATCACGGGATACATCACAGGCAAAAGTTGACATTCTTCTCATTCTGTGACAAACAGCCATATGCAAACAATGTTTCCAAGTGAGCATCTGCCTAAAAGTGACAGTGAGACCAATGGAGAAAATCATTGGCTAGAAAATCCAAAGTCTAGTCAATCACAACAAACAGTTGTAATGGAGTAGAGCTACTGGGTAAAGTCAGATAAATATAACAACTGAAAAACATATAAAATGGCTACCAGGTTAATGCCTTCCCTGCTTTTCACAAAATAATGAAAAGATGAGTTAGTAAACAGATTAGAAAGTCACAGAAAATGCAAATGTTTATGGATAGATTTATGATAATATTTTGTATTTAGACAAAGAAAGGTATTTCAGTTAATTTCTTTTTCAAAAACAGGAACACTGTTTTTGTCTACATTTGCAACTTCATCTATTTATAAAAATGCAAGCAAGATCAGAATAAAAAGATCTGTATGCCTGAAACTTTGTTTTATATCAATCTTGCATAATTCTGCTGATGATAATATTTTATAACTGCTAAACTAAAAAAGATGAATAATCAGAATGAAAAATTACTTTTGCCTAATTGTACTGAGGTTAATTGTAAAAACATTTTAATTTAAAAATGTTTATCACTAATTAATAGCATATGTGTGAAGGTAGATCAGTTTTACTATAAACGTAATGATGATAATAAAAAAAATGATCATCCTGATGCAGTGGATATCGAGTTGGAACAAGAAATTGGAGAATAGAGTTTGAATTCCAGTTGAATTTGTTGTATTCACTGCCACACCAAATACCCTTGGGAAAGATATTAATCTATTGCTTCCCACTAGCTATGGGTCAAATCGCAAGACAGATTGGGTTCTAAAGCTTTGGCTGGCAACCAGTCAACTGCAGAAAGTAATAGCAACCTACTGCGGGAAAATCCTCTGCCCAGTCAGTCATGTCTCTTTCGAGATATGATCACCCAAGCATGTATCACGTATGGTACAAAAGTGACTGATATAAAAGTGGTATAACAATTTAACTTGAAAAAGTAATCATAAAAATATCTGAAATGAAATTGACAGAAAATTCTAACTAAAAATGTAATCATCCTAAAGATACCTGTCTTGTACAATTTTACTGAATCTAAGTGGGACAGAGCAGTTTAAGCAAAAATGGAATCCTAATAAAAAAAAGTCTGTATTTTCAAATTGTCTTGATGTATGTTGTTAAATCATTTTAACTAAAAATACAAAGAAATTACAATAAAAATATCTATCAGGCATAATTTTACTGATGCTAAGTTGGAAACAGAGTTTAATGAAAAAAATATTAGTTATAAAATTTCTATATTTCCCAGCTGATTGTAGAATAGTTTAACTTAAAAAATAATCATAATAAATATATGTACATTTTCAAATTTAACTAGAATAATAATAATAATAAATATCACATCACTCAATATGTCCTGAGCCTGACATATAGATGCTGCCACTAATAAAAAAACTATCTGATTTTTATGAAATACTAACTTTCAAATGGCACATGACAAAATTTGGGCCTAATCAGATTATTAGTTTACAAATTATAGTTATTTAACTGAAGCAAATTTATAAAACAATGAAAAAATTTGAATTTCGTGTTGATAAAGCAATGCTTTCTGATGGGAAAAAATACTGGTTAAGTAAAGCAATGGCTTGATAAGTGTTATTTGGACTCTGCTCCATGGGAAAGAATGGTTAAGAGGTGATATGCAGTTTTAGAGACACAAATGATGCTGAATGCTCAGGTCACTCAAAATTGGTAGTTGTCCTGGAAAACAATAAAAAAGTCCACAAACTCATTTTGGCAAATCATAAATGGAAGTTGCAGGAGATAGCAAAGAAGTTGAGCACATCAGAAGGCAGTATATTCATTATTTTGCATAAACATTTATCAATGAGAAAACTGTTTTCAAAGTGGGTGCCTCATTTGCTGACATTCAATCAAAAACAACAACACGTTGATGATTCAAAGCATTATTTGCAACTGTTTCAACACAGCAAGAAGGAGTTTTTGTGCAAATATGTAACAATGGATGAAACATGGATCCATCACTTTACTCTGGAGTCAAATCGGCTGTCAGTTGAGTACATAGCAGCAGGTGAGAGCCAATCAAAGTGACTAAAGATGCAAACGTCAGCAGGCAAGGTTTTGGCCTGTGTATTTTGAGATGCGCAAGGTATTTTGTTCATCAATTATCTTGAGAAAGAAAGAAGCATCAATAGCGAATATTATATAGCATTACTGGTGCATTTGAAAGAAGAAATTGCTAACAAATGGGCACAAATGAAGAAGAAAAAAATGATAGTATTTACATAATTCAAACTATTGTCCTCAATCTTTGTTGACATTTGTATCATGTTTTGGTTGTTGTATGCTCTGGCCTTCTTCAGGTGCTAGTTTCTGAACTTGGAGGATCTTGACTGCATTGAATTTTTGCCTGAAAGATTTCACCAATTTGTGCTAGATTCTTTTTTGATCTTCTTCATCAGTGTTCCTGCAGGCAAGAATTTGATGCAGTCAAGGTTTGCCAAGTACGGAAACTAGCATCTGAAGAAGGCTGGAGCGTACAACAGCCAAAACATCATACAAATGGCAACAAAGATGAAGACAATAGTCTAAATAATGTAAATACTGTAAATACTGCCTCGTCTCAGAAATATAGACAAAGACTAAAGGATTGGTATGAACCTAATACACCAAAGATATGGAGGCAAACAGAAAAGTTCTATATGAAGCTGGCATGAATATCAAACCACTTGACATTCTAACACCGATGCAGGGAACTACGACTCATCCCTACAGGCTTGGCACCGAGACTTGCCATCAATTCAAGGAGAGCCTGTGTGGACGTAGAAAAAGCAGGATATACCCTGGTCCGAGAATGTATCCAGTACAACTGATGGATGAAATGAAAATTACATTCCAATATCTCCCAGAGGCTCGAAACATTACTCAGCAGGATCACTGATGAAGAAGTCTGAAAAAGAATCCGGCATGAATTGGACAAATCCTTCAGGCAAAAATTCGATGCAGTCAAGGGCTGCCAAGTACAGAAACTAACCACAAAAGAAGGCCAGTGCATACAGTGGCCAAAATGTTGTACAAATGGCAACAAAGATGAGCACAATCATCCAAATAATGTAAATACTGTAAATATTACCTCATCTCAGAAATATAGACAAATATGAACAAAATGATCTTTCACCAACACAACTGTGTCACAAGTTGATCACAAAGATGGCAAAACTACAAAAATTGTACTTCGAATTTCTTCTGCATCCACTGTATTCTCCAGATCTGGCCCCCAAGTGACTACTGGCTATTTGCTGACCTCAAAAGAATTCTCTAGGGAAAGAGATTATCGGAAACTGAGGCATATTTTGAGGCCAAAAACAGATCGTTCTACAAAAAAGGCATTGAATTGTTAGAGAAGCATTGGAATCTCTGTACCAGCCTAGAAGGAGACTATATTGATAAATAAAGTTGAATTTTGCCTAAAAGTTGTTGTTTTATTTGTTAGGCCTGGGAGTTATTGAGTGATGTGTTATATATGTATTTCCTATTGCTAAATTGGTAGAAGAGTTTTGAAAAAATAATCCTAATATCAAATTAAATCTTGCAAACTTTTACTGCTGCTGCTGCTGGTGGAAGAACAGTTTAAATAAATAAAGAAATTGCAATGAAAATATTTATATTTCTTAATTTTTCTAATGTACAAGTGGTAAAATAATTCAACTAAAAAATGTAATGCTAATAAAAATATCTGTCTTGCGTAATTTTGCTTATGCTAACATTTCAAAACCGTTTAAGATGTAATCATATCAAAAACATAAATTTGTATAATTTTGCTGATGCTAATTGTTAGAAAAAAATAACTGATGTTAAGATGGCAAAACAGTTTAACTAAAATAAATAATAATCATAAAACATCTTTATTTCTTAATTGTCCCGATGCTAAGGTTATAGAAGATTTTAATTGAAAAAAGTAAATCTCATAAAAATATCTGTCTTGAAAAATCCTGCTGATGGTAAGGTGGTTGAATAATTTAAGCCAAAAAATGTCCTAATAAAAATAACTGTATTCACTAACTCAACTGCTGAGAGACTGGGAAAGCAATTTATCTAAAAAATGTAATCCTTAAAAACTATAAATATTTTATCAATAATTTTATTTATTCTAAGATGGTAGAACTGTTTAGACAAAAAATTAATTCTAATGAAATATCTTTATTAATCCTAATGCTAAGGTAGGAGAACATTTGAACTAAAAAAACAAACTTTTAATAAAAATAAAAACCATAAGATTAAGTCATGAGTGTTGTAAAAATTCACTGCAAAAAAATGATTTTTAAATCATGAAAATTATTTAGATATTTTTTCTTTTTACATGTAAAAATAAACTTTCCCAAAGAAAAAAAATTAAAATTTATTGTTTATTGAAACATTGATAAATAATTTTACTCATTTGAGGTTTCAATGTGTAGAAAAAATATCTATCAATTGAATATTATATATTAATATTTCTGTCATTTTGTAATTTAAAAAAAAATCATAGCCCTTCAGGACATAAGCAATCATAGCTTTCTATAAATTCTTTGTCTCTATTATCTGCAAATTGACATGGCTGCTTCGAAATGACAGTGAAGTGATTTTCCATTGCTTTCTTCATGGTTTTGTTTTTACAGTTTTCCTTCTGTCAAATTGGCTACCACCAAAGGCAAGAGAAACCAGCCTACCCTGTTATTTAATCCATGTGAAGATGAACACAATATTTTTTTAAAATAATATATTTTAATATATTTCATACTTGCCTTTCTTCAAGACTGATTACTTTCGATCAATTTATTTGTGAAACATAATCTGAATGATTTTCATTTTGATTCAAAATTTCAGAATAAAGAGTGAGAAAGTGAAAAAGAGAAATATAAAATAAATAAGGGAAGTAAAAAAACTAAAGAGATTTTAAAATTAGATTTTTCTTTAAATGGAAAATATTTTATAGTAAATCTCAAATTTTCTGCATCAATTTGATCTTTTAAATCAGTTAAAAGTATTTATCTATGACATATATTTCAACACTATATTTTTTCAAATAACAAGTAAAATACAACTTCAATTGTATATCACTATGAATTGTTCATCGGCTTTCCATTTAAAACTGGTTATCAACAGAATTATCTTTTTTTCTTCATTTCATTTACATTTATCATTTAGAACAATAAAATAATTCATTAAAACCAGAAAGTGAAATTCAATAATTATACAAAAGCCTCCCTACAATCAAAATCTTTTAGTCTGGAGCAGAGATAAACTCACCAATTTGCTAAGTTTTACTGAATGTTTGAAGAAAATAATTTTTCTTAAATTCTCATTACTTCATCATTATTCATGAGAATATTCCTGCTTAAGTTACTGCCTTGAATAGGTTTGCAACTTCAAGAATTACAGAATTTTTAGTTTATTATTTAAAAATCACTTTCCAGTAAACAGAATTTAATTTTCCATATACTTCATAAAAAAAAAATTCCAAATGCAGTTAACATTTTTTATTAACCTTCTTTTGTGCAGAGACCAGTTGAATATATATTTGCACACTAGATGCAAAAGAGTTTCTTGAGTTACAAACAGGCAAAAACCCTCATAATTATGCAGATAGATTATGGATAATGTTAGTAAAAGGAAGTAGGTATTTGACAGACGAAAAGTTCATTATTGTTGACCAGTGTTCTTTTAGCAAGGAATGAATATACCAATAATATCTAAAAATATATTGAGTTATTTATATATTTAAAAATGCTGAACATTACTTGGTTATTTGCAAATGACAAAAGGAACTAGAACTTCAGATGTAATCAATTCCCAAGTTGGCATCTACACAGATGACACAACCATTTATGCCATCTCAATAAGAAATGTGCCAAGGTTGACAAAGTAAACCTGGCTGCTGAACTTCAAAAGAACCTCTAATTTTGTTGACTGAATGGGGTAAGAAATGGCTTGTAAATTTTAATGTCTTCAAAACAAAGCTGCTCTCCTTTAATCAACACAGAGAATCATTCCTGCCTAACATTAAAATGGATGATGCTAGGCTTCTAGAGAGCAATGCACTGTGCCTCTTTGGCCTCACTTTCTCAAAAGATCTTAAATGGAATGATGGCATTGAATCCATAGCTGCATCTACTGCTAGGAAGGTTGGTTCACTATGTTGGGCAATGAAGTTTTTCTCGCCAAAATCTATTTCACACATTTATAAATCTACCATTTGTCCATGCACTGAATACTGTTGCCATATCTGGTCAGATGCTCTAGCTATTCGTCTAGAGATTCTCAACAAAATCCAAAGAAGGATCAGCAATATAATCGATCCTGGCCTGGCAGATTGCCTTTAGTCACGTTCTCACCAATGTGATGTGACTTTCTGCTGTCTTTTCTATAAGTATTTTTATGGAAACTGCTTTGACAAGCTTTCTTCCTTGATACCCTGACAACATGCAGTTTCTCATGCAGCTAGATTAGCATCACGGTCACACTATTTTACCATCAAAATAGTTAAATGCAACCACCTTTTCTACTTTACCAGTTACTTTTCTTGCTCTTCTCATTTGTGGAAATCACTTCCATTTGTTTGCTTCTCTGATAATTTCAATCTCCAAAAGTTTAAATGCAACATCAATTGCTATCTTTTATCTACTGGATTCCCATCCATCTTTTATGTTTTCCTTGATGTCCTCTGTACATATTTTATTCTCTTACTGTAACCTGCTTCACAACAGTAAACTTACGGCCTCACTTGGGGTGAAATGAGTACAAAAAACTCTTTTCAGCCAAATGTGGAATGCAATATCAAAGAAAAACATGAAACCTGTAAAACATATGAAAGAATCAGATTTTATTTGATTCCAAAGAAAAAATGATTTTAAAGCATGTTATATAAAAGTACTTGTACCAATGTTTCTAAAAAGGATAAAGGTGGTCATTTTTTTACTTTCATGATTTTTTTAAAAATCATTTCCCCCTGAGCAAGGGAATAAAGCCATGAAAAGACAAGGAGTTACAGCCTGAAAGAATATGAGAAAAGAAAAATATTAAGAAGAGAGAACAGGAACAAGAATTAAGAGGACAGAAGATAAGGATTTACACTGCATTTAAATTTTTGAAGATAAAAATTGACTAGAAAGGAAAAAGCCAGAAGAGAGTTCCACAAGTGAGAAGTGTGAAAGAAGAAACTGTTAGCATAGAACTTATGGTTACATCTAGCTATTTCAATTGTAAAATGATGAGACCTTGTCAGAGAAGCAAAAAGCTAGAAGAGAGTTCCACAAGTGAGAAGTGTGAAAGGAGACAGTGTTAGCACCGAACTTATAGTTACATCTCACTATTTCAAGTGTAAAATGATGAGTATTGTCACTAATCTAGTACTGTACTTAAATTTGTTCACCTGAAGGTAGATCTTAGTTAATTTGAAAGAAGCTCATTATATAGAAGAAGTTATAAGATTTAATAGGTATTGTCTTTTCTGTTGCAATCATGCAAAGTCATAAAGAACTGGCTTCATACGGTTTTTATTAATTTTGTAAGTTAGCAATCTTCAATTTCGACATTTGAAAATATCATGCCATAATGAATGACTTAATTTAAAGCTTATTAGTTTGTCTGAATGAGTTAATTTAAAGCTTATTAGTTTGAATGAGTTAATTTAAAGCTTATTAGTTTGTCTGAATGCAGCTGAAAATAGTAATTTTTGCTGTTAAAGTAAAATTATGAGTAAGTTAAAGGTAAATGAATTCAATTTCTTTTTCCTTATGTAAATGTTGATTAACCCTAGAACACAGTTGTGATCAATGAAACAAAAAGCGTGGGTATCAGATATCCCACAACCGTGTTACAGGGTTAAGTATTTCACTGAGATTTCAGAATATGACAGAATCTTGAAAATCTGGACACTGTTATTTGGACAAATTGTTTAGATAATGGATTCTAAGAATAGAACTGAAAATTTCTGTGGCACATGACTGTAATATAGAACAATTTATTCCTTAATGTTGCATTCACAATTCATTCCCTTCATGTTATTTGCAAATCTATGATAAAAAACATATTAAGGGACTAAAAAATATCTACAATTTTTTATTCATCTGTATAAGGTAAATGCTCTGTCTGACTGTATGAAATTTGATTTTCTTTGCAATAACCAGAAAGGGTTGAAATACTAATTTTCTTTGTTTTGTCATTGGCCACTTTGTTATATTGGTGTTTGCTGCAATATGTTAAAGAACAAACTGTCTTTGTAAGTGTTTGTTGGCTATCTGTCATTGTGACATTGAGTTAGTGTAGGAGAAGCAACAAGTCATTTCTCATAATTGTCTCATATGGAATGATTCATATTTGTTCCTTTAAAGAGTTTCAGAACTAGATAATATTTTTAGGGTTAACTTCACATCACTCATTTTTTAATATAAGTTGTATGTGTAAGTACAACATTGAAAATTATTCAAATAGTTGGCTTAGATTAATCTGAAATGAACTCATGTCATCAATTTTAGCCCACTTCCATCTTATTAAAGTTTGATGCATTTTTTTTTAAATGATTTCATCCCAAGCAAGGTGTTAATGACACTGATGTACAGGGAGTTACATAAGAGACTTGAAGTATTAGGCAGAAGGAAAATGAATACCAAGACGAACCAGCTACAGGGGGTGAAAGAGAAAGGGCAAGAGAAGGATGTGAACACAGGAGTGAAGACAGTTGCAAAGGTAGAGAGAAAGGAAAAGAACAAGATACATGAGGTGATGTACAAAGGGCTGGAGTTAAGTGGATAAGAGATGGGAATTGACTTTGCATTTAAATTCCTGGAGGTTATAGCCATCAAGAAATCAAGTATATGGAAGGGAGTTCCACAGGTGGGAAGTACAAGAAAAGAAGCTGCTGGAATAGAATTGTTGCCTGCATTTGGTTGATCTAACTGTAAAAGGTGAGACCTTGTTGCCAGTCTGGTTGCCCAAGTAAATTCTTGTGGAGGGGGCACCAGTGACCCAAGTTCGTCAGAGCAGAAGCCATGAAAATATTTATAGAAGGGACAGAGGGAAGCCATATCCTGATGATGAGAAAGTGGCTGGAGTTGAGCTGCCAGGTTGGGACCAATCACATTACAGATTCTCCCTATATATTTATATAAGTATACCCTGTAATTTTCAGTAGATAACATCTGTTTTTATTAAAAATATTTCAAAAGTTTGTAGGTTGTGTGAGATTTTATCATGCAATTTGATGATTATTAATCATATCTATATATTAATCAGTATCACCCCATGCAAGGCGATAAAGCCACTAAAGCACAATGGGTTACAGACTGTGAAAGAATTAAGAACAGAAGCATTAATAATGAGCAGAAAGAAAAAAGAGTAATCAGGAGGACAGTAGAGAGTGATTGACATTGCATTTACATTTTTGCAGATTAAAGTTAGGTGAAAAGCATGAACCCAAAAAGAGAGTTCCACAAGTGAGAGGTACAAGAAAAGAAATGTTAGCATAGCATTTATGGTAACATTTAACCAGTTCAACTGTAAATTGATGAAATCTTGACACTAGTCTAGTACTGCGCTTAAATTAAAAAAGTCTAGGTACCATAGAAACGAGCTCACCTGAACAATTACCATTAAAGTATTTACAGGAG
The DNA here is from genome assembly GCA_037127315.1 of Ascarosepion bandense. Lineage (NCBI taxonomy): Eukaryota > Metazoa > Mollusca > Cephalopoda > Sepiida > Sepiidae > Ascarosepion > Ascarosepion bandense. The sequence continues at coordinate 377,878 of JBBBDQ010001307.1, forward strand.
ATACACAGAGTATCAACCTTTTGCTGGTGAGAAAGTGAAGCCAAGCTGCCAAATCAGGACCAATAATATTGCTGATTGTTCTATGGATCTTATCAAGAAGCTCAAGGAAAATAGCAGAGACATCAGCCAGCAATATTTTAAGCATGGGTGAAATGTAGACTTATAGATATGTAAGATAGATTTTGAAGAGAAAATTTGACTCACACAACACATTGAACCAACTTTCTAAGCAACTGACTGAGCAATAAATTCAATATAGTCTTTCCTCTTCACATCAGCTGAAAACGTTTGCACCATGAGTTATTTTCCTGGAGGTTAGCATCAGCCATGCTGATAGAAGGCTTAGAGTGTGGGGGGATCGCTCAGAAGATTATTGGAGAAAAATTTAGTTCTGGGGGCGTTAAAATTAACAAGCCATTGTTTACCCCAGTTAATGATAAATTTGAGGTTGAGATATTGGCTGCCATTTTGATCTTGTCAGACTACTGAGGCTGGAGTAAATGGTTGTGTTAATGGCGTAGATGTCATGTTGAGAGCTGAGGTCATTGAGAAGGTCATTAATGAAAATCAAAAATTAGTACCAAGGATTAGTATGAAAGGATCTTGACAAGTGGGCATTCAGGATAATTTTAATTTCATGATTTGATAGGAAAAACTGGATCACAGTATTTACATCATTCAGACTATTGTCCTCATTTTTGTTGCAATTTGTACAACATTTTGGCCGTTATACACTGCGACCTTCTTCAGATGCTTGGAATTTCAAACCGACTTCCTTATTACAATCACTGGAGTATATCATCCTCATTCCTTGGTAAAGCCTCGATTGTAAGTCATGAGTATTCTCCCTCTAACCCTGCAAGTTATTTGTTCACCACTGCTGCAGCCTAGTATTGAACTCACAATTCTAAGAGTCAAGTCAGGAACTAACAAATATCTATATCGGCTGAGCCATGTGTCCTTAAAACAAAAACTGGATCAGTTCAAAAATATATCAAGAGACATCATAACTTTTCAGCTTGTGAAGAAAACCAGTATGCTAGACTCTATAAGCTTGCTCTACATATTTGAGAAATCTTAATAGGCTACCAGTTGATAGAAGTAATACACACAATTTAAAGTAAAAATAAAAATTAGGCATTTATTTCAAATATGAATATTCATTTAAGACATTTACACTAAGGAGAACCAACCTCATTCCTTTCATGTTCCATTAGTAAGAAGCAAGTTTCATTTAAACAGCTTCTTCCCATGAATCACTACTTTGTGAAACAAACTCCCAAGAGATTGCTTTAGTGATCACTAAAATCTTAAGCTGTTCAAGTCTAGGGTTAACTGTTATTTTTCCTAAACTGTGCCTACCAAGTCTTTCTTTTACTGCTCATGCAACAACCTCTCTCATTAACCACTGCCTTGAGTGACTCTCGGGTCTTGTATAGGATGAAAATTAGTAAAATACAAAAAAATAGTTATTGACATTTATTTGTGAATTTCAGGCATATAAAGATTGACATCTGTCATAAGATGTTGTAATTATTGAGTAATAGAAGCACAACATTGGAAATTGTGAAAAAGTTGCAGAGATAGAGCAAAAGGAAAGATTAAAAACAAGGCAGAAAAAAGGAGAAAATGTCATGACAAGAGATATGAGAATAATTTCAAAAAGTAATCATCAAGAAAAGTGGAAAGTATCTGAAGAAATTGTCTTTTTTAATGTAAACAGAAAGAAGAGATTCAGAATATTAAGAACATTGGATGAAAGCAACAAATTACTACCTTTAAGCAAACAACTCAAAGAGAAATATATAAGATGAGTGAAGTAGTACACGAAATTTGTTTCTTAACAATATTTTTAAGTAATGAATATAGAGTTATATTGAATGTACTGAACAGCTTCGTTACAGGTTGGATCCATCATTGAATCATTCAACCAACCTGACTTAAAAAAGACAAAATGAGGGAGGAGGAGTATTCTTTGTATTGTAGACAGTAAAATTATATATTCTTTCAAATATTCTTTCAAAATTAATTATGGTATCAAGATAAGTGCTGAAAATTATTCTAAGTTTTTGGAAAAGCTATCTTTTGGATGGTACAGATCACAAAGAAAATTCTTTAATGCTAGAAGCAATATTACCTCATATTTGCAACATTGACTATTGTTCAAAAAGATTTCAAAGAGAACTAAATTAATTTAATATCATCTCCCAGTTATTAATCCAACAGAACAAGAAATGTACATGAGAAAAGAAAACAATATTCAACCAAAAAAAGTATCTCTGAGAAGTGATACAAATGCTGCAATTTCATTTTGAAACCAGTGGCTTACATAATAAAATTAGATTTAGTGCAAGATTTATGTGATTGAAATTGTAGGGATAAGAAATTAAAATCAACCTTCTTCTTCACTTTTACAAAAATTCACAATGACATGTGAAATTCTGGTTTTCCCAAACAGAAAAAGGATTGACCATGTACTTAAAGAAAAAGTTAAAACCAGATTTCGCAAGTAGGTGTTAAAATGATTTTTGACCAATGGGAGTGACTTGCAAAACTTGAGGACTTAATGAGCAAGTGTGAAAATCTGAATACTATAAAAGGCCCCAGTCAGCATCAATGGGAGTCCCAGATGGGAGCCTCAAACATCTAAAATGTAAGCAACTTCAAATTGACCCAGAGATAAGGTCAAGTCACACCTTGTTCTCTTTCTTCTTATCTCTTTCAACAATTACTACTATGAACATTTTGTAAAAACTCTACTCTTAACCTCTTAATAATGTTTCTAATTGAACATTAACTTTAACAAATTATGTTATTCTTTCCTTTCAATAAATTTTTATTTTAAAATGCAAAATGTATATTTTATTCTTACACTATTCCACACAATTCCACATCCTGCTGACAACCAATCTTCTGATGATGAAAACCTTCTGATGATTATAACTCTGCATAAAACTTGTAAGCTGTAGGGAGTTCAGTTAAGTTTAACACAAAGTTGAACCAAGAAACATTAACCAGCTCCCTACACTTTAAAATAAGCAGTTAAAATAAAAAATGAATATTGAGCAAGTCAAAACCTGATACAAATTAAAATTCATGAAGCACTTTTACACAATCTCACTAGACATGAGTTGTAAGGTTTATCTGCTAACCATTGTCCTGGAATATTTAAATGAAAATGTTAATACATAAGATTTTTGTGAAATATTTATCTCCTAAAAATTTGTCTTATATAAAACTGTAAAACTGGGATTTGTGTCTGTAGAGATTAGCAAACGCACAAGAACCTGTGGAACAGTTTGTAGAGAGAGATGAGAAAGGCAGGGAAGATTATAAATTTTGAATGAAAAACCTTTGTATTGTGTTCATCGGTTATTATTGTATCAGATTTTTAAATTTCTACACCTTGTATACTTTCCCTACGGCCAAACTTCAGGGGTTCTCTTTGATGAATGGCATCACTCAATATAACATATAGTTTACTGAGAGCTGTTCCCTGTGTCTAAACTTGGGTTGTCAAGGAAACCTACCAGCATCCTTTAGAATTCAATGAGAATTCTGATGTCAAGCAGCAAAGAGAGAAGAACAAAAAAAAAGGTGAACATTCAATTGGGTTATCTTTCGTCTTTCATTAGTGATTTTATGATGTCTATTCCCAATGACCAATACACTGTACATAAATAGATATTTATACACATACATGGCCTTTTCCAAGCCAATTCACAATACAAAGCAGAAAATCTAACAAAGATTTAATGTAAAATCTTTTTTATTCATTGTTCTTTTTTTCTCATATTTTTTATGATTTTTTTTTTGGTTTCTATTTCTTCATGGAAGAATGTTTTTCTTCATTTTTTGCTTCAACTTTGATTTTTTTCTCTTTTCATCGTTTTTTCTTCATCTTTGTCATTTTTTTCACTTTTATTCAATTTTTCTCTTTATTCTTCTTCCTGTTTTCTTTATATTTAACATAATTTATCAGATCTCATTTTTAAAATTATCTTATTTTCTTCTTTCATTTTTATTATTTTCTTATTCTCATCAGATCCTTCTTTTATCTTCTTATTAATGTTGATTTTGTAGTGTTTCTGGTTCTTGTGTATTATTTCCATTGCTTTCTTCTCTTCTTTCTTTTCCTCCAAGACTTCTTTTCTTTCTTTAAATCTTACTCACCCCTTCACTTTTTCACTGTCTCATTTCCTTTATCATCATTCTACTTTTCTTTTTTCTTCCTTTGAAAAGAAGAGTTCCAACCTCTTCATTGCTTCCCAATGGACTGCCTGTTTGGCCAGATAATCAATGTGCCATTTTATCTATCTTTGCATGCACTGGATCCTTTTGCCCTAGTTCTGTGGCAAGCACATATGTCAGTAACAGAAATGATACTTTGTAACCAATTATGGCTGAGTCAAACAAGTATAGCCAGTCAGACTACTTTTATCCGTGTGATCTTGAAGAAATCTCAAGAATGTCCAGATGCCACCACTGTCTGCAAGGTTGCATGCTCTTCATCCACTCTAACAGGATTGATAGATGAATATATTAAAAACAAGGTAACCCAGTGTTGCCTGGATTAAAATAGCTTTTAAGATCAAATATTTACATGTTTTATTTTTCCTTATATAAATTGAACAAAAGAATAAAAAGAATGAATAATAAATTAAAATAAACAATTTATTTGAATCTAAAAATTATTTATTAAAGGCTTTATGATAAAAATTGCAACAGAACTTATTATGTGATTAATCAAAAATTCAGATGTAAGCAATTTTCCTTCTTTTTTATGAATAGAAAATATATGTTTAGATAAATATTAAATGTCTCTTTTATTTAAGACTGAAAATATTTTGTATCAGTTCAAATCTTAAAAACAAATAAATGAAAGTTAATAATGAAATTATATATATATAATATTTAATAATATAATTATTACATATACTATTATTAATATAATTATATATATATATATATATATATATATATATATATATATACATTAATATTTTCTAATATATATATATATATATATATATATATATATATATATATATATTCAGTTAAATAGGTGTGAGTTTGTGACCCTGGCTTTCACACTCATGCAATCATCAGACAAACTTTGTCAGCCCTATCACTGATATTGACCGCTTTCAAATAAGTACTGTGCATATATAATATATAAATAATAAAATATATATAACAAATTGCATATATATATATGCATACACATTTCTAACACACACACACACACACACATATATATATATATATATATATATATATATATATATACACTACTGGCCATAATTATTAGGCCACCCCAGTTAAAAAAAAATATGTGGTTCATACTATTTTTAGTATTTATTGCCAAGTGGATAATTCTAAATGAAAATAGAATGGTTCTTTTGTTAATACTGCACAATAACATGTGCATCAAATGAACTATTCTGGTGTCCAGTTTTTATGCCCTCTTCCCCATGCTAGTCTCTTCTTCTTATTGGCTTACCAAAGCAAAGGGTTCCTGGCTGCCTTGTAAAGTGTTGCAAAGTAATAATAACAAAAGAACCATTCTATTTTCATTTAGAATTATTCACTTATCCACTTGGCAATAAATACTAAAAATAGTATGAAATATATAATTTTTTAAAAAAACTGGAGTGGCCTAATAATTATGGCCAGTAGTATATATATATATATATATATATATATATATATATATATATATATATATATATACATACATTAGTCATCCAGATACAAGCCTGTTTTGCTGTATATGTTGGAGTGAACCCATTTCCTTATATATATATATATATATATATTAGAAAATAAATTAAATCCAAAATATTTTAATGTATTTGTCTAAATGTTTTTTAATGAATATTCATATTTGTGTAAATGCTCCATTTTCTTTTTTATTATTACTAGTATATTCATTTATTTACATCTTGACTTGATGACTTGAATGTTTGAGAAATCTCAAAATAAAATATGTCCTCCCGCATATTTCCTCAAATATTCAGGCCAGGAAATGTAAATAAACTGTTTAATAATAAAAAAAAAACAGAGCATCTACTCACACACAAGTAGCCATTAAAAATATGTTGAAACAAATTATATATATATGTATATATATCAAAATTGCAATATTTTCTGAATAATCATTGTAATCCTTTCATGTAATTTAATCATTGCCAACTAATCAACGTAAAGATAAAAAGATAACAAATTAAAAGGTTAGGCCAGATAGAGAATTAACAATGTTATATTTTGCCAAAGGTTTTGAAAATAAAGAGTAAGATTTGTTGCAGTCAGATAAGTTATTGTAACATTTGTAAGAATCAGCACAATTGTTTTAAACTAAAGCAGTTGTATTAAATCCTGAAATTTTAGAATACTGCTATTTTATATGGAAAACTCTCTTTCTGTCTTTAGAGATAGATTCAAGAAAAGAAGAGTAGGTGTGCTCTATTTAGGAAGTTCATTTTATCACAGCTACTTCCTAAATAGAACACATCTAAACTCATTTTCTTGGAATTATTTTTCAGCAAATTAACCATATAAAACAAACATTTGTCAATGGACATGTCTCCCAATACTATCACACAAACACGAGTGGCCCTCAAAGCTCTATCCTAGGTCCCACGCTTTTCCTGATCTTCATTAACAATCGCCCCGATGTAATCAGTTCCCAAGTAGGCATATATGCCATGACACCACCATTTACTTTTGTCTCGATCAAATATCTGCCAAGGGTGACAAAGCAAACCTTGCTGCCGAGCTTGAAAAGAATCTCCGATCCGTGGTGGACTGGGGTAAGAAATGACTTGTGAATTTTAATGCTTCCAAAATGAAGCTGCTATCTATTAACCACCATGCACAATCTCTCCTATCCCCCATTAGCATGGATCAGGCTAGTCTCCCTGAAAGTGAAACACTGCGACTCCTCGGGTTAACTCTCACAACAGACCTCAAGTGGAATGACTATATAGAATCTATAGCTAAATCTGCTGCTAAGAAAGTCAGTTCTCTGTGCAGGGCCAGGAAGTTTTTCCCGTTTGAAACAATCCTGCACATATACAAATCCACCATCTGCCTGTGCATTGAATACTGTTGCCATATCTGGTCGGGTGCTCCTGCTATCCACCTAGGGCTCCTTGACAAAATCTAATGGAGAATCTGTAATGTGATCGATCCCGAATTGGCAGCTCGGATGCAGTCACTTTCTCACCGGCACAATGTGGCTTTCCTGTGTCTCTTCTACAAATTATTTTACGGCTTCTGCTCTGATGAACTTAGCTCACTGGTACCCCCTATGTATGAATTTACTCAAGCCATAAGATTAGCAACTAGGTCCTACTGTGAAGCCAATAAATTGTAAACACAAATTCTACTTTAGCAGCTTCTTTTCTGACACTTCCCACCTGTGGAATTCCCTTCCATTTACTTGCTTTCCTGACAGCTATAATCTTCAAGAACTCAAATGTAAAGTCAATAGTCATCTCCTATCTCACTAACCTATATCCTCTCTCTCATGCTCCTTTCTTCGTTCACTCCATTCTCATCAGTATTTTCATCCTTCTCTTACCCTCTTCCTGACACCAACTTTCCTATATAACCCCCTGCTCAACAGTGGCAGTAAAATGCCTTTCTTGGGGTGACACGATTATAAAAAAAAAAAAAATCATTCAGCCAACTACATTATAAATAACCAAATATATATCTGTTTATATTTCTGAAATAAGGTATTTTAATTATTTACACTATTTATATTGTTTGGACTGTTGTCCTTATCTTTACCATATTAATAATGTTTCAACTGTTGTACATTCTGGCCTTCTTCAAGTAACTGGAATTTCAAACTGAATCTTTTATTTTATCCCTATCGGAGGAAGGTAGATTGTTCTAATTCCACATACCATGCCTCTTCCACATATCTCAATATCAGTTATCTTTTTTTTTACTCAAATCTAACTCAAGTTTTTGTTCACCTCTGCTGTAGCCAGGTATTGAACTTACAACTCTTTGGATCAAGTCACTGGATTCAACCAATGCTTTTATCCACTGGGCCATGTGCCCTTGAGAATGAAAAAAAAGGGTTAGGTACAAAATTCCTATCACCTGAAGAAGGCTGGATCATACAATGGTTGAAATATTATGAATATGTCTGCAAAGATGAGAAAAACAGTCTGAACAATGTAAATAGTCCAAACGTGTGTGTGTGTGTGTGTGTGTGTGCCTAAGAGCATGTTCTGAAACTGAAATCTGATGAAATGGAAATTTCATGGTAATGCTCTAACATATAATCCTGATGGATTTCTTACAGGACGATCTAAAAATGTGTGTGTGATATGTGGCAAAATTGGTGAATTCAGTCCAAGTTTGTAAATACATATGAAGGACAATGAGGATGATGTTACTTAATTTCAGCTAATGTGATGTCAAAGTACCCTCTTTTGTATATTGCAGATGCTTCAAGCTGTGAAAATCCTCTGTTGGGCTAAAGATCTATATTAGAACCTATACCCATTTATGGGCTGACAACTAATTCAACAATGTACAGCTAATGAGACAGCAATCATCAGTTAAGATGCTACAGTTATGGATTATTTTAATCTAAAATCATTATTATTTATTAAAATTCATTTCTCCCCAAGCAAAGCAATAAAGTTACTAACAGGCAAGAGGTTACTGAGTGTTACAGAATATAAGAAAAATATGAGAAAAAGAAATACTGTTAAGAAGAGAGAACCAAAAAAGAACAAGAATTAAGAAGATAGAAGAAAACAATTGATGTTGCATTTCAATTTTTGAAGATCAAAGTTAAGAAGAATAAAAAAAACAGATGAAAGTTCCATAAGCAACAAGTACAATAGACAAAACTGTTAGCATGGAAGTTATGGTTATATCTAGTTATATCAATTGTAAAATGATGAGACCTAGCTACCAATCTAGTACAGCAATTAAATTCATAATGTCTAGATACCATAAAGAAAAGTTCATCAGAACAAGTAGAGGGAAGCTATATTATGGCAATGGAAAAGTAACTTTTGTGGATACCTATTTTTAAACAATATGAATTATATCTGCCGGTATATACATTTGAGAGACTTAATGAACAAAATGTGCTATTCTGTAGGGTTCAAATCCTATCCCTTTGTAGGAGAAACGGCATCAGAGCCAGCATCTATGGACCACTTAGCCACAGAGAGAATAATTTTTATTAAACATCTGAATATGTAGGTCAGTAAATTCACACTGTTTTAAAAACAGAGCATCCTGTCAAACATGAGTATCCACAAAATAATGTTTGGAGTAATGATAACATTAGTCGTTACCTTATAAGGAAATGTTTGATATATGTTGACTGAGCAGCCAGTGCTACTGTCAGTTGAAACTTATAAAATCTTTCTCTTAAAATCATTCTCTTAAGTCTAGTAGCTGTTAATACACTTTCAAATATGGATTTGGGCTTTCATCCTAACCTTTTGTTTGAAGTAGTGTGGAATGTCAACCTCTTGATCATATCATCACTGTCTCTTTGAGTTATATGTGGCATCTATATTAGTTATTAAGATTGCTGAAAGTGCTCAATTTCGCACAAGTTTTTGTAATTCTGTAATGCTAGTCTGCAACATTTCAAGAAGCGGGTTTTCACTGAGGAATAAATTTTTCATTTGCTCAAAGTTAGTTTTTAACCATTAATTTGAGAAAGCACTTGTCAGTTTAGACTTTTCTGAATGCATTTGATGTCTTGTATGATTTCCAGATGAAAGTCTTGATCTGATGAGGCTTTTTAAGAAGATGACTTGGGCTTTAAGTTATTGGTTTTGGTTTTGGTTTTGTAGCAAGTTGCAGTTTGGGGCAAAACTATTCTTAACACCACCTATTCTTTGTCCAATTTCTTAACTCTTCTTCTAAATTTCTTGTAACTGATTCATATGCTGAAGTATTTAAAATGTTTGGTATTTACCAAATTCACATTCTGAATTTTTATAAGGGATTTATGGTTGGTGTTAGTAGAGGAGTTAAGAAACTGAACATAGAATAGGATGTGTTAGGATTAGTTTTGCCCCAAACCCACAACTTGTTACAACATTTGTAAAAGTATGTTTGATATATATATATATATATATATATATATATATTGATTGTTTAATTACTTAGTTTCTGGTTATATTAAGGTTAGGCCAGTGCACATTTGTATTAAAAAGTGTTCAATACAATTATATTGCAGAACTTTTGAATATTTTTCATTTGTAAATGAGTTATTATGCGACCTAGGTTTCTACCATGAGTGGTGTCTTCAGGTGATTTGCAATAACTAATTTTACCATTTACCAATTTTTTTAAGAATGCTCACATAACAGTGTTTTTTTTAATGTTCACGTTTTCATCCATGGTTGTATGAACCTCTTAAGTTCATAACGCCATAATTCCTTGTAATTTTAAAAAATTGTGTGTTCAAAAATTCCTGCCATGTAAGTGTTAAAAAAAAACACTGTTATGTGAGCATTCTTAAAAAAATTGGTAAACGGTAAAATCAGTTATTGCAAATCGCCTGAAGACACCACTCATAGTAGAAACCTAGGTTGTGTAATAACTCATTTACAAATGGAAATATATATATATATATATATATATATATATAGGGTATCATATAGGCTATTGTGTCTCTATGAAAAATTACATATTATTAAATCACTTAAGAATAAAAATTTATGAAATAAACGTAATGAAATAAATGTCATACGTAGACATTGCAAAATGTTCACCTTAGAATATGGATAAAAAAACAAAAAAAACTTTCTATTAATTAAGATGCATATACCCAATAATTTGTTTAAGGAAAATAATAATTGATGAGATATTAAAATAAGTAAATTGGTATATAAATTTTTTTATAATAAATAAATAGATATTAGAAAGATGGGATAATGATTGTAGGAAGTAAATTAGAACAAAAAATAAAAATGTTATTTATAAATTAAAGGTTTTGAAAAAATTAGAATTAAATATGTTAAATATTAAATAAGAAGAGTAAATTTACTCAAAAGCCCATTTAAGTTTGGATAAAAATATAAAAAGTTTTCTTTCTTTCTTCATCTCCTTTCTGTTTTCTATGAGAAGAGGTCAAGATATAGAGAAAGCAGAAAGGACATTTTTGGTAAAGAATGGATACATTAAAGGTAATAGGATATAGTGAGAAGCAATAAAAATAAAAATAAAAAATAAAAATAAAATTAGGTTAAAAGTAGGTTGACACTTTGATTGTTAAGGAAGGAAAAAAGGAAGTATGTATTCCCTAAAAATAGAAAATACCAGCCAAATTTCAAACTGAATCTTTATTCTGATTAGTTAAAAGGAACGCATACAAAATTTTATATCTTTCCACATACATAAATAATAAACCGATTGTTTTTTGTATCTAAATATAAATCATTTTCACATCCAACATCCAACACTGCCTGATGATGAGATAAAAATCTTGAAACATAGAAACATAGAAATTTCTGTGTCACAATGTACTTTTAATTTATAATTATATGATTATATTAAGCTCTACAATATTTATTGTATTGAGCACTTTTTATAAAAAAAACTAAATGCCAGGGAACTCAAAATCGTAAAACCTTGGGTCTTCTTTACCTGTATTTATATATATATATTTAATATAAATTATACTATATATATATATATATATATATATATATTATAAATTGATTTCCACTGTGCACTTCTCTTTCCTCTTTCTATCCCCCATTTTTTATTTCTTTTTTCACTTTCTTTTCTTTCCTATCCTCTTTGCCTCATACAAAAAGTTTCCCAATAAGAAAAAAAAATGAATTTTCATAAATTTTCTTTTAAAAAATAATGTTTATTGCTATGATTATTAACTACCTGATGAGACATTGTTCTTTCAATGTCAAAACAAAATGTACAGTTTTGTAGTAGATTGTAGTTTGTACATGTTCTAAAGTATAATTTTTAATAAATATTCATTGCTCTATTTTTATATTGAGCACTGTTTTAAATTAACGTTTTGAATGTTGCAATTATTTTCTTCACTCCTTATTCATTTGCACATATATATATATATATATATATTTTCTAAACATATACTGTTAAATATAAGAGACAATGAATGTCTATTATGTTTAATCTTGAGCTGTTCTAATATTTTGGCTTTAATTTCAGGTGAAAATAAAGACAAAAATTCTCCAACATTTGGATAATTTTTTATTAAATTGGTTCTAAGCTTTCGGCTCACATGAACCATCTTCAGAGAGGTTACAAGGATGTTAACATATAAACATCCACCATCAGCGATGATTTTATTTTGTGTTGACATAAAACGTTGCTAAGCAACAATGACAGTTACCAAAAATAGCAAACATAGTTCATACATTTATAATGCGATTCTATGACGTCACACCGCGTGAGAGCATGAAATGATAACAGAACCATGTATTTAAATGCAATGTAATGTGTTATGACCAGATTTAAACTGATTTTATTAAGTGTGGGTTGTTTGGATTTAATGTAGATGGCCTCCAATATCTGAAGGTTCTTTTTACTGTGTGTATGAGTGAGGATTATTGTATTGTTGACTAAAATCTCTCTCTCTCTATATATATATATATATGCATGCACACATACAATGTGATATAGAAAATTTCTGAGCTCAACCCATCTCACTTCCCAAAATAAAACCAATTAATCAAACATCAGAATGTTTTTATGAAAAGGCTTTTTGTTTGAGTTGAAAATTATTTTTTAGGATCCCCGCATGTAAATGGCAGATAAATAAGTGGTGAAACAATTACTGAAATATTTCTCCATATATAGCAACAGATGATATCTTCAAGATACATCTGCATATAGAATTCTGCACTGGTTTATAGGAGAATTTTTTAAAAAGTATATCACCAAATATGAGAAATAGTTTTTTTCTTTTTTTTTTTTTTGTACTTTGAGTGGATGCAAATAAATCTTAAAAAAAAAAAAACTTGGACAAGAAGCATTTGGAATAAGAAACCTGGAATAAGTTATTACAAATGTCTTGAATCTTTCTTACTGAGAAGGTTCACCAAGCATATAATGGAGACTATCAGTGTAAAAGAAAATGGTGAATTTTGCTTTATGGAACCAACTAAGTCTACAAAGCGGGAAGTATATTTGGCTCAGAAATATAAAGTAGAATATTAGGTCAAACAACCTGGAAATAATTATAAAGATAAACAATAACCAGATATAAATGGAAAGATACATACATTGTCTTATCAGCAATTTTTTTTTATCTTTCTTTCTATCACTCTCTTATTTTTGTTAGTAATTAGAAACTCAATATAAGATTCATTTTCATTCACCCTTGATGAAATATTAACAAAAAAGCATGAAATGCATTATTTTTTAGTCTGTTTGCAAGACAGTATATAGAAATAAAACATTATTCAAAGTAAAATTTGCAAGTTGCAAAATGACTTAAAAATAAAATAGTAGAAAAAGTTTTACAAAAGTAAGCATGAAAGTAGACACCTATTTGTCAAGATCTGACACAATTACAGGTGTAGTTCTATGTGTTTATCAATGTTTACTTTCAACTCAATCCTCCTCGCAGGTGACACATGCAGCCAATGATTTTGAGGTCTGTTCCAGATTATAAAGCTGTTTTTTTATCAATCAAACCTGTCATGATATGTTTAATCAGTATTTAGATGGAGCCCCAACACATGTAATGCTCATTGAAGCATTAGCCATTTATTGTGACTAAGAAAAAAAAAATTATTAAAAAGAAACTCAGTGGCTTAGAGGTTAAGTAGAAATTTAATCAAACGCATATCATTTGGTTTATCAAGTTGATTTTTAAAGGTAGAATGTTGGACAATTTTTTACTCATCAAGGAGAGATTTGAATTAACAGAGATGTAGTTTTACAGACAGATACTAGAATACCACTGATTAATATGAGAGCAACAATGAAGAAATGAGATAAATATAAACAAGAAAACTTATGCTTACACTTAGAAAGAGACAGTTGAAATTTTTTCCCACAAATCACTGCTTTATGGGACTGACTCCCAAGAGGATGCTTCCTTGATCTGTGCAATCTTGACTTTTTCAAGTCTAAGGACAACCATTATCTTTCCCACATGTCCCTATAAACTGTACCTCTTACTCTGTACTACTCTACCATGAGTGTGTCTAGAGCCTTGTACAGTGTGAACATCATTGTAAAAAAAAACTTTTAAAATTTTAACCAATATGCAACAAAGGTTAGAGAAAGGTTACAATTGTAACCAATATGCAACAAAGGGTTAATAGATGCCATCACAGTACTAAACCTCACAACATCTTGGATTTTGGTCCTGACCCCACTCTACACCACATGATTTTGAATAAGAACTTCATTAATTTTAATAAAATGAAGAGTGATGCAAATGACAATAAGAAAAAGTATTTTAAATAAGAAACATGTTAATAATATGAAGAATAATACAAATGAACACTTACTTCAAGAGGTTCAAGTTTATCAGCAAAGAACCACAGTTTTATTCAGACAATAAAATTACTGCCTTTGTAACAGACACAAAATACAACTTACCTGAAATGAAAGAAAAGACATTTTAGAATCAGAACTATATTTTATTTGATGGAATTTGTTTCTAAAATGTTAATTTTCTGATGACTTTATTTCACTTCCCATGTGCCATTGTATAAAATTAACAAGACCTCAGAGAGCTCTTTGTTCATATTGTCCCTAAAGGTGTTAGCTGAAGGTGAAACAGGTCGCTTCAAAGTAGAACATTTGAAACAGTCTTATTGTTTTTTCTTTTATTAATTTATGCATATGCAACTCATCTAACCTTTTTCTTCTTAATTCAATGTAAAGGGAAAAACGATCCCCAAATTAAAGTTTAACAAAATATTTGAAGAGGTTAAAATATTTATAAAAAGGAAAGAAATCCTTTATAACTTTGATTTAAAAAATTGATTGGAGTTTTGTCGGAAATTTACAGATGTAACGGGTCTCCTGATTGGCTGATTTAACCCGAACCTCGTTTTGAACTTTAGGCGGGCTTTACCAGAGGTTTTATGTTTTTTTTCTGATGGTTTTGTTCTCTCCTTTTTTCAGCTAGCACGAACAGTATCGGACGTATTTGTGCCGCTCCGGATTTTTGTTGCAGCAGGGCCTAAATTGGCGCCCACTTGTCTCGCTATATCGAGACCATCTTACCAATTCTTTGTAATCTTTTAGGCTAATGCCACAACTTTGTAACAGAGAAAATCTCTTGTTACCCTTCTTATCTTAAAAAGGATACCCTATGGGCAAAGCCTTGCCTTCCTAGAGAAAAATTCTCTAAGCACTATCATCTTATACCAAGATAAGAAACTGTGAAAGAAGCTGACCCAGAAGAAAGTTCCTTGTGTCTTTTTCATCCCACTCCTAGACGGAGGATACTATACCAAGCTAAGCAGAGAAAAGAGACTATACCAAGCTACACTGTAGCAGCAAAATTCAGCATATTTTTGCAAGACAAATAAATTGTTTTTTCTATACCAGGTATGTCTTGTTATGTTTGATAATTTCCTTTCACTGCTTAAGCGCTAAGCTATGTGAATATATTTCTCACAGTTTTTCTTGTTGATGTTCTTTTCAGTAAAATTGTAAAAAAAATTGTTAAAATCTTCTAATACAGTTGTGTGCATAAAGAAAACAAAATCTTGATTTCTTTCCTGAAGATAATTCCAATGAATTGAGGAAAGAGTCACTGAGGTTTACATTGTTTTTGTAGATTGAGCAGATTGACACATGAAAAGTAATGCTTATCAGTATTTGTACATACGATTTCGTATTTTTGTTCAATAATCTGTTTATAAATTATTCAAACTTTGCTTGGATAGAAAGATTACTTGCTGAAACTTTATAAAGAAAATTAACATAATTCAGAAAAATTGAAAAACATTGAGGTTGTTCACACTGTTAACATTCAGACTATTGTTCTCATCTTTGCTGTTGTTATGACAATGTTATGATTGTTGTGCCCTCCTTCATCAGGCATTTCTCAATCCAGCTAAAATTTAGGGAATTTCAAACAGAATCTGTTATTTAGTCTATAGGAGTAGAGTGTTTCCATTCTGATGTTCATGATTAGGGATATCTTGTCTTGTGCTTATTTAGTATTGTTTAATTACTGCTCACTCTGTTTCCACAGTATATGTCTGCACAAGCCAAACCCGGGATTGAACTCGCAATTACTCTGTCACTAAATTAATGAACCCTCACTTTAATGCACTGGGCTACTGTACTGTGGGAAAATCGCAAACCTAAAATTTGGAGCCTTTCCTGACTGCATTTTCCACAGCTTCTCTTTTCTCACTGCTGCTACTGCAGTTGAAGCCTTATTGTCACTTCTCTTTCATTATTAATAACTTCTATATTGCATTTATTTCCATGTTAGACCTTCTGAGGAGACTGTCACAGCCTAGCACAGGAGTGAGGAACCTGTGGCCTTAAAGTTGCATGCAGTCTTCTGCAACTTTTGAGCTGGGCTGTGAAGTCAGATAATTTAGAAAAGTTGAAGCTAGAGCTAAAGCCAGCAAAAAAATGGACTCACTCCAACTTCCTAAACTACGAGTAAAAGTGCTTATACCAAAAAATTCATCTTATTTATTCAATGACCCTTGTAGAAGTCTTTATACTGCAAAAATTCACCTTATTTATTGAATGACCCTCGTAAAAGTTCACAATAAATTTTCCTCTCTATCAGTAATAATTAAATTGATCTTCTGAGCTTGTGTTACTGAGGATCAAAAATACATTACTAGTGTCATATGAGTTAAGGTTTCTTCTCTGGTGTTAAGTTGGAAGCATTAAGATCTTTATAGCAAAATTATATCTACCATCTCACACTAATATTATTCTAATTGTAACAATAACCTTCATTACTTAGTGACATGTCTGTTGGTTACACCTTGACTAACTTTTCACCTTCTCCTTGCTAACAATTTCAGTTGGTTGTCTTCATTCTTTTCTTTTTCTTTATCCATGGCGAGAAAAATTGTATTTTAAGCAAAAGGAAAAATAATTGCACATACTGTATGAAAAAAAACAAAAATTAGTTAAAATAAAGATGACAAAATTCAAACAATCTTTTATCAGTGTTTATATTTAATATTTTTCATAATGTAAGTATGATTATTGTAGAGAGCAAAAAAATAAACATTAAATTTCACTAGCTTGGCTAGAAAAATCACAATTCAAGGAAAGAAATTTGTGATTGTGTGAAGTAAATACTCAATAAATGAAAGGCATTGTTTTCTTTTTGTTTCTCTAGTCTTTTGGGGGGAAACTATAGAAACAAAGAAAAAAAATCTCAAACCTATGTTAGAAATAAATATTCAACCACTGAGAATCATCACTTTTTAAAAATTAGAAAAAAAGAAAAGCTGGCGTGAGAAAATAAACTAGCATATCAACAGATACAAAGTGCTAATAACAGACAGTAGACAGTAAAAAAAAAAGAAGAGATTTGGATATACAACGATGCAAATGTAACTCAACTTAGCAGTTGGTCCTTCAGAACTTTGATGACAAATTTATTTCTATGACTCAACTTACAAAGAAAAACTTTTTTTTACCATTTCACCCCAAGTAAGGCGGTACCACCACTGATGTGCAGGGGGTTACATAAGAGAGTTAAAGTTTTAGACAGGAGGAGAGTGAAGACAAAGATGAACCAGCTACAGGGGGTGAAAGAGAAAGGGCAAGAGAAGGATGTGAACACAGGAGTGAAGACAGTTGCAAAGGTAGAGAGAAAGGAAAAGAACAAGATACATGAGGTGATGTACAAAGGGCTGGAGTTAAGTGGATAAGAGTTGGGAATTGACTTTGCATTTAAATTCCTGGAGGTTATAGCCATCAGGAAAGCAAGTATATGGAAGGGAGTTCCACAGGCAGGAAGCATAAGAAAAGAACCTGCTGGAGTAGAATTGTCACCTGCATTTGGTTGACCTAACTGTAAAAGGGTGAGACCTTGTTGCCAGTCTGGTTAACCAAGTAAATTCTTGTGGTAGTGGGGGGCACCAGTGACCTAAGTTCGTCAGAGCAGAAGCCATGAAAATATTTATAGAAGAGACAGAGGGAAACTATATCCCGCCAATGAGAAAATGGCTGGAGTCGAGCTGCCAGGTCGGGACCAATCACATTACAGATTCTCCTTTGAAGCTTGTCGAGAACACTGAGAGGAACAGCAGGGGCTCCTGACCAGATATGACAACAGTATTCCATGAACAGTCGAATGGGCAAAAGAACTCTAACCAAACAAAGGACTGTTGTAATATAATAAAATTGAATTCTGTTTTCTTTGACTTGTAAAAATGCTTCTTGGTAAGAACATCTTGCTACAAACCTACTTACTATTTCTCAACCTGATTAAGTAAATATTTTTAAAATTGACTCGTCTTTTCATCTATCACCTTTCAAATACCAATCTTACACCACTCCAATTAACAATGAAATTTATATTTTTGAATATTATTTGTTCTTTGGAATTTTCATTAAAACACTGAACTTATGTTTTACAACGGATAATTATGTTTTACTTATTTTATATTGTTATCAATGATAAATTATAAGAGATAATAAAAAAAAGAGATTAACAAAAGCATGGATTTATTCATTAGAATTTAGATTAATAAGCATTTATTATTATTTTTTTTTTTTTAATCATTTCACTCCGAGCAAGGCAGAAATGCCACTGATGTGCAGGGGGCTACATAACTGTAAAAAGATTAATTAGAAAAGAGTGAGAAGTACAAACACGTTAGAAAGGAGCAATAGAAGGCTGAGAAAGCAGGTGCGATGACAGATACATAGGTGGAGAGAAAGGGAAGGTTATACGGGGGTGGGGAGAGAGCTAGAGTCCAGTGGTTAGTAGATGAGTATTGACTTTGCATTTAAATTTTTGGAGGTTGTAGCCGTCAGGAAAGCAAGAATATGGGAGCGAGTTCCACAGGCGGGAAGTGCGAGAGAAGAAGCTCCAGGAATAGAATTGTCGTCTGCATTTGGCTAACCTGACTGTGAATGGGTGGGACCCAGTTGCCAGTCTGGTTGCACAAGTAAACACCTGTTGAGGAGGCACCAGTGACTTAAGTTCGTCCGAGCAGAAGCCATGAAAGTATTTATAGAACAGACAAAGGGAGGCCACATTTCGACAGTGGGGAAGTGGCTGCAGTTGAGCCGCCAGATCAGTACCTATCACATTACAGACTCTCCTTTGGAGCCTGTCAAGAACACTGAAGAGAATGGCAGGGGCGCCTGACCATAAATGGCAGCAGTAGTCATAAGGAATGGCAGCAGTAGTCATAAGGAAGAGCGTCGGGCCCAGGATAGAGCCCTGTGGGACACCAGCATTCGTGCTGTGGGATGAAGAGGCACGCCCATTCAAAACAACCTTCATTTTGCAGTTATTTAAAAAAGATTGGATTAGGTCAAGCAGTTGACCGGTAATACCGTAACCCCGTAGTTTGTATAGGAGGCCAGTGTGCCAAACCCTGTCGAAAGCCTTGGAGACGTCCAGAGTAACCGTGCGAGCCTTGTCAGACTCATCAAGGGCCTGTAGCATGTACTCCGTTACGGTTGTTAGCAGGTCGGCCGTGGACCTGGCAAAGCGGAAGCCATATTGCATGTCAGAGAAGAGTTTGTGGGCAGTGAGATGATGAACTATTTCAGCATTGATTATGGCCTCAAATACTTTCCCGAATATCGGTAGAAGACTGATAGGGCGATAGTTGGATGGGTCCGAGGGTTCACCACAATTCTTAAATACAGGAATGACTGAAGAGAACTTCCAGCATGCAGGAAAGCAAGAAGCAGAAAAGCAGTAGTTAAATAGTTTAGAGAGGACAGGGGAAAGTTCAGGAGCACACCTCTTAAGGACTATCACCGGGATTCCATCATCTCCTCTCGCCTTATGGGGGTTGAGTTTTGAAATTACTCAGGATACTACTGTCGGGGTAATATATACGTCGTGCAGTTTGGCCTCAGTTCTAATAGGGAAGTCAGGTGGGTGTACTCCGGACGAATCAAATGTGGAGTTGGATGAGAATCTGCATAAAGCACACAGCTTTGTCCGCAGATGACATGAGAAAGTTTGAATTTCAGTAATGTATATCAGTCATTGCTGCAAAACTAGCTAGAGCTTGGATTCAAAGCTAGAAATTTCAAAATGTTGGAGCTGGGCTTCGAGCTGAAGATTTAGATGTCAGTTCCACAATTGTGCTTTTGAGTAGTGCTGCAAGGTTCCCACAACCATATTTTCTTCGTCAAGCCCTTTCCAACATTACATTTCTCTTTCTTATTTAAAGCTATAATACAATTTTTACATAATAATAATGCTTACATATTTTCACTGCTCATAGTATTTTTATTAATTTTGATTGTGTAGACTGATCTCTGAGGCTAATAATTAGCATGATTTTCAATAACAACATTATAGTATATATAAGCTTAGTTCTTTGCGTTTGCTAATATCTATTAATTTTTTGTTAATATTTATTTTTCTGAATAAAATCATTTCTCTATTAAAAAAAAAAAAGAAAAAACAGGACTTTCAATGATGAATGAGATTTGTAGTATTATTTTAATGTTTAACAGTGGCAAAGTGCCCTGCTTGTTTTGTTATATTACAATTTCAACGGTTAAAAAATACAACATGCATCAACATTATGCCATCCATAAATACAATAAATTTGTTAAATTGTAGAGTAAACTCAAAGGATTGCACTGCAGGAACTAAAGAATGGAAAGTAATAACAAAGACAATTATTCTATTCTGTATTAAATTCAGGAACAAAATCAAGCTATAAAGTTGCATATTTGCTTGTAAGAAAGGTAAACCATTCAGCAATGCAGAGCTAATGAAGGAATGCATAGTAGAAGTTGTAAAATGTTTAGCTCCAGAAAAAGTTAACAAATGCAAAAATATATCTATTTCAAGAAGGACGAATACAGATCGACAGCATGAATTGGTCAGTAATGTAACAGAGCATCTCCAAAATCTACTAAAAAAGGCAACGTATATTTCTCCTTAGCTTTGGATAAATCAACAGATTCCACTGATTCAGCACATGTATTTTATTTCACTTGTGTAATAGCTGAAAACTTCTGATTATTTGAAGAATTACTTGCTTTAGGCACTCTTAAAGGAAAGACATGAGGAATAGATATTTTTGATAACTTCAAAGAGAAATGTCATAAGGTTGGGCTGAATCTTACTAAATTGGTAAGTTTGTCTACTGGTGGTGCTCTAGATATGACGACTTAAAAATGAAGAATTTATTGCACATCTCAAAGAGAAACCATAGCTCTAAATGCATTGATTTCTTTTTATTGTATTCTGCATTAGCAACATCTTTGTGCAAAATCAGCTATTTCAAATAATACCTTACAAAAGATTATAAGTATTATGAACTATAGACAAACAAATGCTATGAGGCATTGTAAGTTTTGAAAGATGATGATAGGTGACAAGATAATTAGTGTAGGTAGATGTGCCCCATCTCTCAAAAATATACTGGCTATTGCAAGAACATGTTTTGGTCAAAATTTTGTCTTTATGAGAGCAGACAATTGACTTTTACAACAAAAGCAATAAGTTTTGTGAATTATTAGATACAAAATTTCACAGATGCTGCCTTTGTAATAACAAATCAAAATGAGTTAAATATTATATTATAAATCAATATATGAAATGTAGCAAAAAATTATTTTATTTAGAAAGAAGTTGTTATCTTTCAAATCCCTTCTTGCCCAGTCAAAATTTTCAGAACACTTCCCCTATTCTTTATGATAGAAACTATTTTGCCTGGAAAAGGATAGACAGATTCTTGCAGCATTTGACTATTTTCTCAATAGGCACTGAACAAATTTGGTACTTCAAATCTTGTTTTCAGAAACCAAATTTATTTCTCCACTTTTTTGGAAGCTTGTAAATATTTTATGTCTGATAAGTTTTTCTTCTTTTTTTCAATATTATTATAATTATTCATTCAATTTCTTCTTTTCCCTTATAAGCCCAAGCCTTTCCATTTCTTCTCATTATAATTTATAATTTCTTTTACAATTCCTTCACATTTTCCAGTATATTTTCTTTCTCTCTTTTCTATCCAATATTATTATTATTATTAACAACAACAATAATCTTAATTCTCCTTAGTTTTCTTCTTTTTTTTCTTATTCCTTTTGTTCTCAACTGAATTGCTGGCATGAAGTGTAAGCAATTTCCCTTTCAAGGACAAATGCAAAACCCACTGATTCCTCTGCCAAAATTGTTTACTGATTTAAAATAAAATTTAAAAACTGAACATTAATACAAATTCTGATAAAATTTAGTGAATTTCAAAATAGATTTGTTGAATTACTCCCAAACTATTTTTGCCAGCAGAAAACAGTTTTTTATCTTGGGTAAATTTGACTAAATTTGAACCAATATAAAGATCACTTTTTTCCTAAATAATTGCCTAAAAAATATATCCCAGGTTTTAGTGGCAAAGTTAAAGTATTATCTGTTAGGCAAATTTTTTCTCCATCAATGATTCCTGCCTTGAAGTGAGGTTGTGAAGCTTGCATATCCTGACTAAAGAGTTAAGTCAGTGGGAGGCTTGTTCAACTAAACCAGGCATGTCAGTGGGTAAAGCAAAAACTAAATAAGAATAAAAAAAAACAAGAGGTACCACTTGGTGGTTGTGCTGATTCAACAGTGGAGTCAATCTCAGTCTCAATTTGCAACCAACAATGAATCACACACAACACTGGAAATGCAAACATCTCTTTGATTATTCAGTTCCCAAAGTAAATTACTGCCGTGATTATAAGATTAGCAAACGTTGCCACCAAAAGATTTGCTATAGCTTTGTAACATCTTTGAAAGTTATCTCATTAAACAGTTGGTAGTTTGTACATCTTGTAACATAGAAAAACTATCAGGTGTCATAGATGACCATAAAGAATGGCATCACGAAGTTCAGCAAATCCAACTAATATTTAACACGATGACAAATGTCCTCATCTTTGCTGCCATTTGTACGACATTACAGCCATTATATGCCCTGGCCTTCTTCAGGTGCTAGGAATTTTGAACTGAACTCTTTATTACAATCACTAGGGTATATGTATACAGTGATTGTAATAAAGGGTTTGGTTTAGAATTCCTAGCACCTGAAGAAGGCTGGAGCGTACAACTGCCAAAATTTCATACAAATGTCAACAAAGATGAGGACAATAATCCAAATAAAGTAAATACTGTAAATACTACCTCATCTCAGAAATATAGACAAATACGATGACAAATGTTTACCTTAATGCAACTTTATCAGGGATGATTTATTTTCCACCTTGCAACCTCTTTCCTCATAGATGCAATGTTGCAAGTATATTACCATTTTATCAATTCTTCCATAGCAAATGTTCAGAGGTACTCCATTCTTTAGTACTACCAGTTCAGACCTTTATAGCCAATATCTGCCTATCTCCATCCACTGGGTTGATCACTCTCATTCCCTATGTAATCCATTGGTAAATAGGATGTTTTCTACTTAGTTTCTTCCCAAGAACTGCTTTTTTGTGCAACCAAATCTTATGTGGATGCAGCTCTAAACACTGCAATTAAGACCTCTTCAACTCGACCACCACTTATCATCCTTTATATCTTCCTTTCTTACCTCCTCCTCTTATGTTCATATCACATGCCTCATTCAATAACACTCTAATTTGAGCAGCTTGTTTTGAGCAAACATTAATATAAAAAGTAATTAAAAAGACATATCTTGTCACTACTTATACCAAGCCAAATTCAATAATACTGTAATATATCAGGTCATCCCATAAGTTCTGTCTGAATTTAACTTCATTGAATTTGAATAAAATTTAATAGTATTTTAGAATGTCAAATGAAATAAAAGAACATCTTTATATATTTGGATACATTTAAACTAACTAAATTTTATTTTACAGATTAATAGAAATAAGAAATACTTTGATTAAAGCCCTTCTAACATGGGGGTAACCAAGGAGCATTTAAGGCTTTATGAATACAAAAAAGGAAACTCTACAAGAGGAGTGGCTCAAAACATTCACTCAGCTTATGAAAATGAGTGCTTGAATTAAAGAACTTGCAGACGATGGTTCACAAAATTGAGACGTGGAGATTTCAGCCTTAAGTTGGAGATTGAACAAGTCATCCAGTTGAGTTTGATGATAAGCTTCTTGAGGCAGCACTTGAAGAAAATCCTGCATTATCAGTTGAAGAATTGGTAATAAAGCTTAGTTCAAACCATACAACTGTTCATCATCATCTTCAGCAACTTAGAAAGGCTCCTAAACTTGGAAAATAGGTACCTCATGAATTGTTTGAAAGCAATCGCAAATCCTGAGTTGACATCTGCTCTTCACTCTATTCTCTCAAACTCATTTCACCCATTTTGGATAGACTTGTAACTGGTGATGAAGAATGGACCTTCTATCATAATGTTAAATGTTGTAAACAGTGGCTTGATAAATAGGAAAAGGGCCAAAAACAACCCAGAAAGGAACTTCATAAGAAAAAGATTGTTCTTCTCTCTATCTGGGGAAATTACAAAGGAGTAATTCACTTTGAATTGTTACCAGCTAATGCAACAATCGATGTTCAAGTCTACTGTCAACAATTAGAGCATTTGAACCAAGCTTTGAAAAAACAAACCAAAATGCTTTAGTGAATCAAAAAGGAGTGATGTTTCATCAAGACGATGCACAACCTCACACTGCAAAAATCACATCACAGAAAATTGAAGAGCTTGGTTGGGAAAAGATTCCTCATCTACCATCCACTCTCCCAACCTTGCTCCTTCAGACTACCATTTGTTTTGCAGTTTACAAAATCATTTGCAGGAAATAACTTTCACAAGCCAGGAGGAGATCGAAACTGACATTGCAGAGTTCTTCAGTTCAAAAACAAGAGAGTTTTACATTAATGGGATTAATCAGCTTCAAAATAGATGGAAGGAAGTCATAGAAAATCAGGAAATGTACAATGATAATTAAATATTGATTAAATATGTTTTGGTCATTTGTTTTCTTTATCCAAAAATTGAACAGAACTTTTAGGATGACCTGATATAATGGAAATTGTAAGTGAAAGAATTGATATAACATCATATACTCATTTAAAAAGAGTTCTTTTATTTGTAAAAACCTATGGAAGTCAGCATTGCAAATTAGTATCAGAAAATAAATTATATGATAACAAACCATAGTAAACCATTCATGAGGTTGTATCTAGTCCAGTACATGGCCATTACAGTTAAGCATTCAGTGTGAATCAGAAAATCAAAAATATATAAGAGCAATTTGACAATTATTGTACAGAGTTAGATAAAAGAAGGATTATTTACAGTGTATATACTTGAAACAATGTTAACTGAATCAGCAGACAACTTCTTAAGACAAATAAATTTAATCAAAAAAGACAATTTTGATTTTCATTTGAAGAAAACCACTACAGAAATCTGCATCAGAAAAAGAATAGTTTCCTTCATTGCAAAATGCTTCAATAAATAGTTTAAAGTGGCAATCCAAAATATGGAATCTGTTTTGAGACTTTGGAACCAGCAAGTTATAAAATCATATTAAAAATCAACTCTCTTTAGCAGCTTTATCTCAAATTGTAGAATTAAACAAATTATGTTAATTTACTTTAAGACGCTCTTCAGGGAAATGGTTTATTCGAATTTCATAATCATATTGTGCAGTTCAAAAAATTGAAAGAATTAGAAATATTTTCTATTTATAAGAATTGATAAAAATAGGGAAAAATACTGTGAGAAATTACGCTGGAATTTTTTTTCTTTTTAGATAGAAAATAACTTTCATTCTCCTAAGTTTGTGAAGATAGTAACAGTTTTATATTGATGATATAGAAATGTTTTAATCTTGCTTTATACTGTAATGATTTTCTTTTAAGTGAGAATAGAAATAAAAAGGATATCTGTAAAGCCAAGATTGACACAAGGCTAAATTTCTAAAGGCTTTTTGTGAAGAATAAAAAGATGCAAAATATTTTAACCTCTTGCATCTGTTAATCACCTTAAATTACCATTGAACTGTTTTGAAATCAATATTATGAAATTTAATATTATTTGCAACAGTTTTTATTGTTTCTTGACTTCAATATCATTTTCTTATCTCATTTACATCTTTTTTAATGATAGACCACAATTTTTTTATTGGTTTAAAATCAAGATTAAAAATCAATTTAGTGATTTTGAAACTTTGTTTTTCATTTGACAAGGTGGGTAATACTTAGCTTGGAAGAATGTGAGGAACTATAGTCTTGCAAGAATATACTTTTTTGCTTGAAGATTCTAAAATCGTCATATTCAAGAATTTAGAATAATTCTCTGCATTTATGTTGATACCTTGAAACAATCTATAATTTTCTTGTATACAGCATTAGCCCCAAACACTCTACACAACTCTCTAAGTAATGCTGGTTGACTATTTCTATAAAGGATATAACCTCTAGCCAAGCTGACAGTTTCATCCAATGTAGCTCTGCATTTATAACTAAAATTTATTGTTGATAAATCAGTTTTTAATGACTTTATACCTGACTTACATGTTTCTCTTTCTGGTGATTACTTAAATGTACTGATTTTTCTCTCTTTATATTTGTAACATCGGCTTCCTTATATATTTTCTTGCTGCTCAATTCACTTTTCTTGTTTATTACCTTTTAAATTTCTTTTTGGGAAATTCCATTTTTTCTTATTTTTTCCAGTGTTTTCAATTTCCATTTTCACTGTTCAAAGATCTTTTAGTATTTATTTATATTTCTGATGAGATTTCTGAGATATTTACAGTATTTACATTATTTGGATTATTGTCCTCATCTTTGTTGCCATTTGTATAACATTTTGGTTGTTGTATACTCCGGCCTTCTTCAGGTGCTCGGAATTTCAAACTGAATCCTTTATTACAATCACTGGGGTATATCATTCTCATCCCTTGCATAGTAATGCATCAATTGGAAGTCATGAGTTATCTTCCTCTAACTCTGCAAGTTACTTGTTCATCACTGCTGTAGCCTGGTATTGAACTCATAACACTTTGAGTCAAGTCACAGGAACTAACGAATGTATATATCCACTGGGCCATGTAACTTGCAGGGTTACAGGGAGATAACTCATGACTTCCAATCAAGGCATTTCTACACAAGGGATGAGAATGATATACCCCAGTGATTGTAATAAAGGGTTTGGTTCACCTAGCACCTGAAGAAGGCCAAAGCATACAACTGCTGAAACGTCGTACAAATGACAACAAAGATGAAGACAATAGTCTGAATAATGTAAATACTGTCTGAGATCTTTGTTCAACTTTTCACAATTTCCAAAATTGTATTCTTATCACTCAATAGTGATCACTCTATATCTGGTCTCTTTCTGAGATGATATCTGTCTCATGATACATGACAGTCTTTACATAACTGAAATTAAAAATAAATATCTATAAAGGGTGTGGAAGCAAATCTTGTAGTAAAATTTAAAGTATAATTTCACATTCACCATTAGACCAGATGATGTACAACCAAATGCAGAACAAAGCATATGTTGGCTGTTAAATGGAAAGAATACAACTGAAAATGGCTTCATAGAAAGATAAAGAGCAAAGAGTATCAAACTTTCTTGACAAAGAAATTCCTTCTAAACTGATTCCTATGATGGTTGATGTTCTCCTTAAACACTGTCAAGAAAAAACCAATGATATTTGTAATAACATCCAGAAGAAGTCAGATAGTAGTGGGAGCAGAATTGGGATTTCATTAATATCTTCAAAATCAGAATTACAACGGTTCCAACAACATTCATGTGTAAGATAGCTGCTGAATTAAAAGTGAGTTTGAGTTTGTTTGAGTTTTGTTTAACGGCATATCGTCTGTGGGCTATTTAATGCTAAAAAGGTGGGGTTTTAAGGTATTTCTTTTTAATGTTTGGTTATAGTGAGAAGGTTGATTTAGTCAGATTTTAATGAAAATTTGTTTTAGAAAACTGAAAATGTCTTCTCGTTTTATATTCAAAAAGGTTTTGCTGAGAACAATTTTCCTTCCTTCAAAAATGTATTATGGTAATAATTTTTTATTCAATAATGTATTGTTGGTAATATTTTTCCTTTAAAAATGTATATTTTTCTATAAAAGTTTATTTTTTGTATATATTTCTATAAAGGTATGTTTTTATACTTTCATAGTGTTTTGACCCCAGTTTGGGGGGGGGGTAAAATATTTGCCCATAGCTGGGACCCTAAAAGGTGCTACCACTCCAGGTAAGGGTGTACCTGAGAACAACAGAAATTAAGAGGTGGTTTCATGCTCCTCACAAACTCCCAATCAGAGGCCTTACTGCTGGATGCAGTTAATTAAAAGTGAATTCCCAAGACTGTTTATGTGGTTGTGTATGATGACCTGGTACTTGAACCATACATTAGGATGCCAAAGCATCTCTTGACAGTAACCATGAAGAACAGGAGGCTTGAGAGATGCAAAAAAGGGTACAGATAATTTGAGAATCATATATACTTAAATATTTACTGATGAAGAAATTCTTTACAGTGGATAATGTTTTGAACTGATGAAATATAATTACCTCTAAGACTGCCATCAAGGAGGAGTGAACTAAAATGTCTAAAGAATTTCTTGTGCGGTGTTTGAAGGTTGTGTTGAAAATGAAATTGAAAATTTCTGGAAGCCACATTAATATTATCTAAACAAATAATTCGTTCATATCGTTTTGCATTAATAGACCTTCTTCTATGTGTTGTGCTCCTTCAGGACATGGACAATTATAGCTCTTCACAACTTCTTGTATTTTGTATCACTGAGTAAATTTTGTCTTTCTGTCATCCCTTCTAGTCCCTGTTCTGTAAGCCATGTAAACAAGCATGTTAGGTAGGTTATTTGCTGCTTTTCTCTGTCTATCTTGTCTTTAGTATAACTCATGAGTGTCAAATTCTCCTAGCCCTCTTTCCTCATGATGTGTTCTAAAATTTTCAATTTTCTCTTTCTGATTCTAGGTATAAGTGTCCTATTTGTTTTCATTTTTCTTAAAAATTTTAGTCCATGGTATTCTCAGTATTCTTATGAAGAACAACATTTCGGCTGCCACAAATCTTTTCTTCAGCTGTGAAAAGATTTTCCATTATTCACTGGCATATCAGAGGACCAATACTGTATAACATTCTTTTCTTTGTTTCTGACAATTTTTTCTGTTTTTCATCATTTTGCTTGGCTTTTAAAATGTATTATTTCAATGCACCTTTAGATTTCAATGTCACATTTTCCATCCTCTGTTAAAACACTTCATAGATATTTAAATTTTTGTATTTGCTTGATTTTGACATAGTCAATTCATAGTTCATATCTTAGCTTGCTTCTTTCACTCACAACTATACATTCTGCCTTCTTATAATTGATATTTACTTTTTTTTTTCAATTTCTTTCACTACTTTCTCTAAGAGTTTCTATTGTTTACTTTCTTTACCTGTTATTAACATTGTGTTATCCGCATGTCTTATATTGTTAAGATTATGACAACCAATAATGAACTAGGATATGAAGTAGGACTTCTAATTCTCTCAGAATTGCCTCACCATAAAAGTTGAATAAGTCTGGTGAGAAGCTTACGTCTCTTTCTATTTTTGTCTATTTACTAAAATCATTTTCTAATCATATACAGGTGGATTTTTCCCAATATAAGTTTTGGATTATTCTAATCAGTCAGTTAGTCAGTTAAGTGCCATACGTGATACACGCTTGGGTGATCATGTCTCAAAAGAGACATGACTGACTGGGCAGAAGATTATCTCGCAGTAGGTTGCCATTGCTTTCTGTGGTAGACTGGTTGCCGACCAAGGCTATAGAACCCAGTCTGTCCTGCTATTTGACCCATAACTGGAAGGAAGAGATGGATTAATACCTTTCCCAAGGGTATTTGAACGTAAGTGAATACAACAGATTCAACTGGAATTTGAACTCGGTTCCCTGCTTTCTCGTTCCGAGCCGATATCCACTGTACCACAACGCACATCTGCAGATATTATTCTAATATCTTTCCTAAATAAATCAAGAAGCTTATGTAGCACTTCAAACAACTCTTTGTGATGTACTTTATCAAATGCTTTTGAATATTCTATAGCATATAGGTATACATCCTTCTGAATTATCATTTTGTGAATAAATATTGCATTACTTGTTCTAGTGTCTTTAACAAAACTGCACTGTTCTTGTCCTACTTTTTACTAAGTGCGCTATTCATCAGGATGATAATTTTTGTGGCTCAATGAACTGATCATCTAATAGAACTTGCATTCATTTGCACTTGGCTTCCTATGCAGTGCTATGAAAACAGATTTACTAAGGTCTTTTGGTATGTCACTAGTCATATATTTCAGATATTATTTTTGTAAATTTGTTCAATTTATGCATAATACATGAGTTTGAAAGGCAGCAGAAGTTTTGTAAGTTCTACTTTGTCCTCACCCTGTAATTATAGTATATATTTATTTTCAGTATGATACACAACCTTTGAGTTGCATGATAAAATCTCACCCGACTAAATTAGTTATCTTTAAAATTAATAAACTGATACTATAAGCTAAACTTCACATGGTATATTTATTATATAAATATGACTATAACCTAAATACTTCATCAAAATTTATTGATTAAATTTATTGTGAAAAAAATTGTATTGCATAAAAAAATATGACAAAGTGAAAATTATTTTGGTAGCATTGTATTTAGGATTTTAATATAATGAATTTATTTTGACAATATTTTACTGGTAATATTTTGATTACTAATTTATAAATATAATTGTACTACTTATTTCAGCATAAATAAAACTTAAAATGATTAAAGTTTGCAAAAAAAACAACAACAAAATAAATAAGAAAGCATTCATTGTAACTATGTTTTGAAATATTTTTATGGATTTATTTTGAAAATTAATGAAATTGAAAATGCCTGTTTGAAATAAGGTATCACTTATGAAAATAAAAGGACAATGGTTCAAATATGAATTGGTTTTCAAAATATGCCTGACTTTCAATTTTGGAAAAAAAAAAATTTTGAAAATATTATATGATTCAAATCTCAAACTGTCACAGACTTGAAAAACCATAAAATGATGTATATGATGATGATGATGATGATTATTGATGCTAATGCAACACCCTATTTGAAATGTGCCCCATTTGATGAAATTTTTGGATTTCAAGTCATACAATATTTTAAAAGATATTAACAGTTTTTAATTATAAAAATAGACAGTGATAAAACTGATGTTAATTTTTGCATTAATAAGTGAAGAGTCAGAACATGACATTGAATTAAGTTATGACGATTACAGATTGTATGTGTTTGTTTTAATTTCTATATAAGGTTTTTGAAAAAAAATCTGCTTTGCAAAAATCATTCTAAAGCCAGTTGGCTTAAAATGATGTATTTAGATTTTTGAAAAGTTGATTATTTAATACTTGGAGGTAGCAAATAAAATGCTAGTCTGTTTACATATGGGAAGGGAGCTAGCAATTTTTATTGGTAACAATAAAAAGATTGAAATTATTATTCAGAACAAATACTCTCATCATTTGGTTGGGACACACTGCTGCATTAATTTTAATGGTTTCTGCTTAAATTATTCTCAGTAAAATTCAGTTTATTATCCAAAATATGATGATGAATGTTTCAGTGACTTAGAAGAAAATGAAAAAACTAAACACGTAATTCTTTACACAAGTGGATGAGCAAGTGATTTTATAACTTTATCCTGCATTAAGATCATCCCAATGGAAGTGGATAATGATATGGACTGAGCCTAGTTCACTTGGCATCAAGTAAGTGATAGACTCTTTAGTAGTTAGTACATTAACAACCTCTTCATCATTGGTGCTCTTATTCCTTGAAAATGATTTGACTCTACATAAAGTACTTACTGGGAAATAAGTAGCCATTGACCAAAAACTGGAAGCTATAATTTTGCTTAAGTTAAAGAAGTGTCAATGATAGCCTAGAAAATCACCAAACAACTCATGACATTGCTTTTTTGAAAGATATCAAGACCTCCTGGAAACTACAAGACCTCCTACTGAAGATAGCTGAAGAGAGTAAGAGGAAAGGACTAGAAATAAAATGCAAGAAAACCGAATGCATTGTCATCAGTAAAAAGGGCAGCCCAATATGCCGAATACAGGTTGGGGATACTAAAATCAAGCAGGTACAAAAATTTAAATACCTGGGAAGTGTTATAACAGAAGACGGAAAGTGTGACACTGAGATCCGAAGGCAAATCAGCATGGCAAAGGAAGCATTCCAGAAATTGAGTAGAACATTAAGAAACAGGACAATTTTGCTAGAAACAAAGAAGAGAATAATAGATTGCTATGTGATGTCAGTTCTTCAATATGGCAGTGAATGCTGGACAATATCATCGAAAATGAAGGAAAAACTTGAAGCAACTGAAATGTGGTTCTACAGAAAGATGCTGCAAATATCATGGAATGAGCATAGGAGCAATGATGAGGTTTTGAAAATGATGGAAACAAAAAGGAAATTAATACTGAGCATCGGGAAGAGACAGCTGAAGTTCCTGGGACATGCAATGAGGAAAGAGGGCTTGGAGAACCTGATACTAGCAGGCCAGATAGAGGGCAAAAGAGACAGAGGAAAGCAGTGGATAACATATTTGAAGGACCTAATCAAGTGGATGATGGAATGAGGGTTTCATGGTGCAACAGGAGAAAGTGTGCTAAAAGCCACCAGAGATAGGGAGACGTGGAAGGCCATGATCGCCTACGTCCTGAAGGGACAGGGCACATAGAAGAAGAAGAAGAAGAAGAAGAAGAAGAAAGAATCAAGGTGGTGGGGATCATTATTTTCAGTGTAGTGTTTGATTGTCATAGTTATTTGGGAGAAGAAGAATTTGTAGCAGATGAGAAATTAATTAAAATCAACCTTCTTCTTCACTTTTACAACAATTCACAATGACATGTGAAATCCGGGTTTTCCAAATAGAAAAAGGATTGACCATGTGCTTAAAGAAAAAGTCAAACCCAGAATTTGCAAGTAGGTGTTTAAATGATTTTGACCAATAGGAGAGACTTGCAAGACTTGAGGACTTAGTGATCCAGTGCTAAATTAAAAAAAAAAAATATAAATGACCTTGGCATCAGTCAAGAGTCACAGATGGGAGCCATGAGACAAACATCTAAAATGTAACTTCAACTTCAAATCGACTCAGAGATAAGGTCAGGTCGCACCTTGTTCTCTTTCTCCTTATATCTTTCAACAATTACTACTATGAACATTTTGTACAAACTCTACCCTTAACCTCTTAATAATGTTTCTAATTGAACATTAACTTCTACAACTTATGTTATTCCTTCTTTTAATAAATTTTTACTTTAACATGAAAAAAATGTCTATTTTATTCTTACACTATTCCACACATTCCATCCTGCCGACAATCAACCTTCTAATGAAAACCTTCTGATGATAATTCTATATAAATCCTGTAAGCTGTAGGCAGTTAAGTTATGTCTGACACAAGGCCGAATCAAAGAAAAATTAACCAGCTCCCTATGCTACAAATTCAAATGATATCCCTTTTGATTCAACAATGCTTGAGAGTGACAAACATTTACTTAAGAATATTTCACCATATTTTTTATGCAAATCATGACAAAAAAGTCTTGTTACTTGTACAGCTTTCTAAGTTCTTCCATGTTTTCTTGTTTCTGAATATTTCCTTTTATGTGCCTATATAAATTTGAACCTGTATTTACATTATTCAGACTATTGTTCTTATCTTTGTTGCCATTTGTTTGATGTTTCAGACGTTGTATGCTCCGGCCTTCTTCAGGTGCTAGGAATTTCGAACCGAACCTTTTATCACAATCACTGGGGTATATCATCCGCATTCCTTTCATAAAGCCTCAATTGAAAGTCATGAGTTATCTCCCTCTAACCCTGCAAGTCATTTGTTCACCACTACTGGCTGTAGCTTGGCATTGAACTCACAACTCTAAGAGTTAAGTCAGGAACTAACCAACATCTATATCTACTGAGCCATGTGTCCTTAAATACACATGGCCCAGTGGATATATATCTCAGAAATATAAACAAATACAAAATTTGAACCTATTTAGTGACTGAAATACTTACACTGGCACCACTAATTGTTGTTCAGTTAAAGTACAAATAAATGCTAGGAATTTAAATGCTTATTTTCTTCTGAATGAAAAGATTTGCACAAACACAATCTTCCTAGCTATCCTTTAATATGACTATGTTAAACTGTGCTCAGTAAATATTTATCTATACACTTGTTTTTGTATTATTTCATAAAATGTTTTGACTATTATTTTGTGAGTACTTCTGAATGTTCATTAGCAAAAATATCTAATTATTTATGTGTATTTCTGATAATAACAAATGGACAATGTTAAAGGCACAATTATCTTCAAGTGATTTAAGATGAAAATTGTTTGATTACAAATTATTTGAAGAGTCCAATTTCAATTAAATCATTAAATAATGAAGATATAAAGTTTGTTATGAAAGTGTTCTGAAAAAGATGATTTGTTATGAGGAGAAAGATAAAAAGCAAGGAAAAACCAAAAACAGTCATTTATGTTAAAAGATCTTAATTTGGAGTTTAGTCTTTCAAAAACTCATTTATAAATGAAAATATTTCTTGAAAGGTTTCAGATATGGTATAATGGAATAATTTTGAAATAAGCAATTGATTTTAATTACTTTAAAATTTACAGAAAAAAATCAAGCAGAAATTGGATTTTATTTCTTTCAGCTACAAAATGTTTGGGATAAGGCATTAGTCTTAAGTTGATCAAAAATGGAATAAAGAGTTTATTTTAATGAGAAAAATGAAAGTAAATGAATTTCATACTCACATCTCATTTTATTAGGATGCATAAGTGAAAAAATGTAACTGAAGTAAATTTGCCTTGAATATTAACAAAAAATATTGTTGCAAAATTCTAATAAAACTGCGTCTCATACTTTTTTTCAGATGGGTATCAAAAATTTAAATACCTAGGAAGTGTTCTAACAGGAGATGGAAAGTGCGACACAGATCTGAAGACAAATTGACATGGCAAATGACGCATTCCAGAAGCTGAGTAAAGTACTAAGACACAGGAAAAGAAACAAAGAAACAAAGAAGAGAATGCTAGATTGCAGTGAATGCAATATCATCAAAAATGAGGAAAAAACTTGAAGCAGCAGAAATGTGGTTCTACAGAAGAATACTGTGGATATCGTGGACTGAGCATGCGAGCAACGATTAAGTGTTGGAAAGAATGGCAATGAAAAGAAAATTAATAGTGAGCATCAGGAAGAGACAATTGAAGTTCCTGGGACATGCAATGAGGAAGGAGGGTTTGGAGAACCTGATACTGACAGGCTAGACAGAGGGAAGAAGAGACAGAGGAAGGCAGCAGAAAACATATTTGAAGGGCCTGATCAGGTGGATGACGGAATGGAGGTTGCGAGGTTTTAACAGGAGAAAACATACTAAAAGCCACCAGGGATAGGGAGACGTGGAGAACCATGATCGCCTACGTCCTGAAATGACAGGGCACAAAAAAGAAGAAGATCATATGTGCAAGATGTTTGGGTGGTTATTAATTTGAAAAGTAATGCTGGCAGACTGAGTTCAAGTTACAGTTGAAGCCATTGTATTCGCTTTCAAACACATAACCTTGGTAAAAGCATGAATCAGTTTCCTCTTTCCCTCACTATGAGTTAAAAAGAAGAATAGACATGCCTCTCTAGCATTAAGTGGCAGTCAACCCAGGAGAAGGACAACCCTGAATTTACAGCCATCGAGAAGGTAATGAGAAACTACTCCACTATCTTTCTCTGGAAGTCATGGTAAATCAGATATTAA
The DNA here is from genome assembly GCA_037127315.1 of Ascarosepion bandense. Classification (NCBI taxonomy): domain Eukaryota; kingdom Metazoa; phylum Mollusca; class Cephalopoda; order Sepiida; family Sepiidae; genus Ascarosepion; species Ascarosepion bandense. Next base: position 413,880 of record JBBBDQ010001307.1, read on the forward strand.
AGAAAAGGAATCTGTAGAGAGCCATGATTGCCTATGTTCCAAAATGATATGGCAATTAAAATATCATATGGTAAGAAACACAGGAAAAAAAATTTAGTATCAAAATTTTTAAGGGAAAGTGTAAAATTCTGAACATACTGACATGCTAAGAAGAAAGAAAAATTAAGCAATATATTTGTTAAATGAATTTGTTCTTAATGAAGACATAAGGCTTTTTACTTTTTAATCTAATGTACAAACAGATTTTAGTTTGCAAATGAGGTCTCACAAAAAGAAAAACCTAGACATAAGATTTCTTAAATTTGGAGAAAGAAATACATTTTGATTTGTCATATTGATAATGTTTTGCTCATTGTACCCTATCATACTCAGTAACCTTATTGAAATCTTAATTGAACATTCCATTTTTAAAGAAATAAGATATCTTATATTATTTTACCCCAAGCAAGGTAGTACTACCACTGGTGGGTAAAGGTTTACATAAGAGGTGGGCGAAAAGAAAGAGCAACAAGATACAGTGGATGAGGTCAGAAAAAGGATATGAGAAAGATGGGAATACTTATGTGCAGGGCATTACATGAGAGTAGAGTTAGAAGGAAGAAGAACAAGATACAGGAGGTGGTAGGGAAAGGATAAGAGAAAAATGGGGGATCAAGAAGATAAAAGATGGCAATTGATGTTGCACTTAAACTTGAAGTTTTTAGCTATCAGGGAAGTAAGTATAGGGAAGGGAGTTCCACAGTCAGGAAGTATGAGAAAAAAAAATTGCTTAAGTAGAAGTGGCATTTTATTTGACTATTTTGACTGTAAAAGGGGAACTTGTTGCCAATTTAGTAAATCAAGTAAATTTATGTTGAGGGGCACCAGGGAGCTAAGCTCTTCAGAGCAGAAGCTGTGAAAATATTTGTAGAAAAGATAGAGGAAAGCCACATCCTGCTGGTGAGAAAGTGGCTGGAGACAAGCTGCCAGGTTGGAATCAATTACATTGCAGAATCTTTTTTGGATCCTGTTGAGAACCCCGAGATGAATAGCAGGAGCACTTGAGCAGATATGACATTACATGGGTAGATGGTTGACTTGTATATGTGCAAGATGGACTTGGTGAGAAAAACTTGCTGGCCTAACACTGTGACCCAATATTCCTAGCTATTGATTCAATGTAGTTGTTCTACTTGAGGTTGGCTGAGAGAGTGAGGCCGAGGAGGCAGAGTGTATTGCTTTTGGGGAGACTACCGAGATCCATGTTAATGGAGAGCAGAAAGGACTGTCTATGGTGGTTGACAGATAGCAGCTGAGAAAGTGACAAAAGTCAAGCTGCCAAACTGGGATCGATTACATTGCAGATCTCTTTTGAATTTTGTCAAAAACACCAAGATGAATAGCAGGAGTGCCCAGCCAGATACAGCAACAGTATTCAATGCACAAGTTAATGTTAGCTTTGTATATGTGCAAGATGGATTCTGTTGAGAAAACCTTCCTGGCTCTATACAGTGACCTTCCTAGCAGTAGCTGTAGCTATTGATTTGATATAGTCGTTTGACTTGACGTTGACTGTGAGAGTGAGGCCAAGGAGGTGTAATGTATTGGTTTATGTGAGACTAGCATGATCCATACTGATGAGAGGTAGGAAAGTTTGTCTGTGGTGGCTAAAGGAGAGCAGCTTCATACTGGAAGCATTAAAATTTACAAGCCATTTCCTACCTCAGTCCACCACAGAGAGGAGGTCCTTTGCAAGAGCAGCTGCAAGGTTTACATTGTCAGCCTTGGCAGATTTCTTATTGAGACAGGAGTAAATGGTGATGTTGACAGCATAGATGCCTAACTGTGAACTGATTACACTAGAAAGATCATTGATAAAGATCTGGAAAAAAGTAGGACCCAGGAACACCTGCATTTGTGTAATAGGATCTGAAAGCATACCTGTTCAATATGAACTTCATTATGGGATTTGATAGGAATGATTGGATTAGATCAAACAAGAGTCTGTTTATACCACAGCTCTGTAGCTTGCACAGAAGCCCAGCATGCTAAGCCCTGTCAAATGCTTTTGAGATTTATAGGATAACAACTTGAGCTTCACCATTCTTATTGATAGTCTAGTATATATATTAAGTTATGGTCATTAGCATATTAGCAGTAGACTTGATGAAGTGGAAACCATATTGTTTATCTGAGAATAGTTTGTGAGATGTGAGATGTTGAACCACTTCAACATTGATAATAGCCTTGGACATTTTGCCAAAAATTAATAGGACACTGATAGAGCAATAATTAAAGGAGTCTGAGGGTTCTCCAGAGGTTTTAAAGACAGGAACTACAATGGAGAATTTCCAATTAGCAGGAAAGCAAGAAACCGTGAGGCATAATTGTAGAGTTTAGACAGGATAAGGAAGGATTCAGGACAATATTACTTTAGGTTGACAACTGGGATTCTGTCACCTTTGCTTGCTTTATAGGGGTCAAGCTTATAAATTATGTTAGAGACTAGACAGTGGTGTTATGTAACTCAGTTCTAGGTAGGAAGTTTGATGTGGGTACTCCAGATGTGTCAAGTGTGGAGTTGGAGGAAAATTTGAGAGTAAAGCACTCAACCTTGTTTGCTGTGGCTATGAATACCTCAAATTAATTGAATAAAGGAGGGATCAAGAGTTTGCTGTTGTTTAACACTTTTGCAGTGCCACCAGTAGTCTTTGGAACCAAACTTACAGGCTGCTAAATGCTGCTTCATTCTATGAGCAAACAACAGCTTAGCATTATTTAGAATCCTCTTGTACTATAATAGGCAGATGGGTGGCTCTAGTAAAGCTGGAAGAAGTGATATATCTCCCATTGATTGTAATAAAAAATTTTAATTAATAATATACTATAAAAAATACAATACTACTAATTTAATTACACACACACACACACACACACACACACACACACACACACACATATATATATATTTACTGCTCTCTGATAACTAGAAAGCATGTTTCAGTTTTAGAGGTTTACCCAATAAGAGATAGACACATGCAAAGAGTAAGCTTTATATATAAGATTAGTGAGTTTATTTGAGTTTCTTTGATTAAATAGCTTGCTTGTATGAAGTAAAATTGTTACTGACCAAAGGAAGCATTAATTCTGATTGTCTAATAGGAGATCTACATTCTTCATTACACACCAACAATATGTTTACACATTCTTGTCAAGTTATGGCTGTCTTACAAACTTATTAAATCAGCTTTTATAAATGTATTGACATAAAACCAATATTTATCTATGTATTTAGGGCAATCCCAAAACAATCCATGTCTGTTACAATGGGGCTAAAGTTGATAATCAGTTTGTTTTTGTCTTGCTTAAAAGGAAAACAAATACAAGTGTTTTGCTTTTTTAAATATTAGCCTGTTTGATTCTACAGAGCCGACTATTACACTTCTTATTATTTTGAATCTGAATTGCAAGAATAAAGAGTTGAACTCCTAATTTGGCTCAAAGAAGATTGTCTCTTATTTAGATTATCTTCAGTCAGACTAGTATCCTCATCTTCGTTGTTACTATCATATCTTTTTGGCACTTTTACTCATTGACCTTCTTAATGCGTCTATTTGTCCAAATAACATTCAGCGGATTTTGGACTGAACCCTTTATTCCATCTATGGGAACAGACTGTTCTCATTCCACTGTTCCTATCATGAGACAATAGCTTAGAAGATTAAATTGTTGGTTGGTGAATTTGGTGGTGTAGTAATTGTCATTTTAAACCCTGTGTCAAATAGTGTGGATATGCTCAGACTGACTTTGTGAAAACAGAATTAGCAATTGTCAGTCAGTTAAATGCTATATGTGATACATGCTTGGACAATCATGTCTCGAAAGAGACATGACTGACTGGGCAGAAGATTATCTCACAGTAGGATGCCATTACTTTTTGTGGTAGACTGATTGCCAGTCAAGGCTATAGACCCAATCTGTCCTGTTATTTAACCCATAACTTGAGGAAAGAGATGGATTAATTCCTTTCTCAAGGGTATTTGCGCATAAGTGAATGAAAGAAATTCAACTAGAATTCGAACATGGCTCTCCAATTTCTCATCCTGAGCTGATATCCACTGCACTACAATGCACATTCTTAAACTAGCAATAACAAAGCAGTATTAAAAATGGCATCCAAGATGAGATGTTTTTACATACAGACAGTAAAATGAGAATAACCTACACTCATGAATTGAATAAAGGGTTCAGTTTGAAATCCTGGGAAGCTTAACCAGACCAGCATATACTTGAAGGTGTTTGGAAGGCACAATGTTTGAAAAGTTGATATAGTAACATGAAAGATGAGGACATTAGTCCAACTGTAATTAATGTTAAATCTTCCTTGCAGAAATTCAGAGAGAAAGACTGTTTCTTCTTATAAAATAGAGCAAATGTTCTAATAAACTATATCTGTTCTTTTTTCAATTGTCGACACATGTCTTTTGTTATAACTGAAATGATTCTGGTAAAGTTGCCTTATTTCCTTTTATATTCTACCCCTTTGAAATACGTCTCTGTAAGACTTAAACTAGAAAAAATGACTGCTAAAATGAAATCCAAAGAAAATAAACTCCAGCTGTTAGTATTTGAAACTAAAGAAAAATAGGGAAGATATATTTTGTTTTGTAATAGTTGTTTTAAAAATCAGATTTTATATAAAACAAAATATTTTTACCATTACTCACTCTGGTTACATTATACTTTAGTTATTTACAGAATTTGCAACAAAAGTTGAATTACATTTTATTTTGAAGTAATATTTTCAACAGAAGTCAACTCTCTTTTTTTTTTTCCAATCTTTTCTGACAATGAATTAATAAAGATTCATTTAAGATTTTGTCTTTAAAAAATGCTTACTCGATAAAAAATGAAAAGAAATTTGAAAAAGAAAAGCTTATTTCTGTGATTTGATAAAAAAGACAAAGAAAAAACAAAAACAAATTAGCAAAATTCAGTTCATGTGAAACATTCAAGGATTAAACTGAAGAGACCGATTCCTCTGAAGAAATCTCTATGTATGCAAATCTTTGAGATGATAAAATGGGGTTTAATATTCATCTATGCAGATGTATCAGTCATGAAGAAATGACTTCAAGGTATACAAGTGGACTTCCATTTCTGGATTGTTTTCTCTGCTTATGTTGTCTATAGAATTTTAAGAATACATTTTTAAACACATGTTTTTTATCTTTTTTCTCCAGAAAATCAAAACTTGTCTTCATCTTACAAATGTTAAAAGTCAAGTAAAAAATTTATTAATCTCAAGTTTCTTATGAAATTCCCAGTTGACAGCATGAGGAGCTTTGGGTAAGAAAGTCACTATCAAACTTCTTGAGATGCTTGATATTTCTATTATACATGAGAGCCTAAATCAATTCTGTTCAGTCTGTTTTTATTTTTGTGTGTACAACATTGGAATAATATCAACATCATGGCACTAGAGAAAATGTACAAAACAAATTAGTATAGAAATTTATAAATATTCAGATCAAGTAACAATTTTTATCTCTCATAGTTCTGTTCTCGACACATCATATTCTGACAAATGTGCTGTGCAGAGGTCACTCAGTACAATTTTCCTCTTTTTAAAGTCTCTCTTTATTTCACTTTCATCTATCAAATTATTTATCTCGGTCTATTCAAAGGAATCAATCTGTTTGTAGCAATCAATCATGCAATAATAATGAAATAACAGCCTTTCTTGCTACTCTCTTTCATAAGGTACAATTGCAGTTTGAACGAGGATAAGATCAATTTACCAAAATTAATGTTAATCATGAAATGAAATTCCACCCAATCAGATTGTAATTATTTTCCTAGAGATTTTTTTTTAATTATTTAATCCCAAACAAGGCAATAAAGCCGTTAAAATGCAGAGGGTTAAGGAGCGTGAAAGAATATAAAAAAAAAAGAAACATTATCAAAAATTGCGAACAATAAAAGGACAGGAATTAGGAAGATAGAAGATAATGATTGCATTTAAATTTTTAAAGATTAATCTAAACTGGAAAGCAAAAAGCCAGAAGAGAGTTCGACAAGTGAGAAATATGTGAAAAGAAGCTGTTAGCTTGGAACTTATGGTTACATCCAGCTATTTCAAATGTAAAATGATGAAGCCTTACCATGAAATTTGTCCTGCTCTTAAATTCAGAAAGTGTAAGTACCATAGAGGAAAGTTCATCTGAACAATTGCCATAAAAGTAAATATACAAAGGGCACAAAGATGCTACACTATGGCAGTAGGAAAGTAACTGAAGCTGAGATGCCAAATCAGGACTAATATGGATCTCTAAGTATATAGCAGGAGTACCAGACCATATGTGACAGCAATATTCAAATTATGGCTGAATAGTAGACTTATAAATATGTAAGATAAATTTGGGTGAGAAAAATTGTCTAGCACAACATAGTGAACCAACTATCCTAGCAGGAGACATAGCAACTGATTCAATATAATCTTTACACTTCATATCAGTGGAAAAAGTTAGCTTGAAAGCCCTGGAAGTTAGTACCAGCCTTGCTGATGAGAGGGAGAAAGTGTTCTTTTCGATGATTAATAGAGACTAGTTTCATTTTGGAAATATTAAAATTTACAAGCCATTTCTTGCTCCAATTAACAACAGATAGTAGGCAATTTTTTAGATCACCTGCTAATTTGACCTTATCAAACTGATCAGACTTGTTATCATTAGTATAGATACCGAGTTGGGATCTGATGCCATCAGAAAGGTTGTTGATGAAACTTAGAAACAGTGTAAGTCCAAGTATAGAGCCCTAGAGAACACCTGCATTAACTCAAAAATATCTGGAAGAGTGGCCATTCAAGAGAACTTTAATTTCACGATTTCATAAGAAAGACTGAATCAGTTCATAAATTTGTTCAGAAATACCATAACCTTTTGACTTGTGAAGAAGACCAACATACCAATCCCTGTCAAATGCCTATTCTTATCAAAATCTTGATAGGCTCATTCAGCAATAATTGTTAATACATCAGCAGTGGACCTAGAGAAGCAAAAGCCATATTGCTTACCTGAAAGAAGAACCTACAAAATGAGATGCTTAACCAATTCAGAGTTTGTCAAAAATAGGTCAAAGGCTAATAGGACAAGGGAAGAATAAGACAGTTTGTCTGAATTCTTAAAGACTGAAAGCAAGAAGCCACAAGGCATTTATTGTAGGCATTAAAGAGGGCAGGAGTTAGTTATTTAAGACCAATCAGATTGTAGTTTTTTATTGTGTTTATTTAAGACCAGGCTGTGATGCCATTTAAAAGATAAACACAATTTGTAATAATTTTTTAGTCAGTAAGAATTTAAAAAAAAAAAAAATAAACTGTAAATTTCAAGAAAACTTCAGTTTTGATAAATGAACCAGATTTATAAAATAATAGTTAGTATTCTAGTTTTACAATCCAATAAAAGAGTTTTTTCTCACTCACTGGATGCTTTATGAACGTGGCTTTGTGTTAATGGTTTTTTAACAGGCTTTTTTAGTCTATGGATGAAAATGTATTTCAGTATATAATTGTTCACTTTAGCTTTTCTCAGAAAATAAAAACAATTGAAATAAAATGTATTTTTACTTTTAATTTTTCTACTGAAAGAAGAAAAATGTAATGTGAAGTTTTATATCACGAAAATTGTTTGACATTTAGTTTTGGAGAAATAAAAAACAGTTTAAAAAAAAAATTAAACAAACAAAATTTTTAACCTTTCTTTATTTTTGATAACAGTTTTAATTCAAATGTACTTCCATAGAAGGTTTTCTATAATCTTTTTTTTCTGTAAAAAAAAAAAACCTATACCTTTTTTAAATATGTCCACTTCACTATATGCCAGCATTGGTCCCAAATATATAAGAAAAAGTGTTGAATTCCTAATTCTAATGTCAGTAAAAAGCAAGTAAAAAAAGAAGGAGGAGGAGGAAACAAAATTGTTGGATGAGTCATGTACAAAAAGTGAAAGAAAGAAAAAATAGGGTGGAGTCCTTTTTCTAAGAAAGAAAAAAAAGTGAATTTTATGTGTAACTTCTAAATTTGAGAGCAAAATAATGTCTGAAGGCATTTCAAATAAAGAGAACATGCCAGCTGCTGCTGCTGCTACTACTTATAGACAGAAATGCAGAAAACTCAAAAGAAACTTTGCATCATTTTCGCTCTTCAGAAAAACTTTGGTGACATTTTTAGGCAATAAATAAATGTAAATTAATGCTTAATAGACAAACATTTGAATGTTTAACAAGCACACAAGTATTTCCGAAAAAAAAAGAAAGTAAAATCACCCAAAACTTTGTTGATGACAACGATATAATGCAAGTTATATAAATTTTAAAAATTTGTCTTTTGAAGAGAATAAAAAATAAGCTTTCATTAGAAACAATTTTTAGAAATCTATTTTCAAATTTCTCAAAGTTTTATGAAGCAAATGTATATCACATCTCAGGAGATATTGTGTCTTTGAAGAAAGGTCAACTGAAAGATTATGAACAGGTATCTAAGGATGTTGAATACAATTAAACCACTTTTTTTACTTAAAAAACATTCTATAAGAGATATACTTGGATTTATTTGTACAAAACTGTAAGTTGAACTAGAGACTTTAAAATTACTTGATGATCATCTTGTTTTGAAAATATATTTGAATTCTCAATCACAATTTTTTGTCATTTTCTGAGCGGTTCCAAAACATACAAACTAAAAGAAACATCAAAGTTTAAATTCTATGAAATTAATAGTTTCATTTAAATTTTTTTTCATTTTGATTTGTCTGTCACAGTTCACTAAAATAATCTTCTTCTTCTTCTATGTGTCCAGTTCCTTCAGGACGTAGGTGATCATAGCTTTCCACGTTTCCCTATCCCTGGTGGCTCTGAGTACGCCTTCTCCTGTTACACCATGCAATCCTCATTCCGTCATCCACCTGATTAAGTCCTTCAAATATGCTATCCATTGCTTTGCCCTGTCTCTTTTTTCCTCTATCTGGTCTGTTAGTATCAGATTCTCCAAGCTCTCCTTCCACATTGCATGTCCCAGGAACTTCAGCTGTCTCTTCCCAATGCTCAGTATTAATTTTCATTTTGTTTCCATCATTTCCAAGACCTCATCATTGCTCACATGCTTGATCCATGATATTTGCAGCAGCCTTCTGTAGAACCACATTTCAGTTGCTTCAAGTTTTACCTTCATCTTTGATGATATTGTCCAGCATTCACTGCCATATTGAAGGACAGACAGCATGTAGCAATCCAGTACTCTCTTCCTTGTTTCTAGCAAAATTGTCCTGTTTCTTAATACCTTACTCAACTTCTGGAATGCTTCCTTTGCCATGCCAATTTGCCTTTGGATCTCTGTGTTGCACTTTCCGTCTTCTGTTATAACACTTCCCAGGTATTTAAATTTTTGTACCTGCTTGATTCTGGTATCCCCTACCTGTATTTGGCATAATGGGCTGCCCTTTTTACTGATGACCATGTATTCGGTTTTCTTGCATTTTATTTCTAGTCCTTTCTTGTGACTTTCTTCAGCTACTTTCTATAGGAGATCTTGTAGTTTCCTTTTTGTGTCTGCTATCAGCACTGTATCACCTGCGTACCTTAGATTGTTTAAATTGTGGCCTCTGATTACGAATCCAGGCATAACTTCTAGGGTTCTCAAAATATTCTCGCTGTACAAGTTGAACAGATCCGGGGAAAAGATACATCCTTGTCTTACGTCCCTTTCTATCTTTGTATATCTACTCAATTCATTACCTGTCTGTATGCAAGTGGTTTGCTGCCAGTAAAGATTCTTGATTACTCTCAAGTCTTTCCCAAATGTGTTCAGGCTGCCGAGCATCTCCATCAATTCTTTGTGGCGTATTTTGTCAAATGCCTTCACATAATCAATAAAGCACATGTATAAGTCCTTCTTCATTTGTATTGCCCTTTGGGAGAGCATCCTAATCATAAATATGGCATTCATTGTTCCTGTGTCTTTAACAAAACCACACTGTTCTTGTTTAAAATGATATATCTTTTTATATATTATTTACATATAGTTTATGTGAAAATGTTTTCTGAGATTAAAATGGTTTTTGCTGATTTTACTTGAAAGCAAAGGAGTCATTTTTACTTTTATTCTACAAGTTTAAAATTTTTTCATGTGTTATGCCTCATATATCTCACAGCTTCAGTACTTGACATGTGGTACATCATTATGCATGATGTAATGAAGTGCATACAGTTAGCAGCTTAGCACCTGAATACAACACAGCCTCATTTACATAAGATATCACCCCCACCCCTGCACCGGAGTGGTCATATACCCTTGTTTTCCTTTCCCTACATCTAACTACTCTTGATTTATATAGTTCTTGTTTTTGCTCATCTCTTTTACTTTTTATTGGCAGCCTTGATCTTTCTTCATCCTCTTCTTTTTCAGCTTTTTTCTTCTCCCCAGTTATGCCCATTTCTTGGTCATCTTCATCACTGTAGTTTAATCTCTCTTTTTGCTTTTGTTTCTGTTTTCTGCTCTGCCTCATCCTCCTTTTGACTTTGGTCTTCCATCTCGACATCATCCAACACAATCCTTTTTCTAAATTGATCCGCATAAACAAAAACATACTGCTCTTTCTTCTTGATCAAAGTCATATTATTACTTCTCTGCAAAAAGATGTTCACTTCTTCAGGATTTGTACTTTTGTCCTTCTTGTACCATATTGTTGTAGAGGAACATCCTATCCTACCCTGTAATGGATATGGTCCAGTCTATAAAAGACTGTGCCTGGGGCATATATCAGCATACGTCACTAGACAGACGCATACGTTATAAGCAGAGACATTTTCTACTTGATCGTTATTCCTGTTACTATTCGTTGATTGTTCTTGTACGTCTATTGGTTTATTGTACTGTTGTATAATAAATCTCTTCTAATCTATCTTCAGTGTTAAGTATTATTCTTACACTATTCTTTTCCCTGATATTCCTTCCAGGGATATATCAGATTGGTGATGAAGATTTGGCAGTTATGTGGGGCTCGCCAAAATATCAGATTGGTAAAAAAGATTCGGCATTTATGTGAAGCTCGCCAAATATCAGTTTGGTGACCAAGATTTGGAAGTTTACACGATTAAAAAAAAAAGGCAGTAACTTCTTACCATATATCGGATTGACGACGTAAATTTGGAAAGGTTGACATGAATAGAAAAATAAGTTAAGGTAAGAGGTAGTTTTTTTTATTCCCTCATAAAAAAAAAAAACTACGTTTATTGTTCTTGCCAAAGAGTATAACTTATTTGTCAGCTGTACATATAATAAATATGGAGCAATTAGCTGAATTTGCAAAGACGCTGGGAGGAGTGGTCCAACAGTTAATGCAACAACAGCAAATTCAGCAAAAAACTACAAATGGATCTCCAACAACAAATGATACTTCAACAAAAGGTTTTGAAAAAAATGGTGTTAAAGCAGGGCGAACCGAAGGAAGGTTCTAGAGTCTTCTCTGCAGAGGTTATTTCAAACTCCCTTACAGAATTTGTATACAATCCTGAAGAAGGAATTACTTTTCCTTCATACTATAAAAGATATGAAATGATTTTTTCGAGATGGTGCAAAGCATGGACCGACAAGGAAAAAATAATGCTTCTATTACAAAAGATAGGAACTCAGGAGAATATGAAATACACAAACTTTATTTTACCGAAAAAAACTGAAGACATTTCATTCAACAAAACGGTTGAAATTTTGTCAAAAATGTTTGAAGAAAGGGAATGTTTGTTCTATACACGATATAAGTGTTTAAATATCGTAAAAGAAGAACATGAAGACTTTGTTACATATGCTGTAAAAGTTAACTCACAATGTGAACATTTTAAAATTAAAGATATCATAGAAGACATGCTTAAATGTTTAATCTTTGTACAAGGGTTAATGGCACTAAAAGATAAGGAAGTACGTTCTAAGATTCTCACAATGTTGGATCAAGATGCAAAAATAACGCTACAGAAAGTAGCGGAAGAATGCCGAAAATTGATAAACATTAAAAGAGATAATGTTTGTATTGAAGAAAAAAGCATTGCTCGAATTCATAAAGTTAAGCAACAGGCCTACGAAAAGGGAAAACCATGCTTTCTCTCTCCCAACCTTTTCACTCTTTCCTTTTTTTTTTTTCAATCGGAGTAGATAGACTAAACTATCGCCCGGTTCACACTCCACCCTCGTCTAGTGAACAGGTGAAGAGGCTCATCCCTTATTCCCTATTTAGGATGTGGTTTCCGGCTTTCTCTCTCCCAACCTTTTCACTCTTTCCTTTTTTTCTTTCAATTGGAGTAGATAGACTAAACTATCGCCCGGTTCACACTCCACCCTCGTCTATTGAACAACTGAAGAGGCTCATCCCTTGTTCCCTATTTAGAATGTGGTTTCTGGCTTATTTCCTCTTATGTAGCCCCCTGCACATCAGTGGCATTACTGCCTTGCTCGGGGTGATATGATTAAAAAAAAAAAATACTGCGAAGCATGTGGCAAATTTATTCACGTCACAAGTAAATGTTATTTTAGAGATAAAATATGCTTTGAATGTACGAAGAAGGGTCACAAAGCAGTGATGTGTAGAAAAAAAATGTCTGAAAGTCCAAAAGGATACATACTGTGGTAATGAAGAAAGTTACAAAGGATTGCGGTACTAGAAAGTATGTGGACATAGAAATAAATGGACAAAATATCACTTATTTGCTGGATACCGGAAGTGATATCTCTACAGTAGATGAATATACCTGGGAAAAAATAGGCCGACCAGAGTTACAGAAAACTAAAAAGATTGCGAGAGGCATTTCAGGTAATAAATTAAAATTCAAAGGTGAATTTTTCACAAAAGTAGCATTTGACGGCAAAGTACACAAGACTAAAATCTATGTGATTTTAGGAAAGAATACAAATCTATTTGGTATAGATTTAATCGTGTTACTTAATTTATGGGAAAAGCCCATAAATATGTTTTGAAGAAGGATAAATGTGACAAATGTAGGAAAGTCGAAGCAGACTGAAAAATTTGTAAAAGACTTAAGAAATGAGTTCACGGAAGTATTTTCAGAAGAACTCAGTTGCTGTACGCAAACTGAAGTGAAGTTTGAAATAAAGTACAACATTAAACCAGTGTTCAAATTGAAAAGAAAAGTTCCCTTTGCATCATTAGAGGTGATAGACAAAGGATTGCAAAGATTGGAGAAAAATGGAGTTATTAAAAAAGTAGATTATTCGGACTGGGCATCGCCAACGGTCTATGTAAAGAAGAAGAATAACAAAATAAGAGTGTGAGTAGATTTTTTGATTGGAGTAAACGACTGCTTAAAAGATCACAAGTATCCACTCCCCGTAGCAGAGGAGATATTTTCAAAGTTAAATGGAGGGAAGATTTTTTCAAAGATAGATCTGTCAGAAGCATATTTACAAGTTAAGGTCAAGGAAGAATGTTCAAAGTATTTGACAATAAACACACATAGAAGATTATACAGATTGAAAAGCCTACCATTTGGTTTGAAAGTAGCACCTTGTACATTCCAACAAATCATGGATACTATGTTATCGGGTCTTGACTATGCAATGGCGTACTTAGACGACATTTTGATTAAAAGAGAAAGTATAGAAGAGCATAAAATACGTGTCCGTGAAATGTTTAAGCAAATTAGGAAAATGTGGGTTCCAAGTAGGACCTGAAAAATGCAAGTTTTGCTTGGACAAGATTTAGGTCAAATTTAGGTCAAATTCTCGATCGCAAAGGTAGAAAACCTAATCCAAACAGAACCGAAGCAATTAAAAATATGCCTATTCCAGATAATGTAACTAAGCTACAGTCATTTCTGAGGTTTGTGAATTATTATAACATCTACATTCCTAATATGCATGACCTAAGAGCACCCTTAAATAAATTATTGGAAAAAAATAAAAAGTGGTGTTGGACAAAGGAATGCGATGAAGCTTTTGAAAAAATCAAAAAGCTCTTGTTGTCAAATTTGGCGTTAGTGCATTTTGATCTGAAGAAAGAGTTAATTATAGCAATGGATGCAAGTGAATATGGCATTGGAGCTGTATTGTTACACAAATTCGAGGATGGCGCAACGAAACCTATCGCTCATGCTTCGAGAGCATTGCTTCCAGCAGAAAAAAATTATAGCCAGAGAGAAAAAGAAGCACTAGCTATAATTTATGCGGTAAAAAAATTCCACAGATTTATTTATGGCAGAGCGTTTGTGCTGTAAACTGATCATAAACTGTTATTATCAATACTTGGGTCGAAAAAAGGTGTACCGACTCATTCAGCGAACAGGCTATAAAGATGGTCTGTAATTTTGTTAAATTACAATTTCAAAATGAAATCTATTCCATCTAAAGAAATTGCACATGCAGATTGTCTGTCAAGACTGATTCCCAAAAAACCTGAGTTGCTAGAAGAAACGGTGATAGCGGTGCTGAAAGAAGAAAAGGAAATAAAGGATGTACTAATAAACACCATTAGCGTATTACCGGTAATGCCGGAAGAAATTGAAAAAATGGCGAAAACAGATGACTATATTGCCAAAATGATTAAGCAAGTAAAAGGAAATAAAAAAATAAAGGAGGAAAAGTTTCACCATTTTCCATTTGTAACGAGACACTGATGTATACTCAGAGAGTGGTAATACCAAGGGTATTAAGAAAAAGGATTTTAAAAGAATTTCATCTGGGTCATCCTGGCATATCACAAATGAAGTCCTTAATGAGGAGTTATGTGTACTGGCCTAGAATGGGCCAAGATATCGAAGAATTGGTGGAACAGTGTAAAGGCTGTCAGCTAGTAGCTAAATCACCACCCATAAAAATGCAGCCGTGGCCTAAAATGGATGTGCCATGGTCACGAATACATGTGGACTATGCAGGACCAATAAAAGGAGAATATTATCTGATCATGGTGGATAGTTTTTCCAAATGGCCTGAAGTATATAAAATCAAGCAACCAACAGCGGCAAACACAATAAAGGCTTTAAATAAAATATTTAGCCGGCTGGGGGTACCAAAAACTATCATAAAATGGTACCATGTTCACAGGATCTGAGTTTACGAGTTATTGTGAGGTGTTAGGTATAGAACACGTAACGACACCTGCATATAATCCGAGGTCAAATGAGCAGGCGGAAAGGTTCGTCGATACATTCAAAAGAGCAATGAGAAAGGCGGACAGAATCGACACAGATGATAAAAATATTCAAACTTGTTGATGGTGTATAGGAGTACACCCAATCACAATATCAATGGTAATTTATCACCTGCGGAGGTAATGTATGCAAGAAAGATTAGATCAATCTTTGATAGGCTATTACCAAAGAAAAGGAAAAAGGCCTTGAGAAAACCAAACTCGCATACAAAATATTTCAAAGAAGGCGATAAAGTTTTCTTAAAAACTATCGGTCACGAAAGTGTTTGTAGGAAGACGGAATAGTAAGTCGGAGAATCTGTAAAGTGATCTATATAGTGCAAGGACAGAAGTTTGTCTGCAGTTAAGACCTCGATTCATGGAAACCGTCAATAAGGAATATGAGATACCAATGGAGGTAGTATACGATACGTTTGAAATTAAACTACCTATGAACGTGGAAGTACTGATGAAGGTAACTAATGATTCTCCTGAAAGTGAGGGCACAAGGAGAAGAAGTAAGAGAAAAAGAAAGAAAACAAAACACCTATGCCCAGATCCTAAAAGAAAAAATTATTGAGCAAAATTCCACAAAAAATTTAGCTCAGGGGGAGGTGTTGTAGAGGAACATCCTATCCTACCCTGTAATGGATATGGTCCAGTCTATAAAAGACTGTGACTGGGCCATATGTCAGCATATGTCACTAGACGGACAGATATGTCATAGGCAGAGACATTTTCTACTTGATCGTTATTCCTGTTACTATTCTTGATTGTTCTTGTATGTCTATTGGTTTATTGTACTGTTGTATAATAAATCTCTTCTAATCTATCTTCAGTGTTAAATATTATTCTTACGCTATTCTTTTCCCTGATATTCCTTCCCGGGATATATCACATACTCTCTCCCTTGTGGTGAAAGACAGGTAATAGGGGCTCTAATCTGTCTACCCATGAGGGTCTATGGGCTCAGCTTCCTCTCTGCAATGTAACATCAGCCTATAATTGAGGAGCATTTTAGCTAGAAACACCTAAGTGTTTTCAATGATGAGTGTGAATACCTTCAATATCATTTTAACTGTTTGTATCATCTGTTCTTATGATTCTGTTAGGTTAAGGGTGGCACAGGGGAATTTCATATGGCATGTAGCCTATCCATCTCAACCATGTACACAAATTTTTGTTCTAAAATTTAGGATCATTATCAGACACTAAAGTTTGTGGTACTCCATTCCTTGCAAATACATCTCTCAAAACCTGTTTGACTGGGGATGCTCTCTAGTCTTTAACCTTGATTACTTTTGGTTGACCAGAGTACGCATCCACCATTATAAGAAATGATCCTATGCTACTGACATATGCATGGTCCAGATGTACTCTAAGCTATGGTTGTGCCTCTTTAGACCATGAATGAAGCTCTTTTTGCTTGAATCTTATAATTTCATCATATTTTCGACATTTCCTAATAAATTCTTCAATATCCTTTGCATAACCTGGTCATCATGCTTGTAATTTTAATCTTCTGTGTATTGCCATGACACCACAATGGACATCATCATGTACCTCTCTCAATATGTCTGTCTTTAATATCTGTGGCGCTACTATCATTTTTCACCATTGCATATAATTCCATTTTCAATTGTTAATTTATGCCGTATCTCTTTAAATGGCCACTCCACAATTGAATAATTGTTCCACTTATTATTCCTTATTCTTTCACCTATTTTGCTTAATACTGGATATTACTCGGTCTCATTTTTTAACCTGTTGACTGGAAGTATGTCCATCTTTACCCATTGAATTATTTTGTCTTCCTCAGTTTCATGTTTTTCATCTGTTCCTTTTATAAACTGTAATCCCAACAAAGCATCTTCATGGGGGATGATATTTCCCTTAACATAGACAATGTCAAAATCAAATGCCAGGATTTTAATGGCCTAGCATAAAATTCTTGACAACATAAACTTCGGCAACTTCTTCCTTGAGTTAAAAATAAACTGTAATGGCTTGTAATCTGACTTTAGTTTTAATTCTCATTGTGGAGATTTTTTTTAATACCTCACAACCTACAGAAGCCATAAACAAGTTCATTATTTGGTTCTGTCCACCTTCCACCATTCTTGAGTTTTTGAGATTATACACTCTTGCTGTAGCCACAAAAACTTTTATCCAAATCTCAATGTCCTCAGGATTGTTCATGGGACCCAAGGATCCCATTCGCAATGTCATTTGTTATGTCTGGTATATATTGCAGCTTCAGATTTCAATACATGGTACACTGTTGAGCACAACGAAATGGATTATTTATTACTGTATAAATACAATAAATGTGGCACATGGTCAAAAAGTGGGGAGGGGTTTTTAGGCTGGTCGACACTGTCTATCCTATACCTAGTTAATCACATTCATGACCCAATCCCGCATAACAATTTCTTCATTTACTACAAAACTTGTCCATCACCTTACAATCCTACAAACACCATAATATTAAATATTCACAAGGGAACCTAAAAACCCATATGAGATAAAAATTTACTTATATACAATAATTTTATAAAATATATATAAAAACATAGTGATAAGAAAAATGAGAAACAAACTAAAATATAACAAAATATACAAACTAAAATAAACAAATGTTAGTAAGACCCATCCACCCCACAAAAATTCAGAGTGGCTGTTGTATTCTGCCAGGCAGTGAAATCAAGTAGCACACTCACTAACATAGAGGGGAAAGATAAAATAATTAATGAAATGGGAAAATCAAAGACTTATGCAATCAAGTTGAAAAGTGGAGTCAAAAACAAACTAGGGAAATTGAAATTGGGAATCTTGACTTGAATCATAACAAAATAGAAAAACTAGAACAGGTTAGAAGCAACATTTACTCACATTAACTAGATACACAAAAGAAGTTTAACTTAACCAGGGGAGGTTTGCAGGAAACTGCCCTGTTGTGACATAAGGTACTTAAAAAAAGAAATCAAAACTGGCCCCATTCATGCAAAGTAGACTAGCTACAGTTACCTAACTTTTCCTTAAATCTGTCAAAAACAAATGCTTTCTATCACACCTGATCTTCATCTTGAGCTGATGCTCAAAAAATCTAATCAGATGCTGATAAGAATAATGTTCATATCACAAGATTCCCTCCCTCACTGATTTCAAAATCATCATTCATGTTACGGCTAGCAATGTCAGAAACACCACCTGTTTCACCCCACAATACAGGGGCATGACATTATCTCAGTTGTATGTGAGATAGATGAATACAAGCTGTTTGGAAGGGATACAAGCCATCAACTCTCTGATATGGTCCCAGAAAGGGTGCACCTGAGGACAATGGTAGAAGGCATGCTCAGCCATTTCTTCTAAACCAAGTTCACACTGATGACAGTTGGGCAAATCTGCCTCATCTGAAAACCATGTCATTGAGAGATAGCCCATTCTGAATCAATTGCCAAGTAAGCAAAATCTCAAGATTACTAAGATAATTCGCCACTGACACCTAAGACTAAAAGAAGCATGACTCAGGCCCCCAACAAAATGTAATGAGTGATAGTAAGGCTAGGGAAGACATCCCTAACACTCCCTGCCAAAATCAAATTCTCTGTCAACTCACAGCATAGGAAAGCTAACCTTAAGATGTGTCAATGAGTCTCCACATGTAGCATCCCCAGCACTCCATGACATGGATGTTTGGCGCAGACACCTTTGCTGACCATATGCATGCATCTACCTCACAAGAGGGTGGACAACAAGTGCTTCATCATCTTTCTATGGTCATCACAGAGAGGAAGTACTGACAACCAGTAAAGGATGTGGGGGAAAGATTTATGTAGCACACCTCAGCCCTCCCATTCACAGACAACTGTCGTCAAAGCCATGTCTGAACCAATGCTTCAACCTTTGCCATTACCTCCCTCTAATTTTTCTCCATCTGAAGATCTGGCTCAGACTACACTCCAAGAATGCAGACAGGTCCATCATGCCAACTGAAGGGCCTTGTAAGTGTGATCCCATTCCAGGTGCTTAACCGCAGGTTGGAAGACTTGTTGTGATTAATTATGGCCTCTGTCATCTTCTTGTATTGCTCAAATGCCTTCTGTACCACCTCATTGGCATACGCAGAAACCCTGGCTAGAGCCTCATCAGAGACAGCTATTTTGCGTAGGGCTGGACTGCATGTCCTGTCTCTTATATGGCAAAAGAGGTTCTCTGATGCCAAAGTGTAAAGTAGGAACAACAGTGGGCAACCCTGACAAATTGACTGAGGCAGCACAAAAGTGACCGACCACTTTCTGTTTATATATATCACAGCACTGAAGGAGTGATACAGCAGGCTGATCCACTTGCAGAAGTCAGGTTTTAATCTGGTGGCTCACAGGACAGCAGCCAGATACCAATGACCAACCTTATCAAATGCCCTGGACCGATCGAAATTGATCAGCATGGCTTGCTCATTGTCTTTTACACCCTCTATGATTGTGAAGATCAGATGCAGATTGCTCTGAATTGTTCGACCCTTCAAAGCACAAGTCTTCTTAGGTCCCAACAGAATCTCAACAAATGACTGCAAACACTTCGTCAGAATTTTGGCCAAAACCTTTAACTCTGTGTTTAGTAAAGTTATGGGCCTAAGTCTCTCCCAACACTTTTGACCTTTTTCAACAGTGCGATGATACCCCTGACGATTTTGTTAGGGACAGAGCCCTGCCAGAACCAGTTGTTGAACACCACTGTCAAAATTGGTACAATGATTGACTCTCAAAATGCCGCCAAAATGCCTCCAATATATCATCGATTGACCTCAGAGTTTGCCTCCCCCAGTAGGTTTTGACCTCTTGAATATTGTCCAATTCTGCACTCATGCTCATGGCTTCGTTTGACAACTTGTTTAACCTATGACTAATTATCTGACCCCAGTAATGCTTGCTAGCCAACTGCTCCAGGCCTACCTAGCTAATGCTATCTTTAGGGGATTCCCTCTGCCTCCACCTGGAAGTGCTGACACTTATAAACATCTGGGTTTTGACCTCTGATGTCAATAGGGAGATCATTTTAGATGAAATCACATCAATAACTTCTGGAACAGTTACAAGCTCATTTCTGTTTACATAATCCTTGTATTGTTCATGCATCTGCCTATAATGTACAGAGTCCTTTTTTTACCAGGATTTTATTCCACACCAACAGCAAATGTGTAACTGTTGGTGAAACAGATGGCTGAAGAGACTGAGCCATAATGGTTTTCGTCTCCCCATAATACACAAAAATCAATGTTAAAAGTCCACAAAAACTATAACAACCAACAATGAAGATAAAGATATACAATATAAACAAAGATTTACATGAGGTTTAACATATCGCACTTACAAATGTCGTTTGCAAAATCAAAAATCGTTCCAAAAATGTGTGAGGTAATTGAGTGCAAACAGTTAGTAGCTTAGCACTTAAATACAGTCAGTCAGTTAAGTGTGATAGTAAGTGATCAATCTGTCCTGTTATTTAACCTATAACTAGAGGGGAGAGATGGATAAATGACTTTCCCAAGGGTATTTGCACATAAATGAATACAAGGAATTTAACTGGAATTCCAACTCAGCTTCCTGATTTCTCGTTCCAAGTCAAAACTCTTTTTCAAAAGATATTCATCTTTAATTTTTTATTCTATAATTTCAGAATATCCGGCTAATGAGTTTTCTATTAAATACTGAATGAACCTTTGACTTAGTAGCTTATGAACTTTTAATTGTAGTCCTAAATCTGAAATAATGAGATTTATCAAATTTTGATTCTAAATAATAAATGATTAAATACAGTTTGGCCTAACATAAATATTTGTCCCAATAATAATAATTATTAAGATGATTTAAGAAGCAATCAATACATAAAAAACGAGAAAGAACTTATTACATCTTCATTGTTTCATAGTGAATAAAATCAAAAGTGAATGTGTATTCATGAGTGATATGTCTGACAGTTTTGCTCTATAAAGATCAATTAATTAAGCTCAAGGAGTGACTTAAGGAACAGAAAAAAAGAATCATTTTGGATAACGAAATTTAAAAGAGAGAAAGGATTCTATTTTTTTGTTCTGAAGGAGATTATATTTTGACTCCATGAGTCATCAGGAGAATTTAGAAAATCTAATCATTTTTGTTTCATGCATCATAGAAAATCAGTCAGTCAGTTAAGTGCCATACATGATACATGCTTTGGGCGATCATGTCTTGAAAAAGACATGACTGACTGGGCAGAAGATTTATCCCGCAGGAAGTTACCATTGCTTTCTGCAGTAGACTGGTTGTCAGCCAAGGCTATAATACCCAATCTGTCCTATTATTTAACCCATAACTGGAGGGAAGAGATGGATTAATACTTTTCTCAAGAATATTTGTGTGTAAGTGTATGCTAGGAGTTCAACTGGAATTTGAACTTGGCTCCCTGATTTGTTGTTCCAAGTTGATATCCACTGCACCACAATGCACATCTTTGCTAAAACGAGATCATATTTTTATTATTATTAAAAACGAATTGTTCCTGTAGATTTAAATCCACCAAATTTCTCCTAATTTTAGATAAAAACAAAATATATGACAAAACTTTAGTAAGTTCTCAGTCAAATCAACTTTTCAAAACAGTTAGGCTGAGAACTTTTCTGCACCCAGCATTTATTTTGTATAAGATAAATAACTGAGAGAAAAAATTCAGAGTGAATTGATTGTTACTCATTAAAAAAAAATCATGATTATAACTAAATGTCATCTTTAAGAAGAAAGTTTCAATAAAAAATATCTAGGAAAGGAAGTCGGGGTTCTGGCTGAGCGCATGAAGTGTTTGCCAAATGTTTAGATTGTCTTTATAGTACATGTTTGTCTGAATAAATTTCTTTGTCATTTTATGATAAAGGAGACAAGTTCGTAGCTATTGTTATGCATGCAAAAATCAATAACTCTTTCAAGTATAGAAACAAGTGCCTTCAAAAGAGTGAAGTTGTTTCAATATACGTTAATATGTAAAAATCTTCATGATTAACAGGAAGTATTTTACAAAACAACATCTGCTATGTCAATTGCAATCACGAACATTGTCTACAACATGTTTAAGTAGGTACCTCCACAGAAAATATGATAACTAAGGCTCAAAATTAATTTTTAAAAATGAAAAATCTTTCTTGTAGCTTTTATTTTAGTTTTAATTTCAAGCTAATAGATTTAATTAATATTTTCAATAAGTAAACTACTTTTCTGTATTTCAAAACTAATTTAAATTAACCAAAAGGAACTTTTTTTCTAAAATAGCTGATTGGCACCATTTCTAGTCCTTTTTTAAAGTAATATGTAGCCCTCTTTATTAAAAAATCTTCCAAATATTAAATATACTTTTCTGAAACTTTATTTGAAGAATATTGGCTGATTTAAAGTATAATTAATCTGATTTACTATAAATGATATTTACTTCAAGTTTCAAATATCACAGAAATGATATCAATGAAATGATTTCAACACAGTGGTAGCTGTTTAAGCTGTTGACATGTTTATCAGATTAATGATTATCTAATCTTGTTCTATGGGGGCTTTAGCCACAAAAATAATTGATTATAATATGAGTGTCTTTTTAAGTACTAGGTAATCTTAATAATTTAAGAAAATATTCTCCATAATCTAATGTTTGATTGAATTTTAGATACATTGTAGTTTTAAATTTACTATAGTTATCGCTATTATTTTTTGATAACGTTGTGTATGACTGCCTGTATTTATAAAAATTAGCACATTTATAAACATACTAAAGAATTTCTAAATTTTTTAAATTTAAAATATTGGTGTCATATTGATTATATTGATTTTTACTAAACTTTTTCATTTATGATTAGTAAATACAGTTTTTACTTAATAATATCGAAAGCATGAAATTAATACAGAATTTTAAAAGATTTAAGATTAAATAAATTACTCTACTTAAAATTTAAAAGAAATGAAAATAATTCTTGTAAAAATTCATTATTCATCAAAAAATCTTTTTCTTAGACAATAGTGTCCTTAATATAACTTATTTATAAAAGCAATCAAAAGCTTTTCTAATTAAATAATGTTATAGCTTTATTGCAATATTTGTCTTACAATTCAGAGTAGATTTTCAGTAAATAGTCTTTCTAGTTGGCAAAATCAAAATGAGTATTTAAATTCCCAATGAGTTTTGCTTTTTGAAGAGAGTGGAACTTAAATATTTCAAAGTTTCATAAAATTATGTAAGTGTGGGGAAAAGATATAGAAAATATATATATATATATATATATATATTTTTACCAAAACTTTAAAAGAATTCAAAAATAATTTAATTCATTTCTGAATAAGTGCTGAAAATGTCATCAAAATCCAAAAATTATTTGAATTTTCAAGAATTTTCAAAACAATATGCTTTTTACCACAAAAAAGATGCTAAATTTCCTATACTAATATTTGGCCCACTCACTGATGGAAGAAAAACAGGATTTTAATAATAATTTGAGCATGCTAGAAAGGGTATAAAATTTACTGAAATAATAAAAAATAGCTTGGTATTTCCTTTTAATAATATCATAAATATTTTGATAATAAAACTTTGTTTTTATTAAGTTTGGGACCTTTTTCCTTATGACATGCTTTTTTAAAACACATTTTTGAAGGTACCTAGTTTTAAATCATATTTTAGCTTAAAAGTTTTATCTTGGTTACTCTGGAAATGAATTCTATCCTCTGACCCCATAATGGTTACTATGGAAACTGCTGAATGATAGTCTAGAATCAAACACTATTATTTCTGATATTTTCACTCACTAAAAGTTACAAGTGCCAATTTCAAATATTTAATTTGTAAGACTTTACCTTGTTTCCACAGGTAACAATGTCTGAATGGATGATAATTCTACATGGCCTATGTACATTCATTTTTATTCCTTTCTTAATTCTCAGCTCTTCATCTGTTTTTATTTTTTATATTTTTAATAATTTCACCCCAAACAAGGTGATACCACCACTGATGTGCAGGGGGCTACATAAGAGAGTTAAAGTTTTAGGCAAGAGGAGAGTGAAGAGAAAGACAAACCAGCTACAGGAGATGAAAGAGAAAAGGCAAGAGAAGGATGTGAACACAGGAATGAAGACAGTTGCAAAGGTAGAGAGAAAGGAAAAGAACAAAGGGCTGGAGTTAAGTAGATAAGAGATGGCAATTGACTTTGCATTTAAATTCTTGGAGGTTATAGCCCTCAAGAAAGCAATTATATGGAAGGGAGTTCCACAGGCAGGAAGTGCAAGAAAAGAAGCTTATGGAGTAGAATTGTTGCCTGCATTTAGTTGATCTAACTGTAAAAGGGTGGGACCTTGATGCCAGTCTGGTTGCTTGAGTAAATTGTGAAGGAGGCACCAGTGACCTAAGTTCATCAGAGCAGAAATCATGAAAATATCTATAGAAGAGACAGAGGGAAGCCAATGAGAAAGTGTTTGGAGTTGAGCAGCACTGAATAAATTTGATCACCTCTTAAACATTTTTTACTTCGGAAATCTTTGATCAAGGGTTTTCATAATGGAGAACAATAACAATAATGGTTGCAGGTCATCAATTTTTATTTAAAAAGCCAGACTAGTGGGCAATCTGTCAGTATTTATATTATCCTCAGAAACTATAAAATGTTACCAAAGTTACCAATAACTTTTATTTGTTCATCAAGCATTAGTAATTTGAAAAATGTTTTCAAGAGTTATTTTCATTCTTTTTGTTTAACATTTTCTGATGGACAAAGTTTTCTGATATTAATTAATCAAGTTCACAGTCTAGCAAAAGAGAACTAAATGATAATAGAGGAAGTGTTGGTTGTACTAATCTTCCAAGAAGTAGTACTTGCTTACAGAGAAAATCATAATCCAAAAACGCAAACAAATATACAAAGCTTTCAGCGACTCAATGTTTTTACAAAGGAAGTACCTTGTTTGAATTGAGTATCCATTGATCACTTTGATTTATTCTAGACAAAGTTGTGTTTATTTACATGCACACTATCTTCTTCTATATGTCATGTCCCTTCAGGATCCAGACGATTATGGCCTTCCACATCTCCCTATCTCTGGCGGCTCTTAGCACGCTTTCTCCTGTTACCCAACCCAAACCATGCACTGATATCCACTTGCTCACACCCATCAAGTATGTTACACATTGCTCTCCCCTATCTCTTTTTCCTTCTATCTGACCTGTGAGTATCAGATTCTCTAATCTTTCCTTCTTCATTATATGTTCCAGAAACTTTAGCTGTCTTTTTCTGATGCTCATTATAAGTTTCCTTTTCGTTTCCATTCTTTCCAAAACCTCATCATTGCTCACATGTTCAGTCCATGATATCCACAGCATCCTTCTGTAGAACAGCATTTCAAGTTGCTTCAAGTTTTTCCTTCATCTTTGATGAGATTGTCCAGCATTCACTATCAAACATCACATAGCAATCCAGTACTCTCTACTTTGTTTCTAGCAAAATTTTCCTGTCTCTGAATACTCTACTCAACTTCTGGAGTGCATCCTTGGTCATGCCAAATCACCTTCAGATTTCAGTGTCTCATTTTCCATCTTCTGTTAGAACACTTCCCAGGTAAATTAAATTTCTGTACCTGCTTGATTTTAGTATCCCCCACTTGTAGTTAGCATTTTGGGCTTCTCTTTTTGCTGATGGCCTTGCATTTGGTTTTCTTGTAGTTTATTTGTAGTCCTTTCTTTCTGCTTTTTTTAGCTATCTTCTGTAGAAGATTTTGTAGTTTTCTTTCTGTGTCTGCTATCAGCACTCTACCACCTGCATATCTTATATTATTCTGACTGCGGCTGCTGCTGATGAATCCTGGCATGACTTCTAAGGCCTTCAGAATAGTCTCACTGTACAAGTTAAATAGATCCAGTGAAAAGACAGATCCTTGTTTTATGCCCTTTCTGTCTTCGTATATCTGCTAAATTCATTTCTTGTTTGTAGCTTGATACCAGTAGAGCATTTCCTGTTTGGTGGTTTGATGCCAGTACAGCTTCTTAATTACTCTGTCTTTTTCAAATATGTTGAGGTTGCTGAGCATTTCTAATTGTCTTCATACTTTTTGTTTTCATTAAGTTTCAGGGTTCTTCAGATACTCCTTTATATATATATATTTTGTTATCTGCTGATTTTACAGTGGCTTGGCCTATTATATTGTTCTGTAAGCAATTGTTGTTTAAAGAACATTCATTCTTTATTCCGCTGTTACATGTGGGTTTAATTTGTTCAGGTGGTTTGTTGATTGTTTTCCTGTTGTGATTTTTTTATTATTTATGCCATGTTCTTAATGCAACTATAACTGATTTTTACTGTTTTTGTTGAATAATGTGTAACAAGTATTTGCTACAAGGAAGGACACTGGAAACAAAGAAGCTGCACATACATAACATCCTTTACAAACAGTAAATATGTGAAAAGCACAATGCTTTCTAAATATATCTGGTAGATGATAAACAAAAACCAAATCACACCAAAAATATCATGGAAAATAAGGAAAAGAACATTAACCTATGACAATTAAGCCCAAAATTGTAAACTCTGCTATAATCAACTTCTCAGACCAAAACAAACTACTAAATAAATGATCAGAACTCATTTGAAAATGCAGACACAAAAAGAAAATTTTTACTACACTACTTAAAATTGAAACCTAAAAATGACCAACATTAAGTGAAAATAAATAAAATAAATAAAAACAAATTCATGAATCCAAACAAATAAATAAGTAAATAAACTAAGTAAATAATAAACCAAATTAGCAAACCACCCTGATTAAAATAACCATTATAATAATACAATAGACTAGATATAGTGTATCAGTGACCTGTGTATGTAAAAAGTCAAGCAAAACATAATGCACATAGCCTGACAGTTGTTTTTAGTATGAAACAGACTGTTGCCTCTGGGTTTTGACTTGTGTCCACTTTATGTATATATATATATATATATATATATATATATATAATGTGGAGAACTTTGTCACTTGACTGAGCAGTGTTATGCTCACTTCAAAGTTTCAAGAAGACGTTATTGTGATAACTTCACTCTGCAGGGATTTTTTCTTCTGCTGCTGTTTCCCCACTTATGTCTTATTTATATGAAGCTTAGTATAATTTAATATCTTTGTATGTGAGTGATTCTGATGGTGTTTTATTGCTTTTCATTGTTTCAATCTCTTTTTAGTGTACTGTAGCATCTGCAGGTGCTTAATTGCTTTTTATTGCTTTTTACTGTATTTTCTTTTAAGTGTGCATGTCTGTTTAAACACTTTACAGTGTGTTGCCCTCTACTTATAATTTTGGGTTGACCTATTTTTGCTGTGTTTGGTTGACCTTTTTTTAACATGTTAGTATAAGTGACCGCTTAAGAAAATTTTAGACCATGATTAAGTGTTTGTGTTATTGTGTGTATTTGTGGTTGTATTATTTGTGTGCTTGTTATGTGATTTCTATGTTTAGTTATTTTTATATTATTTTTTTGTCATTTGTTTCTTTTTGCTATTTTTTGTCATGAGTAAGCATTTATATATTTATATCTATATTTATATGTGATAGTTTTGGATTTTTGTTTTTATTGTGTTTTTGTATTTTTGTTGATAGTTAGGTACCAAAGTAAGTATTTCTTATCTACATTTTTCCATTATCTTGTTTTTCTTTTACTTTAGTTTTTAAAGGTAATTATGTCCTGCAAATATACTTTGCAGTATTTCCTGTTGCTATTGTGTGGGGGTGCTCTTTTTATGATTTCCCATTTAATTTTGGTGGTGATGTTATTTACTTTTTGCTCCATATGAATTTTGATAGTGTTGTGTGGGTTTTGTATCTTCCTGTATTGAATTATGTTTTCTGACTGTTGAATCTTTCTTTGAAAGTTGTTTTTGAGGATCTTATGCTCATGTTAATGTTATTTGTTATTATTGCTTTATATATTATATTGTTGGTTAGACATTTATTGTTAAGTGGACAGTTGCTTTTGTTTTGACAGTTGATTTATTGATGTTATTTCAGCAGATTTGGTTGTGTTGTCATTGTCATTGGTTTTCTTGAGTATGTTCTTTTTGTGTTTGGTTATTATTATTTTGATTGTGTTTTTGTTGATGATTTTTGATAGTTTGTGATGTTTGGGGAAATGCTTTTCTATTATATTGAAGAATATTTTTCTTATTTTTGTTTTTCTTATGTTGTTGCAGGTTGGGTAGAACTAGATTATATTTCTTTTTGCATTGTTTTGGCTTGGTCTGCAATGCAAGATGTACCAACAGATTGATCTGAAAGGTAACCTCCTGACCAGCAGGTATATATTGCTGCATTATTTAACATCAATGACTGATCCTAAACATGAGAACATGTGGTCAGACTAAATGCTCCTATGATGTACATGCATAGCAAAAATTACATGAGAGATAAATACATAAACACATCACAAAATGCAAACTACAGATTGGAAACATTAAAATTAAGTAACTTCAGATAATTAAATATTTTGGGAGTCTTTCAAAAGACACCAGAAAATATGTAATCAAAATCCAAAGGCACATTTGAAGAGGAAAAGATGCCTTCCAAATGATTAAAAAAATATTAAGAAACAGAAAGATTTCATTATAAACAAGAGAAAAATGCTGAACTGCTATTTAATATCAAATGTCCTCTAAATCCTGGAATACTAGACAATTTCATTACAGCTGATGAGGAAACATGAAGCAACAGAGATATGGGTCTACAAAAAAATACTGAGAGCACCATGGACAGAGAATGTGAGCAACAACAAAATTCTAAGAAAAATAACAAAAAAAAAAAAAGAAAAAGATATTCACATGATATTAAAGTCAAGAGAGACAGAGGGAAATAGCAAGTAACCTACCTAATGAACTTGTATAAATAAATGGCTTAGGGTTTAGGTAGAGATAGCAAAAAGACAAAATTTACTAAGAGATTATGTCATATTTTTTTTATCCATCTTTTCTATTTTTCGTCTCACTCACAATATTACATGAGACAATGCTATTTCATTTGTTAAGTGAAATAAAGCAAAACTAACTGCATTTTTAACATTCTTGAAGTTTTTTCAGGGTGTGTTATTTTTTGTTGGACAACCAAAAATCAGTGACTTGTTTACATAAACAAACAAGACGAATATTGAAAATATCAACTTTCAAACTCAGTGAAAAGACCTTGAAATCTGGATAAAATCAAATAATAATACAATGGGATTTTTCTCTGTCCGAAGAATGATGAAGCAAATCAAAAAGAAACCCTTCCAGACAGGCTGTTTCAATATCAATAGTTTTTCCTACATTTTGCTATGAATAAGCCCATATACAACACACTCAGGGTGGATCAATAATTTTTTTTATGATTTCTCTTTTTAGATCTTGCCAGGTTAAAATGTCATTCAAAAGATTTTAAGAGCTGTGGCAATGACAGACTTACAAAGGCAGCATTTTGTATGTATTCTGTTGCCTCTGGAACATGACTGAAAAAGTTTTGTCTTATAGTTTCTTGATTTCATGATTTTCTCATTTAGGCTGTTAAATGAAATTCAGAGTAACACGAACATTAACAAGCCAAGAAATTTTATTTTGATTTTAGACTGATAGGCATATCAAAAATGTAACAACAGCTAAATGAAGGGTGTTGACCACACAACGACACCAAGCAGGTTGTGTAAATACTTTTTTTGTGCATAAGCTCTGCACATACATACACTTTAACAAAAACAAAACAAACAATTTATTGACCAGTCAGAGGTACTTTTGCCCCCAAATTCCAAATCTTAATTCAGATCCGATTAACGGCTATATATTCTCTAATTTGTACAAACCTAAAACAGAGACTAGCTTTGACGTCAACATTGATGCACTGAGAGAGAAACAACCAAAGCAATGTCTATTCCACTATCCCAACATTTTCTTTCTCTTAGCAACTGTAAATGATAGAAGTTATTAATTTTGTATATATGCAAATAAATTCTGCATTTATTTATTACTCAATGGATTACTTTTACTTTAATTTACGTTTGCTGAGGCAGAGAAGGAATTAATCTCCACAATAACAACAACAACAACAACAACAATAACAAGGTTCTATCTTCCAGCTTCACCCATTTCTGCCTCCGCAACATGGAAAGAGCAAGATTGGAATAAAAAAGAGAACTTCTACACTGCGAGAGGAGAGAAAACACAAAGAAAGAAAGAAAAAAAAAAGATCAGCTTTTATGTACGTCCAAAACACTTTCACATTTTTTTACCAAATTGTTTCTAACAAATAACTGCTTTCATGACAAAGATGTCATCAGGTAATTAAAACTCAACTTTTGCATATTTACATCTCGCATCGGATATTATGAGCATCTCCACAAAAAAAACTTAGAAAACAAATTGTAAAACTTTCCCAACTCATCTATTTGTATTGGTTCAAGCTTCATCTACATTTTGTTCAGTGTAAAATGTAGAAATTTGTATATTCTTAAACTCGATTCTTGCCTAAAAGGCATGAGAGAGCTTAAACATTTTAATAAAGAACTATCAGTTTAGCTCTGTGCCAACCTAAGGCAAATAATTTTATTAAAAGTTCAAAGAGAAAGGAAAAAAGGTCACATGTTGAATTTATAATTGTCCAATGAGATCAAGATAAAGGAATTTTTTATTTGGTAAAAAAAATACGAAAATATAGTTTAAAAAAATGTTCGAGGTAACATTTAATTTATATGGAACACAACAAAGGTAGATAACATGAGTCGAATTGAAGAACAAATAAATTTATTGTTAACACACAAAAAAATGAATAAATTGCACAAAGTGCACTGTGTGCAAAATGATGGTTAGTAACATGTATGTAAAAAAAATAATCAATGCAAATTAAATATGCCCTTTTGTAATAAAAATACAATATTGCATAAGGCCCTCAGAAAAGAAAATTATCTATAGAATGTAAAAAATACTTCTCTGAATAGTTTTCAAAGAATTAGAACAATTTTCGAAGCAAAGTTCATGGTAACAACAAAGAATAGAACAACTACACCAGCCTAAGGCTTTTCCTTGATGTGGGAGTGACTTTGAGGTTTCAATTCTTGTCTGCTGGTTGTCAAATTTCATCTGTATTGTTTTTCTTTATGGACCAGAGCAACCTTGTTTCCAGCTGCAGATGTTTGTTGACTCCTTGAATTAAGTCCAAGGCCCCTTTTTATAACCTCCAGGTAAGCCCCAAATTCTTTTCTCAAAATTTGGAGGGAAACGTTTTGATTGGTTCTCAACAAAAACAAATGCAGCTGTTTTCTAACAAAATGAAATGTACCAAAATTATTTTTGAAATTCAAATATTAATCAAGAGCCCAATGCTCAAGCAGCATCTGCTTTATTAGAAAGGCTTCAATTTCTTATATTTTCCCCTTATAGGATATAAATGCTATATTAGCCAACAATTAACCAAAATGCAAAAAGCAAAATTGCATACCCGCAAAATCAGATGAAAACATTTTGAAAACTCCAGACCAAGGCAAATTTCACAAGCTGGTGTGAAAATTAAGATTCTAAATTCTGATTAGATAGGAAATAGCAAATTGAACTATGGCCTTGGTCAAATCTTCTTAACCTCCAAAAATTGGTTTGCGGTTGTATCCGATCATGTAATTAGACTTCACTAATTATCTCTCTTGACCATGTTTTTAATTGTTTAGTTTAGTTTTTCTTTGCTCTTCTTGTCATCTCTCTAATGGTGACCTTAGTTTTTCTTCATGCTCCTCCTCACACTCAACTTGTTTTCACCTTCACTTAATTCCATGTCCTGCTCGATCTCAGTTCTGCAACTCTCTGTCTCTTCCTGCTCCTGCATTTCCATTCCCTGCTCTGCCTCATTATTGCACCTTCCTTCCTCTTCACGTTTTTGATCTTCCATCTCCATATCCTCCAACACATTCCTATTTCTAAACTGGTCAGCATGCCCCAAAATACACTGCTTTTTCTTTTCAATTATGGTTGTGTTGTTTCCTTTCTGTAACAGGAAATTTGCCTCTTCTGGACTTGCCACTTTGTTTTTCCTATACCACACCTTCTTCCTTGTAGCAAAAGACATTGTTATGGGGGCTCTGATCTGCTATCCCATGAGTGCCGACAGGCTCAAATTCCTCTCCACATATAGGATAGACCTAGAGTTAAGGAGCATTTTTAATAAGAACACTTCAATACTCTCATTAGTAGGTGAAGTCCCTTTCAAAGTCATTTTCACAGTTTGCACTATTCTCTCCACTATTCCGCTAGACTGTGGATGGTATGGTGGTGTCTTATATGGGATGCATTCAATTCGTCTTCACCAGACACACAAACTCACAACCCAAAACTCAGGTGCATTGTCTGTGATTACTGTTTGAGGCACTCCATTTCTCTAAAACATGGGTGTTACAAATTGCAAAAGGCATCCCAGTTGGCTTTTTGGTAGAGGTAGGAGGTCCTATAGGTAGGGGGCTCCTGGGGGGAGTGAGATTGGAAAGAAATACTGAGAGAGACTACAGCATGGTCGGAGTTGCCGAGAGGGCAAAGCTGTGAGACTTGACAGGCGTCAGGCGCAGAGGTGAAACATATATCTAGTAGTGAGGAATGACCCAAGGGAGTGCTTGGAAAGTGAGTGGGGAAGTCCACCACTTGCGTAAGGGATTGGGAAATGGCAAAGTTCATGGTGTGAATGCCTGCTGGATCAGTAATGGCATTTTCAAGCCACTCAGAGTGATGGGCATTGAGGTCTCCAAATACAAATATATGGGTGAATGGGTGATAGGAAATAATCTTATCTATGTCGTCAGCAATGCTATCTAGTAGGGAGCAGTCCAGAGAGGAGGGAGAACGGTAAAGAAAGAATAGGTAACTAACCGAACTGAAGAGAGACACACAGGGCTCTATCCTGGGCCCAACGCTCTTCCTTATTTTCATCAATGACCTCCCAGATGAGATCAAGTCCCAAGTAGGCATCTATGCAGATGACACTACAATATACTCCCGCACCAGTAAGAAACCTGTCGTGGTGGACAGACATAATCTCGCTGCTGACCTTGAACGGGATCTATACTCTGTGGTGAACTGGGGCAAGAAGTGGCTCGTCAACTTCAATTTGTCTAAGACCAAGCTGTTGTCTGTCAACCATTACAGGCAACCTCTTCTGCCTCCCATAAGCATGGACCAAGCGATTCTCCCGGAGAGCAATACACTATGCCTCCTCGGACTTACCCTGTCCTCAGACCTCAAATGGAACCACTGTATTGAATCCATAGCAAAATCTACTGCTAAGAAGGTTGGGTCAATATGTCGATCCAGGATGTTTTTTCTGCCTGAATCCATCCTGCATATATATAAGTCAACCATCCGTCCGTGCATGGAGTACTGCTGCCAGCTATGGTCAGGCGCCCCTGCCGTTCTCCTCAGTGTTCTTGACAGGCTCCAAAGGATAGTCTGTAATGTGATAGGTACTGATCTGGCGGCTCGACTGCAGCCACTTCTCTACCGTCGAAATGTGGCCTCCCTTTGTCTGTTCTATAAATACTTTCATGGCTTCTGCTCGGACGAACTTAAGTCACTGGTGCCTCCTCAAGAGGTGTTTACTCATGCAACTAGACTGGCAACTGGGTCCCACCCATTCACAGTCAGGTTAGCCAAATGCAGACGACAATTCTACTCCTGCAGCTTCTTCTCTTGCATTTCCCGACTGTGGAACTTGCTCCCATATTCTTGCTTTCCTGACGGCTACAACCTCCAGAAATTTAAATGCAAAGTCAATACTCATCTACTAACCACTGGACTCTAGCTCTCTCCCCACCCCCGTATAGCCTTCCCTTTCTCTCCACCTATGTATCTGTCATCGCACCTGCTTTCTCAGCCTTCTATTGCTCCTTTCTAACTAGTCTGTACTCCTCACTCCTTTCTAATTAATCTTTTTACATTTATGTAGACCCCTGCACATCAGTGGCGTTTCTGCCTTGCTCGGGGTGAAATGATTAAAAAATTAAAAAAAAAAAAAACCTGTTTTACAGTGGCCGCTCTTCTGTCCTTTACTTTGATCACTTATGGCCAACCTGAGTAGGTATCCACTAGTATTAAAAATGACCCCAAATTCCTGATCTTGAGGCCACGAAAGAATTTCTTTCTGCCTGAAACTTTTTGTCTCATTGCACTTTATACACCTCCTAATATACTCCTCAACATCCTTTGAATAATCCAGTCACCATGCTTGAAGTTTTAACCTTCTCCGTGTTGCTGTTGCACTGCAATGCATGTTCTCATGCACTCCTCTCATTATGTCTTTTCTTAACATCCATGGAGCTACTACTACATCTCCATTACATACTATACCAGTCTCTATGGTCACATTGTGTCTTGCCGCCTTGAATGGTTGCTCTAACATTAAACAATTGTTTCATTTACTATTTATTATTCTTTCTATCACTCTGCAAAACAACGGATCCTGCTCGGTTTCACTTCTAAGTCTATTTATAGGAAGCATGTCTGTCTCCATCCAGTGTATTATTCTATCCTCCAAAGATTCTTGCTTCTCTTCTGTTCCATTCACAAAGGTGTCCACACGAGGAATAGTGTTTTCTTTCACATATATTATGTAGAAACCAAATGCCATAATTTTTCTTTGCTTTCTGCTCTTACCCCTATATTGTCCTGCTATATAATTATATTACTTATTTTTCCAAATAACATTCCTTCAATCACTTTCTGACAAATATAACTGGAAGTCTTAATCCCAAACAGTTGATGAGTCCATCTTATCAGACCTATAGGGGTGTTAATTATGGTGACTTCTTTGAACTTATCATCAATCTCAATTTGCGTGTACGAAGACTTAAGAACAATTTTGGCAAAGTATTTGATATTCACCAACTTGTGTCTCACAATTTAATATTTGGCAACGGAAATGAATCTGAGTATATTTGCTGATTTACTTTTACCTTGTAACCACCACATATCCTTTAATCTTCATCAGCTTTTTTTATCGCAACAATAGGTGACACCCAGTTACTTCCACCCTGAGTCCCCTTTTCTCGAATGCCTTGTTGGATCATTCTATTTAACTTTGCTACCACCAAAGGATTTAAGTGAACCAGAACTTTTTTACTTCTATATATGTATTTAGGGTGATAATTCTCTTTCAATTGAATGCTCGCTTTATACCCTTTGAACAATCCTATTCCACTTTGTCGTGTCTCCATGGAATTTATCAGCTTTGCTGTGTCCACTTTTAATATGTTGATTCTTAACAATCCATGATCCTTATGGCATGCTACGATCACAATTGGAATGACTTCAAATTGAATACCAGTTTCAAAGGTGCCCTGAAAGAAACCCGTTGTCTTTATGATCTATCCATCAAACTGTTTTAATTTCACATAGTTGTTTTTAGTTTGGGTTGTCCCAACTTGATCCACAAATTCTCTGGTATTAACATTATTTCGCTACAAGTATCCACCTGTATACTTGTTATGGTGAAACACACCTATTCTATAGTGAATAGACTCTGCCACCTAATTTAAGTAGGAGTAGTAAAAGGAACAACAGTCAGTCGATGTTGGATGATAGTAGTCGACAGTTAGTCGAATACGAAAGTAGTCAGTGATCTGGCAAGATTACACTGCGTAATATATATTCTACCAAGTTCCTAACGTTTTGTACGTCGAACCTATAAGAACCGACTTTAGCACAAATACTAGCCTCCATTGCAAAAATAACTCTTGAACAATACTAAATACATGACCTTTTATTCTTAAATTCTCTTGACCTTTCTTTTTTTTCACATTTACTGAAAATATTCTGAATTCTTTTTCTTCTTCAAAGGAGGATGTTTTTATTGTTTGCATTTTCTAGGCTTGCTTCTCGTACTTACATACACCCTGAAAATGATTCCTTCTTCCACAATTGAAACATAGTTTACTTAGCACTGGACATTTGTATTTGTTTTTTTCATGCATCTTCCACAATATTTGCATTTTGTTCTGAATTTAGTTGTATTCACCTTGTACGTTTTGAGCTTTTCTTTTGGTTTATTGAATTCTCAGATTAACTCTAAATGTTGTAAAAATTCTACACTTGTTTCCAAATTCATTTGACAGCTTTGCATGCACTCCAACATTTTTCACTTGACTGGGGTCTTGTAATTCCTCAATCAACCTTAGAAGAATCAATTCGTCTTCCACCGACATTTCTTGCGTTCCTAATTTTTGAACTCATAATATTTAGCTTTCTCCTTAAGCCTATGCAAGTATTGTATCACAGATTCTTCTGGCCACTTCCCTACTTCCAGAAACTTGGTCATCTCTGCAATAACCAATTTTTTCTTCGGTTTAATATTTTCTTTAATGTCTCTGGCAATTTTTTCAAAAATCATTCGTTCTAATTCCTTTGAGTAAGAAATGGTAAAAATTTTCATTAAAGCCTCACATCTCATGGTAGTCAAAAACAAATTTGTTTTCTGATTCTCTCCTCCTTTCATTCTTGAGTCCTCCAACTGCTGCCCAGCCTGTTATCTCCTAACTACTTATATAGTGTCAGGCTAATTTGCATGGGATGCTACAATATCTTCACTTTAATAATATCTTTATATTTGTTTTCACAAAGATCCTTACGTTGTTCTCTTTAACTTAAATGATATTCATTATGCCACAATTTTAAAAAAAATTTTTCTAAATAATCCCTCATCTCTAAAGATGTAATTATGTAATTCTTTTGAGAGGGTTCAGATAAAATAATATCATCATAATACATATTTAACAGCAAGTCTTATTTAGAAAGAGGATATAAAAAGAAATTGGTTATAACTATTTCCAAACCTCAATCAGAAGAACAGTTAGTGGCCAGAAATTTATTGTTTTGTATATCCGGAAGAATAGTGAGTAATTCAAAATACTTATAGATCTTTCTATGGTTTTATGAAGACATTATTTGACATTCCTGATCATGTGTTCTCATACTGCCATTACAAGCTGAATATTAAGGTATTGTGAGGTGCTTGATAACTAAAGTTAGAAAATCTCTCTTAAAAACTCTTTAAAGTCAAGAAATGTTTTAATCAACTTACATCAAGCGATAAAGGACTTAGCATTATCATTATAAATGTGACTGGGAATCCCATAAATGTTAGAGAATCTTATAAAGGTTAGCACAAACTCTCAAGAATTCATTTCCTTAACAAGTTCAGTATGAATTGCTTTTACATTCATACAAGTAGAGATTAAAATGTACATCTAATTTCCACCCTTTTCATTTTGAATCATTAATTGTCCTGTAAAATCTATTCCTACTTGAGAAAATGATTTGATCAAGTTCACTTTATGTTTAGGAAGATTAGTTAATTTTGGATATTTAAATGAAAGAGAATTATATTTTCTGCAAAGATAACAGTTAGAAATGTAATTTTTAATAAATTGTCTGGCCTTAGGAACCCAAAACTCTGAGAACCTCTGTTTATTAAAGATTCTAAAAATTCCTGGAGATGCATGCATCCTTAATGCATGTTCATTATGATTAATCTTGTTAAATCGTGTTTTGAAGACAACAAAAGTGGGTAAATAAAATCAAACTGATAGATTTTAATCTTAGCTTTTCTTTCACTAGGATAAATTAGACCATTTTTTATCAAAAAACAGATTTAAATTTATTACTAGTTTAGTTTTAGGACATTGTAGATACTGAATTTCATTATCAAATGATTGGTTCTGCATCAGTTTGAGCAGAGATACATCTTAGCATCTTGCTTAGGATCTGCATCAGAATATTTTCACTTATTAATGGATTTGAACACGAATGTAAATATTCTTAATAATCTAGATAATTTTGAATAGTTCCCCCATGATATGATTCTAAATGACGAACATAGCTAATGTTGTTCTATACATGGTTTTGAATAAACTTCTTATTGTAACCCATCAAGCAATGTCGAACACTTTCAGGCCAAGCTATGAGATCATTATTTTACCATGAATGACCAGAAGTACAACATTTAAAGTTTTATCTAAGCTTTTCCAGTGACAAGCCCCGAGTAATTAAATCTGCAGGGTTTTCTGAGGAAGGCATATTTTTGAATTTTACTGATAACTCATAATTAGAATCTAACTTTTTTAAGGCTACTTTAATGTCTTTTAATATATTCTTGACCATCTAGTGTTTGGTTTTATCTTATAGGACAATAACTAAGATAATATTATCTGAGCATCAACAGCAATAATTACATCTTTGATCCAAACGTTTGATAAAGGTTTCAAGATATTCTTAATGCATTTCATGGCTAAGTACACTGATAATAACTCAAGTGATGGCAAAGATTTTGCTTTTATGGGTGCTATCATAAGCAAAATTTAAGGCCTTAGCAAAAATTAAGGAGGCTATAGAATCCTGTCTCCTGAAGGATAAAGGTATCACAAGGTATCACAAAATAAATACAATTTCACAGGAATTGAGCTGATATTAGCACATCTGGGAAATATCAAATAACTTAAAAGAATAAGGTTTTTAGTTAAATTATTCAAGGTCTTTTGGTATTTTATTGGTATGATTTCATCACAGGATCATTTTAATTTCTACAAGTCATTTAGGAGTATTCTCTATTTAATTGTCAGTGACAAACACAAAGACCAGGGGTCAAACACATTAAAATTTCATGCCAGTATTTTTCTTTTCATGCTGGCAAAAGAATCTAAAAATCTTATTAAAATTTCTAAACTATCGTCGTTGGTATTATACTTATATCATAAAATTGTTTCTAAGTCACTACTATGTTCTACAATTTTCTATTATCTTCTAGACATTTCTTTAATACCTTGCAATTTGAGTTACATGAATACAACTTAAAATTTTCATCATGCCATTCTTTATATAAATATAATAATTCTTCAGGATAATCACTTGTTTTAATCAAATTATCTCTTTTATAACTGCATAAATCGATAGGGTATTTCTTAATATGGCTTTGGATAACAAAATCCAGAATAAAGGGACTTGCTATAAACACAAAGATCAATGTTGTATATCTATAGCAAACAAAATTTTTGCCTTCTTTCAAGAAAAATCAAAATTTATATCTATCATTTTCATTTTTAATTTGATCATAAGGAAGACCTTTCTAATATTGGCCAAGAAAGTATATTTCTTACTTTGAAATGATATCATCAAATTAACATGTGCATCACCAAATTGACATTAGGGTAAACAGCCGTGTTTAATGATAGTGCACCATCAGTTTTAAGTGACCAATTAAATATTGGTCTAATTTTGTTCATCACTTTTAATTACAGACCTGTGAGGTATCTAAATCTATTTCTCATAATCTTTAGAGGAAACAGATGTACATTCCATGATTCCTTATTTTTTCCTGAAAAACAGTGAAATAATCATGAAGTAAGTCTTTCTTTTCTAAATTTTTGACTTCTTTGTATGCCGTGTCTTTTCAGGACATAGGCAATCATATTAGCATTAGACTATTTTTATTTATTTTCTTTCTTATCTCCTCTGTACATACTTATGAATTTACTTTTTGTTGTTCTAGTTTTCTTCAAAGTATACAAAACATTCTGTGTGATTTAATTTTCACCCATGTGTGTCTTTTTTTGAATGGCAATTAGGGATTCTTGTTTGAATAGATCTGTCTTCCATCTCACTTGGACAACTTCCAGTCCCTGACTTGAGCACAGTTTGCTTGTTCGCCTCTGTATGAATATACTCTTCCTCTATTTAATAAAGAGGGGTTATTTGGACTTATACTAAGAAATAATTTAATATTTACATTCTCCCATTACCCTACTAATTTGATCTACACTACTGGCCATAGTTATTAGGCCACCCAGATTTTTTTAAAAGAAATGATGTATTTCATACTATTTTTAGTATTTATTACCAAGTGGATAATTTTAAATAAAAATAGAATGGTTCTTTTGTTATTATTACTTTGCAAAATTTTCACAGCAAGAAAGCAAAGATGAACTAGTCCAAATCACCCTAAATTTTCTTCATTCTTTCATTGATAAAACAGCAATATAGGTAATTATTAAATATTTATAAATTCATTTGATGCCCATGTTATTGTGCAGTATAAACAAAAGAACTATTCTATTTTCATTTACAATTATTCACTTAGCAATAAATACTAAAAAATAGAATGAAATACATCATTTTTTTAAAACACTGGGGTAGCCTAACAATTATGGCCGGTAGTGTATAAATCCATCATTTGTACCAAAGTGACATTAGCTCTATCCCAGCCTTCGATAGACACAGTTATGTATATAATTATAAAAAAACAATCTGTATATGAGTGTATATATATATATATATATATATATATATATATATATATATATATATATAATAAATTCTTGGTCGGACTGTCAACGACTAAACTAGATGATAATAATCCAGTAGAATGAAAAATTAGACCTACAAAAAAGTGGAAGAAAACTTGAGGAGTCAGTGGTCAGCTAACTAGAGGTGGTGTCTTGATGAAATACTGTGGAGAAGGCAACAGGAAACCACTTGACTATTAATCCCAAGAATAATCATGGATATGTACAAACAAATTATGAACCCTAATGTGAAGGGGGTTAAACCTAAAGAAATTGACTTCTCGTCTTATATGGAGCAACATGCACAACAGTTGTCATCTGATCGTTTATCCAGTGGCTGTTAGCATAAACGACATAAAGGGGACAGAATTCCTCAAAATTTATTCCTTGTCCAGAATGGAAAAGCCTAAGCGACAGGTGTCACTAGACCGTAATCCGTCACTGGACTGTTCGCACTAAACAAAATATAACTCTCAGGACATAGAAAGTCAGAACATTACCCTATTTAAAACCTTCAAAGTAACAACATAATTAGAAGGAACTAATTTTAATTTATCCTTATTCCACAGAAGCTCTACATAGGAAGCATCATTTTTAAAGCTAATAGAGTTTTTGAATTGTTCTGTTTGTCTTTTATCAAAATCATATAAGGCAATGTCATCTTCCAATCTTAAAGACTCTAGACTAAACATTTTATCCAGATTTCTTTTGACTATACTGTCTTCAGACCTGTCACAAATAAGGTCAAAATAATCTGCTTTGGGAGACAAAGCAAAACTCACATGAGCTATTTGATGGGAAGAATACTGTGATATGATGGTATATAATAGTTATTACAGTCATTCTTACCTGCTTCCATCTCATGCATTGCTCTGAAAGCAAGAAATTAGACATAATTCCTAAATAACATATACCCCTAATAATCCTGCAAGAGTAAGGTCATTACTATCCATATTAGAAAAATAATCAGCTAGTCTGTAATTGAGACCTTTCCAATTTTTTATCCCCCTTCCCATACTGTCAAAATTCCAATCCCATGTTCAATGCATACATTAGTATTTAATTGGGTTTTCCCATCTTTGAGAAACAAAGTTTGCACATAACCGTGCATTGAAGATCCTTATGATTAGAAGTAATGCACAAAGTACATAAATTTAATTCTTTTAAACACATTGTAGTAAATGTTAAAGACAACATAGTCTTGCTGATTTTCTTTTATATTTTCTTATATTTTCTAATGAGGCTTTTTATTTCAAAATAATATTTACATACGTATTGTCCATAAGTTAACTGAGTACTTTTGAACGTCATCATTCATCATTAGGGTCAAATTTTTTACAATCTTTTAACCATGCGATCATGTAAAATTATGTGATCACGTGAAGGCGTGAATTATCTTTATTAAATTTAATTTAATTATATTTAATTATATGAATTGAATTTAATTAAATGAATTAAATGAATTAAATTAATTAAATTAAATTAATTAAATTAAATTTAAATAAATAAATAAAATTTAATTAAATGAATTAAATTTAATTCTTTACACCTCACTTTGCACTTAGAAGGATAATTTTTTACAATAACTAGCATAGTGCTAGTCTGTTCTGTAAAAACTATTCTTGAGATTAAATTTAGTACGAGTAGTACTAACATTTTCTAGCGTGGCGTAGTGAGATTTTGTGGGAAAACCCTTTTGTTTTCTCTCTTTTACTACTACTACGACTGCTGCTAAATTTTTCTTTTGTTAACTGTAATGTTTTTATCGCCTCACTAAATTTATCAAAAAATTCATGTAGTGGAGGATAATTTGTTACATGAATAATTTCTTTTTTAAAAATACCTAGCAATTTAGTAAATATGATAAAACTTAAATGTCTGTTGCAGGTGAACCTTCCTGTAACAGAAATTAAGGTTAAAGGCATTCTTCAATTCATATACATCTGCCTTTACCTTGGGGATGTAATGTTTGTGAGGTACTAAATTGGTATCATGTGCAAGAAGAGTTCACTCAGTGATCTGCTTGAATATTTCATTAATAATAAATTGTTTGTTTAAAATTCTTCATTTAACAAATCAATAGCTACATCAATATTCTCATCATTAATTGTAAAATACTGAATTATTTTTGCAGTGTAGTTTGTTAAACATGTTTTAAGAGTTGGATTTTATTCAATTTGAGTCTGTCATGAGGGGGCACTGTGCATATATTCTCTGTAAACATTAAAAATGTGGCAATGACACATTAAAGGCAAGAATAATGAGAACAAGGAGATTTGATGAGGCCAAATGGATTAATAGCAAAACCGACGTGACAAGGATCAAATGATGTAAAAAAGGGTTTAATATTTTAAATATCCTGGTTGGTTATCATTAGTTTTGCCCTGAAAAGGACAGCATATCAATGCAATGGAATAAGACTTATGGTCCTGGCAAGGATGAGGTTGAAAGCAGTCTGTTGGAGTTAGCTGGAGTAACAAGGGCTGAAGATGATGTTGTAGAGACTGTTACTGCTAGCTGTGTCAAGGGCTGGTTTCAGCTGCTGGCTGTGTTAAGGGGTTGATTTCAGCTGCTGTTGCTTATGCTGAGGACTGATTTTGGCTGCTGCTGGCTGTGTCAAAGTGTTGATTTCAGCTGCTGCTGATGATGATGATAGTTGTGTTAAGGCTGCTGCTGCTGATAGATCAGATACTACTAATCATCCTCTTCACCTGGGGCCGGCAGTTCTCTGTATTTACTAAGCCTCCCCACAAAGGTTGGATGTGGCACAAATCCCATTTTCTGTGGGGGTGCTTTCTGTATTCTCTCCTCCAGTTTTTAATGAAGGAATGTTACAACATAGACGGGCTTAAGGGTACTTCCGGTTGCAAATGAACAATCATAAAGTAATTTTAAATTATGAAATATAACTGGACATTGCACAAACAAGAGCAGAAAAGAAATGACATTTACTTTGGGTGAACATCAAAAAATATCACTGAAACAACTCAGGTAATTATTAATCTTCATAAAACTATTTTAAGTTACACAGAATAATAACAGAGCAGTATCAGGTTAGAATAACGCCCTCTTCCTAGATAAAATGAGGTTTTGAGTTTTTAAGAAAAATGACCTTCTACCAGGAACAGGTATGTACCCCTCCCCCGGAGCTGCTGTACCAAGTTGCGCATCAGGCACAGAGTCCTTTGTGAAAATGTGTCCTTTCTATAAATGCTGGTCTAACAAGATCAATAGTAACAGTCATCTCACCTGAATGTGAGAATTCTTCTCAGAAGGTTCCAAATATGCCTACGTGGGAGAGGTTGCTTGACAGCATTGTTTCTTCAAAAACGAATTTGCAGTTTCGCAGCTGGTGAGGAAAGTAAATGTCTGTTGGCCGGTGCCAAAGAGGAATAAATGTCAAGTTAGCCATTTTCTGGTGTAACACATAAACGAAAGGAGTTAATGAGGCTGGACCTGTGGTTAAGGAAAAATATTTGATATATATATATATATATATATATATATATATATATATATATATATATACTGAAGATGATCTCAGCTGTCGAACAACCCAAATCTTCTTTTGAGGTGTTCCTTAATAAGGGTTCGCATAATTCTCAAAAAATGAGTTTAAGTGTTAGTTGTTCTCAAAACTGGTTTTGGCCGAATTAGAGAGGTGCCTCCGCTAACTTTTTTTTTAATGAATTGATATCATTTAGAAGTTATACTTTCAGATTATTGCGAAAAAATT
The DNA here is from genome assembly GCA_037127315.1 of Ascarosepion bandense. Taxonomy (NCBI): domain Eukaryota; kingdom Metazoa; phylum Mollusca; class Cephalopoda; order Sepiida; family Sepiidae; genus Ascarosepion; species Ascarosepion bandense. Next base: position 458,149 of record JBBBDQ010001307.1, read on the forward strand.
TGGAAAAACAAAAATGTATTATTTTCTGTTTCCGACGGAGAGTGGGGGTCATAAATGGAACCGGTCTTAACAAAGAAATTAGGAGTTATTTATTTCATTTGTGAATCGTTTTTAACATCGAGTGTGCAAGGGTGGAAAACTTTAAAATTGTATCCGGATTGTAAATATACTGACATCCTCGCACATTCCATGTTAAAAACAGCACACAAATAAAATGAAATTAAACATACAATGAAAGAAAAAAATATGAGTAATTCTAAAATTAATTTGTAATTGTTAGAAGAATTAGGGAATAATTTATATTTGTGCACCATTTTCAGCATAGTGTCAGAGCAATCGAATCTATAAATTTTTACTCTGGTGTAGGCTACAACATTTGACTTCATGAACGTACATAAAATATTCATATATAAAACACCAATAACAGAGAAATGCTTTTTTGTGAAAACAGTGCAACCAAGATAGGAAAATGTATATTCAACACACTCAGTCACTCAATGCTAAAAAAAGTAAAAACAGCACACAAATAAAACTATATGATTCGAATTCATTTTAAAGCAGCGAAACATTTTGTGCCTTTATTTCTGTTTACCTTTCATTAATAACCTTATTACTTTTTTGTATGCCATTTTTTAACGTGTAGGGACGACCGGCCATGCCTGGTACAAGGCCACTTACAAACATAGCCGACAATCCTCGCATTTAGAGATATCATCAAATTGAAAGGTTGACAGAATAAAAGTGTTTTGTTTGTAAAATAAGTAGAATTTCATTAACTGACTAGAATAACGAATTTGTAAGAAATACAAATGTTCAAATAAAAAATGTACATAGTTAATTAATTTGTAAGAGTTAAACGTTCAAAGATAAAATGTATATACTATATACATATAGTTAAATACTATATACTATATAGTTAAATGTTCCAGAGAAATAGTAGTAAGGAGTTAAATCCAGAGCTTATAGTTGTAAGAAGCATAATGTGTGTATGTAGAAAAGATTGACAGGTTACTAATAAGGTCTGTGTTCCTTTCCTTTTTATGGCCCGGCGAGAAAGTGAAAAAGAAGGTGAAGACATTAAGGAACTTATTGGACTTTAATTTTTAGGAGTCAGTTGAAGATATCTTGTTGTTGCTGTTGTTTCTTTGATGGTGTGTAAGTGAAGACGAAGAAAGGAAAAATAGGAAGGAGAGGAAGAACGAATGTATGTCGACGAGACATGACAGATTTGGCGTTTTGAAATTTTTCCCTTACATTGTGACGAGGTCCTTTTCAGATCCCTGTTCCCATCGGACTGTCTTTGGCCGGTTAAGAGACGTGGATAATTAATGAAATCTAGTCACGTGATCAAATACAACCGCAAACCCATTTTTAGGTGTTAAGAAAATTTTTGCAATTTTACTTTTTGTGTTTCATTTAATTGTTGGATGATATAGGATTTGTATCCTATAAACGTAGAGCGTTCGAGGGTGTAAAAATTAACAAAACAGGAACCAATTTCCCTACATTATAACCAAATCTATGCTAAGAAAGAAACGAATGAAAATGTTAGTTACCAAAACAAAACAAAAAAACTTAAAATCTAATAACAACTAAGCGACTTCCAAATGTTTAATCTCCCCACCCCCGGTTTTGATTTAAAAAAGGTGAAGTCTCTCGAAAAACAGACATGAAAAGAAATAAAATATAAATTCAGTAATTATTTACTTAAATCATTAGTCCTTGTATTTTTATGAATCGATCAAATTTAAGGTGAGAATTGAGATGTTGTGATCTGTTTTACTTTTAATGAAACAGACAGCACTCAGCTAGCTAAAGGCTGACTGACTGCAATTACAACGATATTTCTTCAAAGGAAAAAAATAGAGAAATATTTCACGGAAAGTGGAAACTACAAACATTATAATCGATTTCGGTTTTAGTGATTATCATATTAAAACCGGTATTAACCGGTTTTATAAAAGAGGTTTCGAGTCCCAGTTTTAATAAAAGAAGAATCAAATGAAGGTCGTCAACCTAATTAGTGATTGCCAGAGAAGTTTTAGAGATCGGTGAAATTTCTCCGATCGCGCATTGGTTGGTAAGCCGTCGTACGAATGTGTTTTACCCCAAGAGAGATGACAGGAATTGTGATCCCCGGTATGTTGTGATCGCCTGAGGCTTACCAAAGATCGCCATCTATTCCCGTAGAACTGCTTTGGGGATTGAGTTGGCAGAAGTGTCTTGGATCGGTATAGCTATTGGGCCAGAGAAACGGCCTACTGCTGTCAGAAGATACTCGTATCCCTGACACATAGGCAACGGCCCAACTATGTCGACGTGGGTGTAAGGGAACCGAGAGTCGAGGTTACTGAAAGTACCAGCTGGGGATTTAGGGTGCCGGCGTACTTTGTATTGTTGGCACTGTAAACACGTAGCCATCTAGTCTCGGACGCCAGAATTTCATGTAAGACCAAGGTCTGCAATGAACTTGACTGTGGTCTGTTTGCTAGGGTGTGACAACCAGTCAGTCAGTCAGTCAGTCAGTTAAGTGTCATATGTGAAACACGCTTGGGCAATCATGTCTCGTAAGAGACATGACTGACTGAGCAGAAGATTATCCCGCGGTAGGTTGCCATTACTTTCTGCGGTAGCCTGGTTGCCATCCAAGGCTATAGAACCAAATCTGTCCTATCATTTAACCCATAACTGGAGGGAAGAGATGGATTAATATCTTTCCCAAGGGTATTTGCGCGTAAGTGAATACAATGAATTCAACTGGAATTCGAACTCGGCTCCCCGATTTCTCGTTCCGAGCCGATATCCACTTCACCACAAAGCACATCCCGTACTGGTGCCTAAACACCAGTTTTTTTAGTGACGTAGGAACATTGGATCTAGGAAAACCAAACTTGACGTTATGTTATATTATCTTGTCGCTGATGGAATCTGGAAATTCTTGAAGCCCCAAGGAAGAGGGTATCTGCTAATTACGCCTTGTAGGGTTGGATCAGATTTTTGCTACTCAGCTATTAAATCCTGACTCAACGTATCAACATCAAGAGTGAGAAAGTGTATAAGCAACTGTATTGTTTTCTCCTTTAACGCAGTGTAATATGAGTTGTAAATTGAGAGATATAGTTTTTGTTCATAGCCGCCGTTAAGAGTTATGGTCGGTAAAAATTGTGAAAGGTCGATCTTTCAACAGATGTCGAAAATGCCCGATGGCCAAATAAATAGCTAACAATTCCCGAGATAAGGTACTGTACCGTAACTGCGCAGGAGAAAGTTTAGCAGAAAAGAACGCAATGGATTTACGTTGAGAATTTAACTTTTGCTCAACGACTGCGCCTACACTGAGTCCAACATATCTGTGTCTGTGGACTATTTTCAATGAATGACAATTTGGTGAAATTCGTCAACGCGGTTTTAGCTGCGCGAAATGCGTGTAGGGAGTCGTCCTCCAAGGAAAATTTCTTATTCCTCTGCAAGAGGATAGTCAATGAATTCAAAATAGAACAGTAAGGAATGAATTGTTGATAGAAGTTGATCGTCCCAATAAAACAACGCAGTTGCTTGACAAACGTTGGTACTGGGAAAGCCTAATCTTCTCCGGTGTTGGGGTGAATCCCATTAGCACCAGAGTGGTGCAAAAGGAAGTTGATGCAAGAAGAATCGAACACACTTGTCCAGCTTCTGTCAGAAACCGTAGTGTGATAAGCTCTGTAGGACTTCGTGTAGGTGACGTTTATGGGCGGTAACATTCTTAATGACTATCAGCATGTTATCAACGTATGCGTTCACAAATGGTACTTCACCCAATACTTCTTCCATAAGCCTCTGAAGTGTTTGACTCGCATTACGTAAACCAAATGGCATTTTCCACTAATTCGTACAAGTCAAAAGGGTGCAGTCTTAGGGATATCCTCCGGTGCGACAAGAATCTGATGATAGTCCTTCGTCAGATCAAAATTTCCCCAGGCTCTCGTCTATTTACCCCAGACGAGGTCAAAATTTAGAAATTCTCTTCTCGGAATTTAGATGAAAACCATTGGATTGATTCTGTATGAAAAACAAACAGTTGTTTTCTCATGAATCTCAAACTATCAAAAATTTTCAAAATTATTTTTTAAATTGAAAATTAAGTAAATTTCATTATCTTACTGCTAAAACTTACAATATGAAAAGAAAACGAATTATCCCGATTAACTTGCACTTCAAGACACCTCCTTGGAACGCGCCACTAATATTTTGTCGCTACTTTCGGAATATTCAATGTGTTGGAAATATAAAGATGTGCCTATGTGTGTGTAAGTTGATATATTTACCTGGACCAATAAGTTGACATAAAATAAACAAGAAATAATAAATCCTGAGATAGGTGTACACAAATTTAGACATATGAAAGAAAATTTCAAATGTTTATGTCGTTACAAATTTCAATCTGAATAGATTCTGAATCATGAGATAGATCGAACAAAATATTGCATCGTCAAAATTTGACATATTGTTTTGTGCAAAAATTTCAAGAAACCCAATGAAAAATTAATTTCATCGACAGTTCTCTTCCAACAGCTAAAATGATTTCTTTTGCGACTCCCTAACATTGTGAAACTTTAGATTAAAAATCCTTACTACTACTACTACTACAACATTTATAAATTTAAAATTTTATCATTTTTCAATACCAAACGAACGATGAAGCGTTAGATTAGCAATTTTTTATTTCTATTTGCCATCGTTTTAAATGACTTGTATTCTGGGGATCGTTGTCTAGTCAGTTATAAAATAAAAATTAGAAGCCAATGTCCTTTTTTAGAATAAGGATATTTACCAAACTTAATCAAGCATGACCAAACTAGCTTTAGTAGTCATCATGGCTTGGGAGTTCGACCATATGGTAACACCTCTTTCGCAAACGGATGAAACTATTTTAATATGGAAATGTCTAAAATTCAAACAATGAGGAACATAGTTGATGGTAAAAGATATTCCCCATCCTAGTTTGAGGATATGTTGTCATAGATCCATCAACCGTTGAAATATATTCATAATCCAGAAATGAAACAATCAAATAAATAGAACTAGCTGTAGCAGACATATATAAAGTCACTCGAATAATTTAACTTATTCTGGATCGGTATGGCTTAATGCTAATGATATTTCAGCCTTGAAACAATGTATTGACTCCAAGACTGTCAACTTCGCTGGAACACAACGAAAGGCGTGTTTTTTTAATCGTTTCACCCCAAGCAAGGCGGTAAAGCCATTGATGTACAGTGGGCTACTTAAGAGAAAAAGATTAGATAGGAGGAGAGTAAAGAGAAAGATGAACCAGTTAGAAAAGAGCAAGAGAAGGATGGGAATACAGATATGATGACAGTTGCAAAGGTAGAGAGAAAGGAAAAGATATACAGGGTGATGTAGAAAGAACTGGAGTCAAGTGGTTAAGAGATGGGTATTGACCTTGCATTTAAATTCCTGGAGGTTGTAGCCATCAGGAAAGCTAGAATATGGAAGGGACTTCCACAGGCGGGAAGTGCGAGAAAAGAAGCTGAGGGAGTAGAATTGTCGTCTGCATTTGGTTGATCTAACTGTAAATGGGTGGGACTTTGTTGCCAGTCTGGTTGCACAAGTAAATTCTTGAAAATAAGATTATTAGTATAACAATAAAAGAAAATAAATTTTTGGCCATTCATCGATATACGATGCCTGCTGTGGTGGTGTTTCATTAATACAGAAGGTGAGAATATACACGGCATAAAATGGAATGTTTTCTTTTCCAGCAACGCAAATCTCTAAGATCAATAAATCAACTCTCGAGGACCAGTATCGTGATAAGTGCCGAAGCAAACAGGCACCACTTCTAAAGACATCTGGGGAGATAAAGAACCAAGTTCGGATTATATGGCCTAAAGCTAATGACAGCAGATGGTAAGAGATTTATCAAGGATAATCTTTCGGTTCGCATTAGAGCTTCAAAAGACCAGTGACAAAATCGCTCTTTCAGCTTCACCGTTTCACAAAGGAGGGCCTGGAACATTTTCGGGCTGAGGAAAGAAAAATGTCCAAAGTTACCGCAGTGAAAAGACCAACGAATGTTGCGAAGAGAGCAGAGATTTTTAAAAAGATTTTGGGGAAAATAAACGACGAGGATCAAAGAAAACAGGTAAAAGTCAGGTTGCTCATTATTTCAGGATGCAAAAGTAATAATCGTGAAAAAAAATATCTAAGGATAGAATTTCGGAAAAAAGAAGAAATTTTTCCGCCCTAATTCGCCATTCGGTGGAATTCGAGTTTCCAAAAAGGCGCTTGAAAAAAAAAATCCCTGAATGCGGATTCTAACTAAAAGAGTCACTTCCTCTTGGATAATGCTGATGGAGTGAAAAGGCCACTGGCACTTAAAGTGGTTTTCGATGCTTCTCTTCAAAATCTTTGAAGGTGAAAGATTTTATCATGAAGGCCAAAATGAAAGCATACCAGAAATTAATGGCGGGTCTTAGAAACTTGACCAGTGATATTCTTTAATAGAAACAGGTAGAAAAATCCTGAAAGTGTAATATCATTGACAACGAATGGAAACCAGCTTATACTAGAACCGTATACCAAAGAAAAAACATCAGTACAAACATTTCGATTGATTTTGCTGCTTAATTTCGAAGTTGAAATCTTTTTCCGCGTTCTGAGATATCATTTCTCATAGTAAAAAATAGACAAGCCAGACCAGGCTTATATGGGAGCTGGGGAATTTGGGCCTGAGCGTCCGCGCTATGAAACCCCACGTTAAACATGACGTTGTGTCGCATACCGTTTCTGTGGAAAGGATTTGGGTAAATATCCAGATGCGAATGGACCACATGTTTTGAAGAGTCCCACTATAATATTTATGTTCATCGGATTATTATTATAAATCCCACTTCTTCAGATATGATGTTTGTTTTTTTTTACTTATGCTGCTACTTCTTTGATTTTCCATGTTATTTAAGTGTTGTTATCTATCCGTTTTCATACACAGACTAAATACAGCACAAGGACAATTTTAAATATAGAAACTCATATTTACATATGAGTACGACACAAAAATGGCTCAGTTCTATCAACATATTTCTGCAGGTGCCAGGGCGTACCCATTAACCCTACTTCGTTATCAAAATGGGAGATTGTTATGACCGAAGGACCATAGAAAGATAACACAGACTCAGATATAAGGTTGAATAGTATATTCTCGGAAAACGTAGTACAAAGGTAAACGTGGACTGGAGAGTACTTCCTCTTGCAGCGTCCTGACTCACTCATTCATTCACTCTGTGGCTACTACTCAGTCACTCTTCACTCAGAGTTGGTAGCCAATTATAAGGTGTGGACGAGTCTATTTGTAGGTAGGTCCCCACAATACCTCCTACCAAGCTTTTTACTCTGTAAAGGGGCTTATTATTTTCGTGAAATTTAATACCTTTTCTTTTTGGGATTGATTGTCAAAGGCTCGGTGAATTTCCTCTTTCTCCCCGACCTTCGTTGTTCGGGCGTATGTTGCGGGGGATCGAGGTCAAATGTGTCGTAAATGATCTCTGTGGGTTTTTCCATTTCATCATGTGTACAGTTAGAATCCATTTCATGCCGTTTTTTAATTTGATTAATGTGTCTTTTGTGGGTATGTTTTGGTCCCTGTATTATATATACCATCTCGCCGATTCTTCTAGTGATCTTGCCCTCCTCCCAGTACGGCATATTTTTTTGGAAACTTTTCAAGATTTTCTGACCTGGGAGAAATCTATTTTTGGTATTTTTTCGGACTTACATATTTTTGACTGTATGGGAATTAATTTGTCAAACACGGATCTCATCTTCGTCGCCAGTGTTATGACTGAAGGGCCATAGAAAGATAACACAGACTCAGATATAAGATTGAATAGTATATTCTCGGAAAACGTAGTACAAAAGTAAACGTGGACTGGAGAGTACTTTCTCTCGCAGGCGTCCTGACTCACTCTGTGACTACTACTCAGTCACTCCTCACTCAGAGTTGGTAGCCAATTATAAGGTGTGGACGAGTCTATTTGTAGTTAGGTCCCCACAATAGCGATAATGCATGAAAGATGGACCCACAACACAGAATTACGCAAGCTTTAATTACTTTCATAATCATTTACAAAAGACAATAAAGCGGGATAGGGTGGGGCTTTAATTCAACTTGTTATTTTAAAAAATTATTTCACCCCAAGCAAAGCAGTTTTTACTGCTACTGGTATGCAGCGGGTTACATAGGAGGGAAGTGGTGAGAAAGAGGAACAAGTTATAGGGGGTGTCAGAGAATGGATAAGAGAAGGATGAGAACACTGGTGTGATCAGAGTAGAGTGGATGGGGAAAAGAATATGAGGGAAAGGATGCGAGTCAGAGAGATAGGAAATGCCTGTTGACCTTATATTTAAATTCTTGGCAATTGTAGCTGTCGAGGAAGCAAGAATAAGGAAGGGAATTCCACAGGCGGGAACTGCGAGAAAAGAAGCTGTTATAAAAAGAAGCTGTTATAAGTTGCGGTTGCATTTTATTGGTTTCACTGTAAAAGGGTGGGAGCTAGTTGCTAGTCTAGTAGCTCGAGTAAATACGGAGGGAGCACCAGTAAGCTAAGCTAGTTGGAGCAGAAGCCGTGAAAGTATTTGTAGAAGAGACAGAGGGAAGCCACATTACGCCGGTGAGAAAGTGACTGCAGCTGAGCTACCAAGTCGGGATTGATCACATTGCAGATTCTCTGTTGGATATTGTCAAGGACCCCGAGGTGAATAGCAAGGGCACCCGACCAGATATGGCAGCAGTATTCAATACACAGGTGGATGGTAGATTTATATATGTATAGGATGGATTCAGACGGGGAAAAACTTCCTGGCCCTACACAGTGAACCAACCTTTCTAGCAGCAGATTTATCTATGGATTCGATGTAGCCATTTCATTTGAGGTCTGCTGAGAGAGTTATGCTAAGGACGCGTAGTTTTTTTTTAATCATTTCACCCCAAGCAAGGCATTCCACTGCCACTATTGCGCATGGGGCTACATAGGGGTAGGTAAAGAGGAGGAGTGGTTAGATGTAGGAAATGTCAGAAGGAAGGTGATAGATGGGTAAGGATACCGAGGATGAGGGTTGGGCAGATGGGAAAAGAATGGGAGCGAGTTAGTGTGTTAGGAGGTGTCTATTGACCTTACATTTAAACTCCTGGAGATTGTAGACGTCGGGAAGCAATCATGTGGAAGGGAATTCCACAGTTGGGAAGTGCGAGAAAAGAAACTGCTGGAGTAGAAGTTGCGGTTGCATTTTATCGGTTTCAGTCTCCAACTCTCTCCCTATGTACATCCTAACTCGTCTATCGCCCTGTGTAACCCCCTGCGCTATAGTGGCAGTGGAATGCCTTGCTTGGGGTGACATGATTAAAAAAAAGGGGTGGGATCTAGTTGATAATCTAGTTTCTCGTGCAAATTCGTATCTAGGGGGCAGCAGTGATCTAAGTTCATCGGAGCATAAGCCGTGAAAGTATTTATAGAAGAGACACAGGGAAGCCACGTCGCGCCGGTGAGAGAGAGACTGCAGGCGGTCTGCCAAGTTGGTATCGATCACATTACAGACCCTCCGCTGTACCTTGTCGAGAAGCCCGAGGAGAATAGTAGGGGCACCCGACCAGATATGGCAGCAGTATTCAATACACGGGCGGATGGTAGATTTATATAGGTGCAGGATAGATTCAGACGGAAAAAACTTCCGGGCCCTGCACAGAGAACCGACTTTCATAGCAGCGGATTTAGCAATGGATTCGATATAGTCATTCCATTTGAGGTCCGCTGTAAGTGTGAGACCAAGGAGGCGGAGTGTTTTAATCTCTGGGAAGCAAGCCTGGTCCATGCTAATGGGAGGTAGGTGCGATTGTCTATGATGGTTAATTGAAAGTAGCTTCGTTTTAGAAGCATTAAAATTTACGAGCCATTTCTTACCCCAGTCCACTACGGATTGGAGGTCCTTTTCAAGCTCGGCTGCAAGGTTAGCTTTGTCGCCTACACCAGATTTTTGGTCGAAGCGAGAGTAAACTGTGGTGTCATCGGCGTACATACCTACTTGAGCTCTTATGGAATCAGGGAGATCATTAATGTATATCAGAAAGAGCGTAGGACCTAGGATAGAGCCTTGAGGGACACCTGCGTTCGTATGGTAGTTCTGGGAGGCATGTTCGTTTAATACAACCTTCATTGTGCGGTTATAGAGGAATGACTGGATTAGTTCAAACAAATGTCCAGTTATACCATAGCTCCGCAGTTTGCATAGAAGGCCAGCATGCCAAACTCTGTCGAACGCATTAGAGATATCCAAGGCAACGGTTCGGGCTTCACTATTCCTGTCGAGTGCCTGATATATGTACTCGGTGATGGTCGTTAGCATATCAGCAGTAGACCTGGTGAAGCGGAAACCATACTGCTTGTCCGAGAGGAGCCTGTGTGCTGTGAGATGCTGAATCACCTTGGCGTTGATAATGGCTTCGAGCACTTTGCCAAAGATCGGAAGAAGGCTGATAGGTCGGTAATTTGCGGGGTCCGAGGGTTCTCCAGTGTTTTTAAATATAGGAACTACAGAGGAGGATTTCCAACAGGCAGGAAAGCAGGAAGCAGATAGGCAGAAGTTGTAGAGCTTAGAAAGGACAGAGGAAAGTTTGGGGGCACATTTCTTTAAGACTATGATTGGGATTCCGTCCTCTCCGCTCGCTTTGTGAGGGTCAAGTTTTGAGATTATCTTAGAGACAAGCGAGGGTGTAATATGGACGTCATTCAGTTGAGCCTCAGTTCTAGGTGGGAAGTCGGGTGTAGAAACTCCAGACGAGTCCAGTCTCGAATTATTCGAGAATCTGCGGGTAAAGCATTCAGCCTTGTCCGCTGGGGAGGTGAGGACCTCAAATTTGTTTATTAGTGGGGGTATTGTGGACTTGCTCTTGTTAAGTACTCTTTTATAGAGTCGCCAGTAGTCTTTGGTTCCGAACTTAGAGGATGCTATGCGTTGCTTCATTCTGGCAGCAAACAACATCTTAGCTCCGTTAAGTATCTTTTTACACTGAAGCTGAAGCGAAAAGGCGCCTGTTTTGGTCCGACGCGTAGCTACGATAGAGTCGGAAGAAATGATTCCGGTGGGCAATGGCGGCCGAGACGAATGAGATTTGAACTGAAATTTCCTGGCAGAGATGAAAGCATCGATGCCAGCCTTAACCCAGGAGGAGACCTCGGATGCACATTCTTCGATGGGAAGACTAAAAACGTTGTTCCATGGGACGTCCAGAGGAAGTCTCGGAACGAATCCCAGTCTGCTCTTTGATAGCAGTAGGATATTCTACTTGTCTGGGTTTCTTGGGTTGGGTGGGAGTGGAATGAAATGTTGACGGAAACTACGGTGTGGTCAGAGTTACCAAGTGGGAAGAGTTGTCTGGTAGTGCAAGAGTCTGGGATGGGAGTGAAGCAGAGGTCTAGCAGTGAGTCCCTTCCGTTAGGGTTGTCGGAGAAACGCGTGGAGAAGTCCACCACTTGCATAAGGGATTGGGTGATTGAAAAATTCATGGTGTGGACACCAACAGGGTCGGTGGCAGAGTTCTCCAGCCACTTGGTGTGGTGGGCGTTAAAGTCACCAAACACGAATATATGGGCAGAGGGATGGGAAGAAATGGCTTTGTCAATATTGTCAGAGATACTGTCAAGTAACGAACAGTCAGGGGAGGAAGGGGAGCGGTAGAGAAAGAAGAGATAGCTAATCGAGCTGAGAAGTGAGAGGCGGAAGCACATGAAAGAATGATCCGGGGATTCAAGGGATGTCGCCCTAGCTAGGGGAAGGTGTTCGCTGACATACACACCAAGCCCATGCATATGAACATTGGAGTCCTTCCTGAAGAGGGGAAGGTAGCCAGGAACGTCAAACTCAGAAGAGGGGATAGAAGGGTTAAGGTTAGTTTCACATAGGGCCAAGATATCAGGTGAGTTAGTGTGAAGGAATGAATCTACGCTGAAGAAGTTAGTGCGGACCACGTATGTTAGTGTAAGAGATGCAGACGGGTTTGGGCGTTTTCAGACTAGCTGGTTTAGCTTTGCTATTATGTTTGCTTTTTTCCATAGTGATTCAGTTAAGGAGAGGTCTTAGAATAGAATCAGTCGGTCACTTGTTTGCAGCATGTGAAGGATGGAGACTGGAGCGGCCTACAACATAATGTGGCCTCGGGGTTGACCACCGAACGTTCAGCAGCCTCTCAAGACGCTACGCAAAAGTTCGGGCTCCTAACTACCAGTCGGAAGCAGCAACCAGGAAACTGCCAATCCGGTACCCTCAAAATGTAAAGACGTTGTCACCATAATCCGTAACTGCAAAGAGCTTCCAGCTGAAATAACACTAAGACCGAAGAAGGGGGATGAACCGGAAACCCCTTCCTGAACAAGAAACAAGGCGATCACCTCTACTCTTGTTCAAAAGAAGGTGGTGGAGTGTGAGACCGGGAGATAGCAGGAACTATCTACTCCAATTAAAAAAAAAGAAAAAAGAAAAAGAAAAGAGTAACTGAAATTTACTAAGTTTTAACTTAGTAAATTTTTTTAGGAACAAAAAACCAAAAAATTAAAAAAAAAATTAAATTAAATTAAAAATTACAGAAAAGACAGACTGATTCCGGGTTCTTCTCCCGTATTCTTGCTTTCCTGACGGCTACAACCTCCAGAAATTTAAATGCAAAGTCAATATTCATCTACTAACCACTGGACTCTAGCTCTCTCCCCACCCCTGTATAACCTTCCCTTTCTCTCCACCTATGTATCTGTCATCGCACCTGCTTTCTCAGTTTTCTATTGTTCCTTTCTAACTAGTTTGTACTCCTCACTCTTTTCTAATTGATCTTTTTACATTTATGTAGCCCCCTGCACATCAGTGGCGTTTCCGCCTTGCTCGGGGTGAAATGATTAAAAAAAAAAATTAAATTTCTGAAGTCAAAAATAAAATTTAAACATTTTTTTCAGAATATAGGCGAGTTAACCAACACGTGTCTACTGGCCACCCGGTAGGAAGTGAATGACTCGGAAGAACAAATCTTTACTCCTCTACAAGACAAAACTAACGGAATTAAGATAAATAATACTACAGTTCATCTAAGTCGAAAATAACCTTCAATTGCAAAATGTTTTGGTTTCAGGGAGGCTAGCCTGATTCATGCTAATGGTGGTTAGGAGCTATTGTCTGTGGTGGTTAACAGATAGCAGTTTCGTTTTGGAAGCATTAAAATTCACGAGCCATTTCTTACCCCAGTCCACCATAGATTGGAGGTCCTCAAGCTCAACAGCTAGGCTTGCTTTGTCAGCCTCAGCGGATTTTTGATCGAGGCGAGAGTAAATTGTGGTGTCGTCAGTGTAGGTGCCTACTTGGGATCTGATTACATCGGGGAGATCGTTGATGAAGATCAGAAAAAGTTCGTATGATAGTATCGGGAGGCATGTCCGTTCAATACTATCTTCATTACGCGATTTGAAAGGAATGACTGGATTAGATCAAACAACCGTCCAGTTATACCATAGCCCCGTAGCTTGCGTAGAAGGCCAGCATGCCAGACTCTATCAGACACATTGGAGATATCAGGGGCAACGGCACGAGCTTCGCCATTCTTATCGAGAGTCTGGTATATATACTGAGTGATATAAAAATGGTGGGAATTCTTAACTCTTTTCTCAAATTTGAACAGATTATTCACTCGATTTTCTTCGCAGTTAGCAGTAGCCAACGCAGTTTCAAATTTAATCTGAATTGCATAAACTAAAATTTGTGTTCTTCATCTGGATTACATTGGTTAATGTTACATTGTTTGTCTTTCTTGAGTTATTTCATTTCAGACCTACACCAAAACGATTTGCAAGTGGAAAAAAGGTGAAGAGACAAAGAAAAAAAATTCACAGGTTTTTTTAAAAAAAAAATGATAACGACGATTTAATTTCTTAGAATTGTATTCTTAAGAGTGTATGTGGCCGATTATGATAACCGATTCCGTGGACTGTTAAGAAAAGGTGAAGTGACACCGAAAAGGCAAGGATGACAAAAACAAGATGGAAGGTGAAAATGTTGCCTTAGTCTGACAACTTTTATTAGTGTTGTTTTACAGTTCAAAACGATTTCTTGGGTTGTCGCGGAAATGTTGTTGATTGAGCAATGCTCAACGCTCGTAGGCTCGAGTTGTCGGTGGGTGCAGTTAACAATACGTAGACTGCGCTGTCAGAGACAGACGTCAGACGGCGTGGTAGCAGGCATCAGCAGTCGCCAGTCGGTTCTGACTTTTTTGCCTTTAGATAGCTTCTTTTATACGTCCCTATGTATGCTACAGTCGTTGTGAGACTCCTTTTCGTTTTTCTGAGTTTTGGTCACGTGATTTAAAAAACAGAGCTTTTGAGGTGAGTAGCCGGAGGTTATCAATTAAAAATAAATGTACAATTTAAACTTTTCAGGGAAGGTTACCTTACGTCGGGTACGGATTTATTTTTCCGACGTTGTTGTTCCGTTAGGTCGTGTGTCAGGTGAAGATGCAGTCTCATCTGTTTGTATGTCAGTTGTATCTGTTGGTACATTAGACGGAACTATCTTCGTTGGATGTATGTTTTCAATGGAAGCGGATTTCACGCGATCAATTGAGACGATATCTGTGAGATTACCGCGCTTGATCTTGAGATGTTTGTCCGTGTGATCCAGGACTTTGAAAGTTCCTTTATAAGTCGGTGTGAGTGGTCGACTGACGGCGTCGTTCTTCATGAACAAGAATTCGGAGTCACGTAGCTGATGAGGGACATACACGTCTGTTGCTCGATGTCACAGCGGAGTGTAAGTCAATTTGGTCATCTTCTGTTGTAACTCTTGAACGAAAGGGATTATCGGAGTCGGATCTGTGAGGGGTAAAAAATATTGTCTTGGTAGCAAAAGAAGAATGCCGAAAATGAGTTCAGCTGTTGAACAACCCAAATCTTTTTTTAAAGTATTTTTTAAGAATAAGAGAATTAAGAGAAGATCGTCGATCTAATTTATAGTATCGTTTCTGGTGGCTTTCTTGTCTTTAAAAAGCGATGAAATCGCTCTGCAAGTCCATTGGTGAATGTGCTTCACGCCGATTAAACGGTTAAATTCAGAAAAGAGGGATAACTGAAATTGCAACCCTCGATCTGTTGTGATCACCTGAGGAGTTCCAAAGATTACGATCCAGTTCCGCAGGACTACTTTGGATGTCGTGTTGGCTGGGGTGTCGTTGATCGGGATGGCTGTTGGCCATCGAAAGAAACGGCCCACGATTGTCGGGAGGTATTGGTTCTTGACACATTGGTAGTGATCCCACGATGTCGACGCAGATGTGGAAGAAACGAGCATCAGGTGCACTGAAAGTATCTATGGGAGAGTTCGTGTGTTCGTGAATCTTGCATTTCCGGCATTCTAATCACGTAGAAACCTAATCTCGGACGTCCGTGCTGATGTTGGGTCAAAGCTATGAGTTTGATATCAGCTCGCTTGCTCGGGTGATACACTACATGCAGGTGTCTGAATACTGGTTTTTGTAGTGTCGGGGGATACATATGGTCTAGAATTGCCTACTGTCGTGTCGCAGTAGTGCATATTGACGCTGAAGGGTGCTGGGAACTCCTGAAGCTTCAAAGAGAATTCTGTGAGCACGCTTCATAACGTCGAGTCGGATTTTTGCACATCCACTATTAAATCTTGACTCAAAATGTCGTTCGCTAGGGCGTTGAATTTCGCTTGAGACAGTGTATTGAGGACTGTGTTGTCTTTCCCTTTTACGTGTTGTATGTATGTCGAAATAGGTAGTCCAAGTGCCTGATCTCACGAGAAGTGTACTTGTCTGAACTCGTGCTCATTGCCGTCGTCAGCGGTTTGTGGTCTGTAAAGTTTCAACCTTCCAGAAGGTGGCGAAAATGCTTAATGGCTAAATATATTGTCAGTAGTTCCCGGGAGAAAGTGCTAGATTTCGATTGCCCTGGTGATAGCTTCGCGAAGAACGCAATGGGTTTGCGTTGCAAGTTCAACTCTTGTTCAGTTAGTGCGCCTATCCCTGTGTTCGGGGCATTTGTCGTCAGGTAAATCCAGTTTCGTGGCTCATTTTCGATATAAGACAGTCTCGTAAAATTCACTAACGCGGTTTTGGCTGTGTGAAATGCATTCGGAAGGTTGCCTTCCAATATGATGTTCTTATTCCGTTGCTGGAAAAGAATGGCCGAACAGTTTGGGATAAATCGTCGGTAGAAGTTTACTATCTTTTTGAAACGGTGCAATTGCAAGATGGATGTGGTCGTTGGGAAGTCTTGGATTGTCTACACTTTCTGGGGTAACGGAACGATATCATTATTATCAGTATGGTACCCAAGGAAATCTATGTGAGCGGAGCAGATTGTCCAGGTTTAGTTTGAGACCGTAGTGTGATAAACGCTGAACACTTCACATAGGTGTCATTCGTGGATATTGTTGTCTTTACTGGCTACGGGGATGTCGTCGATGCACGCGTATATGCCCTGCAGTTCACGTCGGACTTCGTCTATTGTACTTTGACACATTTGAGTGACGTTACGCAAATCGAATGGTATTTTCATGAAGTCGTAAAAACTAAAGGGTGTTTTAACGTTTGTTTTTGGAATGTCCTCCGGAGTTACGGAGATTTGGTAATATGCTTTGGTCAGGTCGAGCTTAGAAAATAAGCGTGTTTCCTGTAGTCCTGTAGGCGACATTTTTCTTTAACAGCCAAGTAAGATTTAGGGTTAGAATTAGGCAGCCGTTACCTGCCGGTTGCGTCGTTTAAATACAGGAGTAATAAAAATGACTTCAAAGGTACATACATTTAGGTTATACTCTTTCCCTTGTAAATCCTCGTGACTGGGGCGTTAATTTAAATTACTCGTCAATTTAATTCAAATGGTGCGTGTATGTATGTATGTTTTGTTTAAAATAAATTCTAAAAAATAATTTTCTTACTGAATAATTTTTCGAAAATTTCAATAAAAGCTTATAATTAACTGAATTTTTAAGGGTTTTGAAAAAACATTAATGGGTCTTTCGTCGAGCAATTAGTAGAACTGCGGGATAGGATTTTAAGAGTTAAAATCAACCTTCTTCTTCACTTTAAAAAAAAAATCCCAATGACGTGTGAAATCCTGGCTTTGCCGCATAGAAAAAGGGTTGACCTCGTGCTTACGGAAAAAGTTGAAATTGGATTTCTCGAGTAGATGTTAAATTGATTTTATGACCAATGGAAGCGATTTGCAAGACTAAAAAGGAATTAGCGATCCAGTGCGAAAAATCTAGATGATTATATAAATGACTTCGATCGGCGTCAGTCAGATGGGAGCAGCGAGATGACACACTAAAATGTAACGGGAGAAACTTCAACCACGACCCAGACGTAAGGTCGCGTCGCACATTGTCCTCTTTTTCCTTCTTCCTCTTTCCCTTTTCTTCTTCTTTACTTCTTCTTCTCCATTCAAAGACATTACTACCAAACAAACGCTCATACATACATACGCATAAACTCTTTTCAATAAATTACTACTACGAACATTTGTACAACACTTAATACACTTAACTTTCTCATTGAACTTTTAACTCCTACCTATTCTTGTTATTCTATTCTTTTAATAAATTTCTATTTTAACATGAAAAATGTATATTTTATTCTTCCACTCTTCCACACTCTTCCACACAAATCCGCATATTCCAATCTACAACCTTCTGCTGCTAACCAACCTTCTGATGAAA
The DNA here is from genome assembly GCA_037127315.1 of Ascarosepion bandense. Classification (NCBI taxonomy): domain Eukaryota; kingdom Metazoa; phylum Mollusca; class Cephalopoda; order Sepiida; family Sepiidae; genus Ascarosepion; species Ascarosepion bandense. Next base: position 475,915 of record JBBBDQ010001307.1, read on the forward strand.
ACCTGATAATTCTGGATAAAATTTGTAATCTGTAGGGAGTTCGGTTATGTATGACACAAGGCCGAATCAATAAACATGAACCATCACCCTACGGCTTCAGAACCATTTTCCTTTCATTCCACTTGTGCCATTTTTCTTTTTAGCTGAATTCATTTTTTAGGGCTATTAAACTTTTAAAGATAAAATTTATCCTACAATCACTTGATTGTCACAAGTAACAAAATAGACGTTTAGCTACTTTGTGATCATCTCTATGCTGTCAGGTTCTTGGTACAAAGAGAAAAGAATGAATAAACTGATATGGATGAACCATGGATAGATTGAAATATGCATCAATAGATATCGACTAATATCGATAGAAAGAAACAAAGTAAAAAATAGTTATCAATAAGATACTAAAAGCTTTTTTTACCTATAGTAAGAGAAAGAAAACTGATAATTTTTTTCTTATTTCGCAACCATGCGTACATAGAAGCAGCGAGGCACTTTGCCGAAAAATAAGCTGTTGATAAGTTTATCTATTTGTAACATTATTTCTGGTTCGAAAGTTTGGTTATCGCAGAAAGTGAGTTCTCGGCTATTGAAAAATTTAACGACCATTGATAAAACAACAGCGGTCTAAGTGTCTGATTTGAAACAGACTTTCCTTGGCATGAGTGATTTTATAACTCCTAGGTGCAACCAACCCCTGGTCAGAAGAAAAGACGAAATTCCCAGTAAAAAAGTTATCTTTTCTCATAAATAAAAGACAAATATATGATTTCCTTTTTGACCGAAGCAAGATAATTTCTTACGACGATTGAAATGATAAAGCAGATATAAAACGACCACACACTAAAGATTCGACGAGAAATAATTTTTGGAACGATAATTAAAATTTGACCGTTGGGCTGGACTACGAACACTTCACTACAACTCCGGCCTCTTTAGCAACAAGAGTCTCTACTGTGATGCCACACTAAAGGGCCCTAGACTTTATATTCCTCCCTCACTGAAGAATATTGTCTTCGATGTTTTATCGCACTCCTGCGTCAAGTTCAGCAGGGAATTCTTTGTTTGGCCCAACATTATCACCAACATCTGTGAGTGTGCTACCGGGTGCCTGGAATATTAAAGATGTAAAAACACATCATCACCCCAAATCCTCAACTTACACCTTCACCAACCCTGACGCCAGCTTCAATATTGCTGAGCCTGTAGCGGATAAGAAATTAATTAAAATCAACCTTCTTCTTCACTTTTACAAAAATTCACAATGACGCGTGAAATCCTGGTTTTCCCAAATAGAAAAAGGATTGACCATCTGCTTAAAGAAAAAGTCAAAACCAGATTTCGCAAGTAGGTGTTAAAACGATTTTTGATGAATGGGAGCGACTCGCAAGACCAAAAGAACTTCGCGTGTAAGTGCGAAAAAATCTAGATTACAATAAAAGGGCTTCATCAACGTCAGTCAGCCAGAGACTCATTGGGAGCCGTGAGACAAACATCTAAAATGTCACTCAACTTCAAGCGACTCGGACATTGTCCTCTTTCTCTTTCTCCTTATCTATTTCAACAATTACTCCTAGAACATTTTGTACGAACTCTACCCTTAACTTCTTATCAATGTTTCTAATTGCGCATTAACTTCTACAACTTATGTTATTCTTTTCTTATAATAAATTTCTATTTTAACATTCAAAATGTATATTTTATTCTTCTTACGCTATTCCACACAATTCCACATATTCTAACCTGCCGACAAACAACCTTCTGATAGCGATGAAAAACCTTCTGATGGTTATAACTCTGCATAAAACTTGTAAGCTGTAGGGAGTTCGGTTAAGTCTGACACAAGGCCGATTAAAGAAACATTAACTCGCTCCCATACGCCACAATCCTCTACCCAATGTGTCAGGGTTATCAGTACCTGCTGACCATCATCGATCAATTTTCCCGATGGCCGACCGTCTTACCAACCAACGACACTACAGTCTTAAAAGCGATTTTAAAAGACTGGGTTGCAACATTTGGGACATCGCAAATAATTACGACCGAACGCGAAGTATAATTTCAATTATCCCTATTTCGGGAATTCAACGATATATTTGGATCTAAGTACATTATAACAACGGATTATTACCCCTGTGTTCACCCCCTGTGCAAACGATCTGGTTGAAAGATTTCACAGATCCCTAAAAGCTTCCATGGCTATGAGTCCTGACAGAACTAACTGGATTGATGCCTTACCAATAATCTTTCTATCAGGAATGACAGTTAAAGAAGATTTAGGCTGCACACCAGCCAAACTCTTTTTTATTGCACCCTTACCATTACCAAGATAATATTTCTTGAACATATCAAATCCATTTTCAAATCCATTTACCTCCTTTATACAAAAACTAAACAAAATAACACTGTTGAAATACACACCAACACGACACGCTATAAAGTAGGTTAATATACTAAAAAAATCTTCAAGACAGCGAGTATATTTTTTCCACGGAACAATGCAGTCAAACGACTACTCACACCCAACTATCAAAGTCTCTTCAAAGTTATCAGCCGTGCTGATAAATACATCACAATCAAACGTGGTAACATTAGATACAACCACTATCGACATAAGCAAACTGGCATTACGCAAAAAGATGCCACCAAATACAAATGCAATACCAGACCCACAACCACAACCCGACGCATCTCTCAAGAGACAGACCAAATCAGGAAGAAAAGTCACTTTTCCTAAGCCTCTCGCAAAATACATATATTACTAATTGATACGATCAATTATCTGTGGTGGTGGGGGTATCCTGTTGATACGCCTTCATTAAAAGAAAAGAAACAATCAGAAGAAGCTTAGCTAGCGATTTTTATAAAACTGATTCAGAATATAAAAAGGCTTCAAATTTCGAAAAACAATCCATGGCCAAAATGACGAAGATCAAAGTTTATTATGTTTCAGAAGCAGCCAGTCGACCCACGACGCTATCCATCATCAGTCGTAGTTCCAGCTAACCGTCCTCACTATCAGCAACATTAACAATATGCAATAAACTGTCTTTTTCAGGACAGCACTCTTGCTATTTTCCGGACAACCCTTTTCAACGACTCCAAAATTTTCTAAAGGTAAAACTCTTCTCACCTTCTACATGAATTTGCAAACCTTATTTTTTCTTATGTATTTCTTTATATATATATTTACTCAAGTCATCATTCAATATTTGTTTGCAGGCTAATGTACCACTTGCAACACCTTTTTTTTCCAAATGGATTAGCTCATATTCAACGTTGGGAAGTGAAAAGGAACCGTGCCATCTTTAAATGTGATTTTCACAGGACTACATTTTCTTTTTATAATTTATTTTTTCATAATCGTTACCTTCCCGTTTTATAGGCTATGACAATAAACTTTCCGAGTGTTTACGACTTATGAGTTACGAGTTCGTAACTTATGTGACGATATTGAATCATTATTACCAAACATCCTCTGCCTCTTGCTTTCCTGTTTGTTGGAAATCCTTCTCTGTTGTTCCAGTCTTTAAGGACTCAGGTAAATTGTCTGACCCTCCGAAATATCGGCTTATTAACCTTCTACCTCTTTTTGATAAACTACTAGAGGCCCTAATTAATTTTGAATTGGTTAAGCATTTCACATCAAAGGACCTTCTTTCAGACAATATGGATTTCGCTCCGCTAGGCCAACTGTACTGACGATTATTACGGAAAGAGTTTATTAAACTTTAGATAAAACCGTTCCTTTGGACATCTTGAAAGCGTTTGACAGGGTTTGGCATACCAGTCTTCGTCGTAAGTTGAAAAACTTTGGTATTTCCGGACGGAATTTTGAACTGGTTTAGTCTTTCTTATAAAATTGCAAAATGAAAGTTATCCTGAACAGCACCAACGCAGGTGTCGCCCAGGGCTCTAGCCTTGGATACTTTGTTCTTAATTTTCATCAATGACCTCCCTGATGACATCAGTTCTTAATTTGATATCTATGATGATGAAACAAACAATTAATTATTCCTGTCTGATCAGTTCAATAAAGTAAAATTTGCAGCTGATCTAAAAAATGACCGACTGTCTGTTGTTAACTCGAGAAGGAAATGTCTTGTTAATTGAAACTTCTCTATCAATCACCTAAAATACTCTTTCCTGCCTCCCATCAACATGGATAATATAAACCTTCACAAGAATGATTTATTGCACCTCCTCTGGCTAACATTCTCGGCTGACATGATGTGGAAATAAATTGAATCCATTGTTGGGGTTGTTATTAAAAAAGTTGGTTCATTGTGTTGTGCTAGACAATTTTTCTCTCCTGAGGAATTACATATTTATAAATCTATCATTCCTCCATGCCTTGAATGTTGCTGCCACATAAGGATTCTTGATAAAATTCAAGGAAAATCAGCAATATTATTAGTCCTAATTTGGCGTCAAGGTTTAATTCCCTTTGCCACTATCGGAATGTAGTTTCTTGTGCCTTTTCTATAAATACTTTTATTGTAATTGCTCTTTACTATGGCACCTAGATTTTATCAATTTGAGAAAGGTATTAATCCATCTCTTCCCTTCAGTTATGGGTTAAATAATAGGAGAAATAGGGTTCTATAGCCTTGGCTAGCAACCAGTCTACCACAGAAAGCAATGGCAACCTACTGCGGGATAATCTTCTGCCCAGTTAGTCATGTCTCTTTCGAGACATGATCCCCCAAAGTGTGTATCACGTATGGCACTCAACTGACTGACTAGATGTGCAGCATAGTCCCATCAATTTACAGCTGAACTGGCTACATGCAACCGCAAGTTCTATGCCAACACTTTCTTCTCTCACACTTTTAAAACTCTCTTTCGGCTCCGTGCTTTCCAGTTAATTTTTATCTTCAAAATTTAAATGCAGTTCCAATCGTTATCTGTTGTATTCTTCATTCCTCTTCTGTTGTTCTCGTTCCTTAATAATGTTTTTCTTTTTTCTTATTCTTTCATTTCCAGTGAACCCAGTCCTGGGCATGGCGGTAAACTGCATCCGGCAGCAAGGCCTCTGATTGGGAAGGTTGTGAGGAGCACGGAACCACCTCTTAATTGCTATTGTTCTCAGGTCTACCCTGACCCGGAGTGGTAGCACCTGTTAGGTTCATAGTTATGGGCAAATAGTTAACCCCCAAATTGGGGTCAAAACACTGTGAAACTATAAAAATAGACTTTTATAGAAATATATAAATAAAAATAGACTTTTATAGAAAAATAAATATTTTTGAAGAAAAAATTATTACCATAACACATTTTTGAAGGAAAAAAATTATTCTCAACAAAACATTTTTTAATACAAAATTAGAAGACATTTTCAGTTTTCTAAGATAAAAAAGAATAAAAACAAAAAAAAAATTATTAAAATCTGACTAAAAAAATCAACCTTCTCACTATAACTGAAAATTAAAAAAAACTAACTTAAAACCCCACCTTTTTGGCATTAAATAACCCACAGAGGTTGACATGCCGTTATACAAAACTCAAATTCAAACTCCAGTAAACCCTAGCGTCTTCACTTGTTTTACCGCCTTGCATGAGGTGACATGATTAAAAAATATATTTGTTGAAATGTTCTGGTTGTTTTTAACGCTCTACCATAGCAAAGGTTGGTGTCAGTTGAATCCTAGCTGGGATTTTTTTAAAATCAAAGCCATTACAAATTTGTCTCGTATTTCTTCCTCTTTATTTGCAAATGCACAATATTCTGCTAATGCAAATAGCGTTCTAGTGTACAACTCAATTTTTCTCCTGTGCTTTGTGTTCTCTCGTGGAATCACGCCCGCTCGTGAATTATTTTTCCTTTGGGTGTGAAATACGCGTCGAATTTGCTATTACAGATTCGAAATTTTTCTCCTCATCTTTATTCTTGACTGAGAAAGAGCTATATATTTTCTCTGCTTCACTTCCTAACGTATAATAAAGTATTTAATTACCTTTCTCTTGAGTCCTTATTCAATTTGAACGCGACTTTGTAGCTTAAAAACCGCTGTCTCTATCGGCCATACTTCTGGTTCTGCGAAATCGAAGCTCTCTGTTGTCTGTACTGAAAACATTTTTTCGAATTAACTTAAAAAAATTCTGTCACTTTTGATATTATTTTAACTTCTGACACCGTGTTTGGTCTGTGGGATAAGACAAAGATCATTCATAATACACGAGCTACTGAATTAGCAACTAGGTCCCACCCTTTTACAGTGAAACCGATAAAATGTAACCGCAATTTCTACTCTAACAGCTTCTTTTCACGCAGTTCCCGCTTGTGAAATTCCCTTCCATATACTTGCTTCCCTGACAGCTACAATCTCCAGGAATTTAAATGTAAGGTCAATAGACATCTTCTATCTCACTAATTCGCATCCATTCTCTTAAGCTCTTTTCTCCATCTACTCCATCCCCATTCTCGGTATTCTCATCCGTCTATTACCCTCCTCCTGACATTTCCTATAACTAACCCCTCTTTCTCATAACTTTCCCCTTATGTAACCCCTTGCGCAACAGTGGCAGTAGAATGCCTTGCTTGTGGTGAAATAATTGTAATACACCAAGACTGGGATTTAAATCGGGAACAATCTCACAAAATAACAAGACAAGAAGATTTTTTGTTCACTCACCACCATTTTAACTGATTTTTTAAAAAAAGAACCACGAGTTTAAAAGAACTGCGAATTATACATGCAAGAGGGAAGCAACTCTTGCTTACTAACATTATTATTACGAAACATGAACTTCGTCATTAGTCTTCTCGACGGATTTTTCTTTTCACGAATTCTAAAAATCTGTTTCTTTTTATTACAAACTTTACAGCACATAAGCCATAAATTTGTATATAAAAATTTTGAATCGATACAAATAATCAGATCAATACACCCATCATTAACATACAAAACCTTGCCGTAGAAATAAAAAATGCACTGTTGAATATTTTAACTAATTCAACTTTCTTTGCTCCATTCCAATGCAATATTATTTTCGTTTTTTACTTAAAAAAAAAAATCTTTTCTGCAGTCAAAATGATGAAAGGCAAAAGTATATAACCTGGAGCGAGGTATAAACCCCAAGAAATTTTCGTGTATGGGATTTGAGGCCCGCAAAAAAGTCACACTTTTATTTTATGAATAAGAAAACACATGCCCATTCGTCAAAGAATATAAGCCATCGAATTTGGAAAATGTTCTTAAATGAAATTGAGAAATCCAAATTTAACTATGACATCTTGTAATCTAAGATGAAAGGTCAAAGGTACATTAGAAGCTTAAAAGAAGTGCACCATACACACTAAGTAACAGTTAAGTTCGTCAATAACCTAGATGTCTTTTAAAAATGTCACTGACCTTTCTAAGGATTAGTCTTTCTTTAATTTCGTCCTTTGTTCTTGTGAAGTTGTTATTTAATAAAAATAAAGATTGTGGTGATACCACCGACCGCGCAAAAGCGAGCAAACCGGATGTTGGCTCAATGCCGACCAGAAAGCGAATGAATAAAAAGTCGTCGTGCGCATCCAACTCCGCGCATATGTTCCGGTTGAAAAATAAAAATTAATCAAATATCAAATTACCATTTTTTATTTACCAGCCAATGGGAAGCCTGGAATCAAATACAAGGATGAAATTCGAAACGACCTGCATTCTGATCCAGAAGGCAAATATAAAAAACCGTGACAAAAGACACCCCGACAGACAGGCACAGACAGAGGAGAAGAGTGTAATTAGTTTCTTCCTTGACCTAAGTCGAGCGGCTACTATGTTTGCCTCTTTCTTCCTCCCCTGTTCTCGAAGTACTAACTGACCTTTTCTAAGACATTCCACAAACCAACTTGCTGACCTACTGACCTTAGAAGCAGCAACTTGATAATGAACATTAATCATACTACCAAGCCTTTTACCTTTCAGCGTTATATCTTCCTTGAACATTCTTTTATCTCTTTCAGCTCATTATTATCTGCCATGGGCTCTAACTTTTATTTCAAGTATTATTTTATTTGTAAAACATAATTGCTATGTATATATATAAATGTTATTTTACACTCAAAATTGCCTTTCTTGAATTTATAATCATTTTATGAATTATAGTGGGCTATCTTCCCACAAGGCCAAATTCCGTTAACATACTACTCCCCTCACTATAACTAGTAAAGGAATAAGAGATACCTGCTATAAGATAACTGCAATGTTAAACTCTTATGTTCTTGTGACAAAGTAATTTCCATTAAAATATTAGGACCTTGAATAAGTTCTCGATGATTTTTCCTGAAAAGTTGTTTTATTTACAAAAATTAATAAAAAGCATGTCACTGAAAGTATTGTCCATCGCTAGTCTATACTTTTCCCATCTTTTTAGCAGCATTTGAATTCTCCGTCAGTAAAACGACTCGTGCCTTCAGCTTAAGCACGAATCGACCCATTTTTTTACCATCTTCATAAGAATGAAAGTGCTGCTCAGCCAAGCTATGTGCCATCGATTGGAACAAGTGATAATCTGATGGGGCAATGTCTGGTGAATACGGCGGCTGGGATAGGACTTCCCATTTAAGCGCTTCTAAATAGGTTTTCTACCAGTTTTGCAACATGTGGCCTATCGTTTCATATTACAAATCATTTTGTGATGTCTCTTCTTGTATAGCAGCCGTTTTTCTTCAATGCTCGACTCAAACGCATCAATTGTAGTCGATAGCGATTTTTCGTGATGGTTTCGGTCGGTTTGAGCATCTTATAATAAACTACATCTAGCTGACCCCACCAAATGCAGAGCAGAAGCTTCGAACCATGGATATTCGGCTTAGCCGCTGATGTTGATGCATGGCCGACCTTACTCCACGATCTTGCGCCTGACATGAGTCTTCATGAAGTAATGGCTCCAATTTTTCATTTTAAAACTTTTTCGGTGCGCCAGAGCATTCTTTATCTTCAACATCAAAATAATTATTTTTGATCCGACTAAACCAATCACTGCATGTTGTTTCCTACAGAGCATGGTCGCCGCAAGTTTCAACAAGAATTATGTGTGCTTCAGCTGAAGATTTCTTTTGAATAAAGTAGTGCAGTAAAATTATTTTCTAATACACTTTCTTTGGCACGAAATCCGAGATGTTTAACGCTATGAAAAACAAAGTATTTACACTTCGGCGAAATGATATACACTGAATTTCAAGCTTGCTTATAGTCAGTGGCGATTCTACGGGGTGGGTGGGAAGGAGAAGCCAAGGTCTCCCAGAATTTGAACTGGCCCCTCGGTTGTTCCCCACTATTTTTATAAACTTCAAAAAGTTATGAAACTGATCAGTCTCTGATTTTGATAAGATTTGATCTTCATCACTTTTCCCACTGCGTTTTCTTTTTCATTTAGCTTTTTAAGGGGACACACATAGATCATTTTGAAAGAAAAACAAACAAAATAAAACAACCAGATAGACATTTTGTTAGGGAGGGTAAGAGAGTTAATAGTCATATTTTCATGTCTGAAGGAAGATGTTAATTAGAAATAATATCCCCAACTTCATAATAATGTAGCTACATAAGCAGTCAGTGGTTTATGGCCGAGTGAAAGAATTGGCCAGAAATTACACTGCTTGAGCTGCCCTCCTCCTCAAAAAAATCTTGGGAATTAAGTGCCCTCCCTCTCACTTTCAGAGTTCCACAATCACCACTGCTTATAGTACTTCCTTATTGATCCGTTACTATCTGAATAGATATAAAGAGACGGATTAATACTTTTCCCAAGGTATTAATCCGTATTTTTCCTCCAGTTATGGGTTAAATAATAAGACAGATTTGATTCTATAACCTTGGCTGGCAACCAGTCTACCGCAAAAAGTAATGGCAACCTACTGCGGGATAATCTTCTGCCCAGTCAGTCATATCTCTTTCGAGACATGATTGCCCAAAGCGTGTATCACGTATGGCTCTTAACTATCTGAAACTAAACGGACGGATTTCTGGGAACGTCTATTGGAAAACAGCGAAAACTTATGCAACGTCCTGATATATATATATATATATATATATATATATATATATATATATATATATATATCAGTTAAAAGCGCAAAAATGCACTTTAATCAGTGTTTGGTTTCGAAAATATTTAAATAAAACCGAGAATTATTAATAATTAAGTAACATCACTGTATATAGATATGCACATACAAATATGCGTGTTTGTGTGTTTTTGAAATGAGGAATTATCATTACATTATAAGTTCTTGCTGATCACATGTGGCCAGAAAAGAGTGTTATACTCTGCTTCAAATTAAAACTCTTTCGGGTTAACTTTGCACCAAAACATAATGGCTACGAAAGCAAAATTAAAAAATTAATAAAAAAATCATTTTCTACAGGCGCGAGGGCTTCGAACATTTCATCCAGTTTAAAAAAACAAATCCTCACCAAACAAGAAATAAAAATAAAATCTAAACGTCGGAGCCAATCAGGTACGTTGCCACAAACGCAAAATCATGACAAATATTCTTCTTAATCATGTATACACCCTGACTGCTTAAAACGATCCGCTCGGCGACACCCGAAGAGAGTACGAAGCGGTCTGTTGGTCAACCGACCCGGTGCAAACTTCAACGCGAGGACAGTACACAAGCAACTCTCCTATCTCCTTCTACCACAAGCGTCACTCACTTGCCTACAAGAGAAATTCTATCTTGATCCAATGTAAATATTGATAATACAAATAATGTTAACATATCTTGTTCCCTTTTATTTTCACCTCACCGAGATTACAATGCTGTTTTTCGTTTCTTACTTTGACAAGCATATATACACAATTGAAATGATGTCAACGTGCAGCAAGAGAATTAATGGATTACAGTTACATTGGATTCACTTACACAGAAATTCTCGACTTTATCAAGCAACAGGGAACAGCAATTATGAATCTCAAAATTTTAAAATTGACCAATAATCCCTGTAAAATGAAGTCAAGATAACAGACAGAATAACACCGGGGATGCGATGACTAAATAAGCGCACATGTTAGACATTGTTAACATCCTTAGTAGGCCTAGCATAGTAATGAAGACCATCTGGAAAACCCAAAGAAAGAAAGGACGCTCATAAATTCTGCGACTCATAAAATTCTACAATCTCAACACAGACATCAAATTTAAAGCTTGTTGTGGATTCTGCTACTGGGTCAAGTGAAAGCAGTAACAACCAAAATTTGTCATCATTTGTGGAGGTTAAAGGAGAAAGGGGATAAATTTCAACACGGAGATATTTTCATGTATTTTATCAACTAATAAATGATTAACAAAATAGAGAAAATATGCTGGTGTGTACGCAGTTGAATAGGAAAGAAAAAACATTAAAAAAACAGTTATGACATTATTTTCTTTTTTGAGTGTGCACGCGTGTGTGTGTGTGTGTGTGAGAGAGAGAGAGAGAGAGACAGACAGACAGACAGACAGTTCAGTTCTCAGCCGCCTCGGGTAAAGATATTATCTCCAGCAGGGACAAAGGCTAGTAACGAGACGATGCTACATGTTGGAGCCAGCGAAAGAGCAGAGGGATACGTTCGTCCTTTTCTACTTAAACAGCGTCCCCTAGTGGGCGTCTTGGCAGACCAAGTGGGAATTACAAAATTATACCACTATCATTGTCTAAGATACATATGGACTATAATAGTAGCTTAAAGCTTTGGTTTAAACATTTAGGGTTCTCTGTGAGTTCAGTCCCTGGTTTTGGTAGTGCTGAAAGATCATATACCCTGGGTCTGATTCAATGGAAGAAAATCAACATAAAAATGAATAAAACTGGTGAAACTATATCTTTTCATGAATAAAACAGAAAGAGAACAGAAAAAGAGTATCCTCGTGAATTGAATAAAGAAAGGGTTCAGTTCAAAATTACAATATTACTGAGGACAACGACATTAATTTAGTCAATTTAGTTACCCACGTCGTATTTTTTCACTTCAGGGAAGCAATTTTTTTCATTGATAGAATCAATCCTAGACATAAAAAAAGAAGCGGAAACGATGTCGATGGGAGAAATTATAGAACAAACATCGGTTACAGTTTCACATTAAGATATGAATTATGAAAATGCACAAAATTTAAATTTAAATTTTGGCCTCCAGTGTATATGAAGATGAGGTCACTCAGCTTTCTGTCGTTTTTATTTTTACTATTATTGTTTTGTTTTTTTTAAATTATCCAGCATTAAGTGTTAGTGTTTTTGTGAGGAAAATAGAAATGTTTTTTTTATGGTCCCAGACGTAAATTTACCATAAGGTGACAAAAAGCACATTCAATACACTTTCTCCTTAATAAATTACGTTCTCTTTTTTAACTTTTATATTTAATTAAAAAGTGCATTCTGTAAGTTGAAAATATGCACTTACTGATGCATTGTGAGTTTTAAAAACATCCATTTTTAGTGAGTTTATGAACTTTTATTTAAATTCCTCAATGCATTTCGTATTTATTTCTCAAAGCGAAAAAATAAATAAATTAAAAACACAAAAACTTCAAGCACGTATTTACAAAAAAATAAATAAATAAATAAAATAAAATCGATTACAAAAGAAAGAGAAAAGGTCCCAAGAAATAGAATCGGGCGTATATCAAGTTAAAACTCGGGCTCTGAATTTCACTGAAAATATTTTGTTTTTTGTTTGGGATGAGGAGTTATGATTGTTTACAATTTACATTTATAATTATATTCGAATATTGTCATCATCTTGGATTCTTGGTTGTTGGGATCACATTCACAACGTTTCAGCAGTTGTTGTTCTGCCCTCCGGCAGGTGTATATATCGGTTTAAGGAATTCTGAACCTTTTTTTTCTTTTTGTTCCTTTTGTTTTGTTTACGTCTTCAATAATAAAACTAAAAAGTGAACTGCCACAGAGAAGCTATTTAATTTTAGATTCGACACATTTCGTTCAATGATGAATAATCCATATTCGTCACCTTCGTTGTCTTGAGATGCCATATGATACACAGAGGTACATGCCGTGGAGCCTGCAGTTTCCAAGACTCAGTTGTTTTTATTTTATTATTTTAGAGAGTGAAGTACAAGATGCATCACCATGGAAAGATTCCCTTATTTATTTATAAACATCAATGTCGAATACTGACAGAAAGAAAGAAAAAAAGAATAAAGTAACTATAAACTAATTAATAGGAGACAAAGGATCAAATGAAAAGACAGAAATAAAAGATGGTAAAAAAAAAAGAAGAGAAATAAATAAATAAACAGAAACAAAAAATTAGATAAATATATTCTCTGTTTTTTGTGGAACTTCCTATTGGGAAAAGGGAAAATAAGATACACCAGTTGAGTTGACTCCACTTTTTCGGCAGAAATTTTCGATACCTACTTTTTTAAAATGAAAAAAACATTCTTAAAGATTTCATTTTAATTTAATTAAAAGCTTAATGATTAAATTTATTATTTTCATTAATTAAAAAATTCTAGTGAATTTCATATAGAAATCATGAATGTCAAATTTAATTTCGATTTCTTAAGTTAAAATTTTCTTAAAAGCGGCTATTTTTTAAAATTAATATGAACACATAAAGAAATGTTTTATGTAAGCAACATTTTTAAATTGTGCTTTGAAACAGTGTTTTTTGAGATAAAAACAATTTTAATGCTAAAAAAAATAATTGTTTCTGTATTTATTTCTGCACACATGTATTGTAATTTCTCCTTGGATTGTTTTTAACAGCATATCACAAGTTGGTGTTCCTTGACAATCATCATTATAGATTAAAATGGCCAAAAGAAAAAGTGGTCATCACGTGGGTGTGGTATTGCTTATCGGGAACAAGTGACAACAAAGTTCCTTTGATTATACAAACCTATGTCACACTTTTAAGATTATAAAAGTTAAGTATAGATAGACTTTGTGATAAAAAGATTTTCTGTAAAAAAAAGGATCCTGGCTAAGGCACCAACAATTTATAGTGATTACAGTAGCAGAATAAATATCATATGATTTAAAAAGAAACCTTTTAATCAGAAGCTAGATAAATAAAATCTGCCAACAGTTTATTAAAAATCTGCTATTTTTAGTCACTGATGTCACAAATTCAGACTACCACAAACTGAGTGGCTTTTGACTTCCACCAAAAGTTTTTGCATTCTAATTGCAATTGTATGAAAATTTATTAATATCATTTGCATCCTAATTGCAATTGTATGAAAATTTATTAATATTTTTTGCATCCTCATTGCAATAGTATGTAAATTTATTGATATTTTTTGCATCCTAATTGCAATTGTATGAAAATTTATTAATATCTTTTGCATCCTCATTGCAATAGTATGTAAATTTATTAATATTTTTTGCATCCTCATTGCAATAGTATGTAAATTTATTAGTATTTTTTGCATCCTCATTGCAATAGTATGTAAATTTATTAATATTTTTTGCATCCTAATTGCAATTGTATGAAAATTTATCAATATCCTTTGCATCCTAATTGTGATTGGATGAAATTTATTAATATCTTTTGCAACCTAATTGCAATTGTATGAAAATTTAATATCTTTCTCCCACAAATACAATCCTCATACCATTTTTAACACCCACCTAGTAATTGTCAAAACTTGATTTAGTGAAAATGTAAACAAATTAATTTGATGTCTGTTTCACAAAGATATTTTCTTTCTTTCATTCCAATTGTACAGCTCTGTCTTTTTTTGCCTGCTGATGAATCTCAACATGAATTTTTCTAGCAATTTCATTTTATGTCAACTTCTTCATTGTGATTGCCACTTATTTTTTTTTTTTATTTATTTATTTTTTTTTAATCGTATCACCAAGAGCAAGGCGGTAATGCCACTGATGTGCAGGGGGCTACGTAATAGTGAAAAGATTGGAAAAGAGAAAGCTGGAAACCACATCCTAAACAGGGAACAGGGGATGAGCCTCTTAACCTGTTCAATAGATGTGGGTGGAGTGTGAACCGGGTGATAGATAGATCTACCTACTCCAATTGAAAAAAAAAAAACAAAGTGAGAAGATTGGAAAAGAGAAAGCCGGAAACCACATCCTAAACAGGGAACAAAGGATGAGCCTCTTAACCTGTTCAATAGACGTAGGTGGAGTGTGAACCAGGCGATAGATAGATCTATCTACTCCAATTATGTTGGTGGTATTATGGTTGTCATATATCATTTATACAAGGTCCTGTGTAAACAATCATACTGACACAACAAGACATCCCCAGTTGCAGTACAATGTTAAAGATCAGATATGCATGAAAGACAAAGGACAAGTGACAACAAGCTTACTTTACATCACAGGTTTCAGGCTACAAAATTTAACTGACAAGTGTCAAAGTGAATATATAGCTTAATCTCGTTTTCTGGACTTTAGGTTTCAATCCCTGTTCAAAGTGGCACAGGAGTTTGTCTGTAGAGAAGCAGTGCAGAAAGAAATATGACTATTTTTTAAGAAGGATAATTGAGGTGGAAAAAAGAAAAGAACAATCTCTTGTTAAAACTGTCACCACTCTTTTTTTCTTTTATATACTGTGTCACTTCAAGACATGACTCTCCACAATTTCCAACTCTTTGCAACTGGATGCAAATTTTTATGATCTTTTTTTGTTCTTGTTCTGCCAGATAACTAAATTTTTGTACCTATTTGATTTTGAATATGTAGCTCGCACTTTGGACCTTCTTTTTTACTGACTATCATGCATTCTGTCTTCTTAGAGTTGCTGGTTAGTCCTTTCATCTTACTTTCCTTGTTTAATAGTACTTTGAATTTTCCTTTTGAGTCTGCCAATCAGGGACCTGAGTCCGAATTCCAGTTGAATTTCTTGCATTCACTTACGCACAAATTCTCTTGGGAAAGGTATTAATCTGTCTCTTCCCTCCAGTTATGGGTTAAATAATAGGACAGATTGGATTCTATAGTCTTGTCTGGCAACCAGTCTACCGCAGAAAGCAGTGGTAACCTACTGCAGGATAATCTTCTGCTCAGTCAGTCATGTCTCTTTCGAGACATGATCACCCAAAGCATGTATCACATTGTTATGGGGAAACACTTATTCTTCAGATAATGGACTCTCCCTCTTATATTAATAAGAGTTAACAGGAAGTTAACTTGAGAAGTTCTTGGGAAGTTCATAGGAGTTCTAGAGAGTTCTTTAGAGTTTTATTGGAATTTAGTAGTCAGCTGTTAGCCGAATACTAAGAAGTCAGCTTTCAGTGGAAGATTACTAAGTTCCTAACATTTAGGGTACGTTAAGTCAATTAGCAACTGACATAGCACGATTATAACTTTCAGTGCAAAAACCACTCCACAACACACTTATAGCACTTAACTGAATGTAGGGATACAAAAGATGCTATCTCCCTTTAGTGGAGATGTCAAGAAGGTCAAATGATGACTGCTTCATGATGTCACTTCATACAGTAACCAAATAAATTTTTTGTTTTGTGGAACTCGCACTGGGTCAAAGAAAGAGGAAAATAAAATATACTAATTTACACTTGACCTCTAATCATTTTTCAGTTCATGGACAGTAGCTAAATCAGAAGGTTGCTTTCTTTTATCGTGGGCTAAAGGGTCCAGGCTGAGGGTAAATTTGCCACCCAAGCAGCTTACAAGCTCTTGGTGTCAGTTTTCTTTGGGACATAGATGAATCCAACTCATTTAAATCTGGAGTCTTAAAAATGGCTTCTCCAGGTTAGAATTATCTCCAAATTATATGTAAGACCTTTCCTTTTGTTCCTTTTTATGCTTTGCTTTGTTATATAAAGTTTTCCATGTGTAACACTTGTAAATATGTGTATGTAGTTTTGTGTATGTCATAGTATATAAAAGTCTCTCTGAGGTCAAAGCATTTTTGTCATTCTTTTTTCTTTCATTTGGCCTGTACCTGCTTTGAAAAATTGTTGTTGTTATATAACAGATATAAAAATGCCCTTAATTGGAGAAAAAAAGATTAAATCTTTCTTCCAAGTGTCCTCTTTATCATCAATACAGTGTCATTTGTGTAGTTAAGATTATATCAGCTGATAATAAATCTTGGTCAATTTACTTCTCTCGGGATCATCTCGCTATATAGTTTAAATAAATGTGAGAAAACACATCCTTGTTTTACACATCTTTCTATTTTTGGTACTCACTGAATTTATTTTCTATTTACATACAGGCAGTTTGTTCCCACGAAATATCATGGACTATTCTAATATTTTTCTTATATATATCAAGCTTTTCTTATATTAAGTAGGTTTTTGTATAATCTACATAATATATATATATTTTTTGCATTTGTATTGTTTGCTCTCAGTGACATGAGGGCCAACATTTTCATTGCATGCTCAAGTGGGGGGGCTTTTAGGGCTTAAAACAAGAAATGTGAGAAAGGAAGACATTTTAAATCTGTAAAAACAGATGAAACATGAAATAATCACTTTATTCAAATTAAATATAAACTAAATTTTTATTTCACTCTTTGATTGGATGTCCTCCCGATATGGCGTCTGGGTCCTCTGTACCCTCTGCCCTCTTTCTGCTTACTACTGCTTCCTCTGATAGCATTCTGATCATAAAGAAGTTTTTTGTTCCAGTGTCTTGAACAACAACACACTGTTCTTGCCCAATTTTTAGTTTAATTTTTCTACAAACTTTATTCATTAGAATCTGAATTATAAGCATTTATGTGGCTCATTAAGTGGAGTAGATTTTGCTTTTAGTTAAATCTGCCTTTGATAACACTGAAGATATATCTACCAATGTCTTCTGGTATATTGCTGCTGTCATAGGTTTTATTATTACTTTAATAATATTAATGCCTGAAATGTATATTTACATCTATCTGCATATTTAGACACACACACACACACACACACATATTCTCTCTCTCTCTCTTTCTCTCTCTCTCTCTCTAAATCTGATAGAATGTTCAAAGTGGAAAAGTTATTGATATGCATTAGTGCTACACGACAGGTAGAAACCTAGTCATCTGACCTTCTTTTAATTCAACCAACGCTCAATCAAAACATTTTATTAACATTTATTGTTTCTATTTCTATCAATCCATTCTAAAGGTACAAGTCCTATAGTTCCACCTTTTAATAAAACCAGATTGTTTCATTATTTGTGCTTTTATCAATCCCTTGTACTTGAAAAAATACAGTAAGTGTATAATAAGTGGGGGAAAAGCATTTTGTTGCATTGTATATGTAATCAATAACATCTGATAACTCATCCAAATAGCTAAACGGGCCTGCCTCTGAACATATATATGTTACTGCCGAAAATTTCAACCTTTATATAAATATATGTATTTTTGCTTGAATGCAGGTATAGCTATGTGCAGATGTTATTTATAGGAATAACTATAGACTTGATTTCTATAAAAATTATATATATTTGATTTCTATAAAAATATCTATACATTTGAAATGTATTCAAATATCTGTCTACCTAAAATGGAGAAAATATCTTTACATTTGATTTTTCTAAAAAAAACTAAAAGCATATCTATAAAAACATGTATACACTTTATATCTATAAAATATCTACACAGTGATATCTGTAAAATATATACAAGTTTGATTTCTATAAAATGACTACACATGATTTGATAAAAAATTTAATTTTATGTAATAGTCAGTCAGTTAGTTAAGTGCCATACGTGATACACCCTTAGGTGATCATGTCTCGAAAGAGACATGACTGACTGGGTAGAAGATTATCCCGTAGTAGGTTCCATTGCTTTCTGCGGTAGATTGGTTGCCAGCCAAGACTATAGAACCCAATCTGTCCTGTTATTTAACCCATAACTGGGGGAAGAGGGGGATTAATACCTTTTCCAAGGGTATTTGCACAGAAGTGAATGCAAGCAATTCAACTGGAATTTGAACTCGGCTCCCCGACTTTGCATTCCAAGTCAATATCCACTACACCACACCGCACATCCTTACACCATATTATGTAATAGTACTTGACAATAAATGTATGATGCCCAAACCATCATCAATACTGAGATTCATATTTATATACATACTGATGTTATTTATTTAGAATTTATAACATAGATATGTTATAATATCACTACAACAGTAGCTATTTTGTTTTGACACTACTCGTGTCTTATCAAGTGATTGTGCTGATTTCACATTGAAGAGTTTTAAAACAAGAGTTAAAAAATTTGTGTATGTATATATATGTGCATATATGTGTCTGTACATGTGTATATACTAGTACTTGTATGTATGTGTGTATATATTTGTCCATATGTGGGTATCTATCTATTTGTGTGTGTGTCTATCTCTTTTCCCCATTTCTTATTTACAGAAATCTAAATCCAATTTGTTAAACTTTGAACTTAAAATTCGTAGTCTCTAATATTAATTCATAATAAATGTATATATATATTTTTAAAATAAATTGTTATTTTTATTGTAAAGTGAAACTAATAATCGATTAGTAATACTGATCTCTATTTTAATGAAATATTAACATTAATGCCCCAATAAATTGTTTTTAGAGGCTGTTCTTATGTTCCTAAAATTAGAAATTACATGTGTTTTGATTGGTCACCACAGACTATATAACAATATCTCCTTGATTGAGAGAGTTTGGTTAATTTTAAACCTTTCAAAACTCTTCAACTTGAAATCAGCATCATCACTTGATAAGACACAAGTAGTGTCGAAACAAAAGAGCTACATTTGTAGTGATATTATAACATATCTCTCTATATAAAAGGCAAGATGTTTGTATGTGTGTCGATCTGTGTGTCTGTCTGTATGCTCTTTATATAAATCCACAATTTTTATCAGATTCTCACCAAACTTCACACAAATATTCTTTAGGCTTCCAGTCAGGTCATAGGCTACTTATTTCTTCTGATTTTCCCCCGGATATTGAAAAGCAATACCCTGATATCTGATCAGGTCTGATCAAGATCAGGATTTCAGCCTTTTTATCATGTTTCTTGCTGCATAAATTACTCTAACTTGGTAAAATTATAGTTTTTAGTCTCAAACATTAGTAGAGCTTCTCGGATGACTCATTTTCCCCGATATCAGAAATCGATATCCCCGATATTCTGTCGAATCTGATCAAAAGCTGATATTCAGCCATCAATATGGATCATTTTCTCCAATTTTACTCCTGATGGGTACAACAAGTTTTCATGGACTTAGGTTAGTTTATCCTTGGATGATTTATTTGACTCTGATATTGGAAATATCGGATCTGATCAAAATAATTTTTTCAGCCCTTTTATTTTGTTTTTTTTTTGTCAGGTTTTGTTCTAAATAAGTATAATTGTAGTTCTTAGTCTCAGTTATGATACTATTTATTTAGTCTTCAAAATTCAGTTTGCAATGGACAACTTATTTGACATTGATACTGGAAATCAAAATTTGACTTCCATCCATTCATTTTTCTTTCAATCTACGGTTTCACTTTGACTGGAAACAACTATTGTTTTTTAGTCTTTTGTGCCAACATCCAAAGAGTCTGAGCTCCAGGACCATGGATTAGTTTTAAAGCTTTCACTACACCTAAGCAATGCTGGGCTATACTGCTAGCTAATGTTATAAATTTTAAATAAATATTAATTGCACTCTACTTTGTATTGAGCACTTTTTAAGAATAGTGTTTCTTTGGATACGGAATTTTATTCCATCCATACCTACCTTAAACTTGTACATACTGGTATGTACATATGCATCTATCCACAAATGCCAGTGCATGTACCAGGTTGTGTATGTGTGAACGTTCTTACATTTAAATATATCCTTATGCAGGTGCACTCACAAGAAGTGTTGATATCTCTAAAGATCTGCACAAGGTTTTCATATCCAATTCCTTTTGAATGATTTGCTTCCATTCTTATTTTACTGCCTTCTAAAACTCGCATGTTCATGAAAAAGCGATTTTGTTCCCGACGAATCACAATTGAACACCCACCTTACTCATGGTGTTCCATTTATCCTTCTAAACACACTCCTCCTCCCTGAATTATTAGACTTTGCCAGGAATGATTCAGAACACTTTTTCATAGATGGAATCTGACTAGCAATGGTGTGTAAATTTATAGGGGCAACATTTGTATAATGCCATCTGGTGATGGTAAAATTTCTTAGAAAATCAGAAATCTTTTAAATTTCACAAAATAGTGTAGAATAATCATAAGACTTTTTCAAAATTAGTTTATATCAAATGATGCCAATTTTTTCTGCTTTGTTTTCCCAGATGAATAACAGACTTGTGAAATCCTCAAAGAATGAATTCCAAACAAAAACTAAAACCATAATAAGCATTTTCCTAGTTTATAGATGAAAGCATCAATAAAACCGAATCGAGATCATCTTTATTTTTGCCATTGAAAACTTTTCTTTCAAAGTGCAATATTGTTTTTTAAAACATACAAGAGGAAAGAAGATGAAAAGAGATAAGTTTAAAGATAAGTTATGATTAAAACAAGTGCTGAGTCATTTTTATTAATATTCAGAAATTTGTTCAAATAATCTGAAAAATTAAATGTCATCTCATGTCTATCACAGAAAAATATTTTTCATGATTACTTTCTCTCTGTATATTTAAAATTAGCCTTAAAAACATTTTAAAACATTTATGTCTTTCTTCCTTCTTCTGAGAGAAAACAAAATGACAGAAAATAAATCATTGTGCATTTAATTTAAAAAATTAATATTTTTATGGACACCTACATGTGAGTGACCAGGAAGTTTTAAGGAAAATAACAACTACAACGAAAGTCATATTTAGAATCAGAAAGAAAGAACTGAAATTTCTGGGACATATAATGAGGAAAGAGAGTTTGGAGAATTTAACACTGACAGGACTTGATGGCATGAGAACCAGAGAGAAACTATATGCGAATGAATGGCAGAACAGGGACAATAATGGACGATAAAGAGTCAAAAATTAATTAGATCAACAAACAATAGAAAGTTGGGGAGAGCCATGATAACTTACATCCTGAAAGAATTTAGTAGATAAAAGAAAAGTTATTACTCTTAGATAGTAAACTGTTAGATTTTATTTTATTTTTGGATTTGGCTTAAGGGTTCAATATCTGGAAATAACGAAAATAAAAAAATGAACAGTTTTCCAGTTTTACATACAAAACTTTATTATGAGTAGAGGTAAAAAAATTCATATTTCAGTTAATAATTTTGTATTGTATATAATTTTGAAGAGATTCATTGCTATACTCAATTTTATTTGGATGAGTAAAACTCTTCTTCATATATTTGATGTTGTAAATACTATGTTTTTTAAGGAAAAAACAAAAATGTTGAAAAAAAATAATTGTAAATATCCAAATAGGACCGATCCATTTCAGCAAAGTTGAACAAGTACCTAGGGAATTCCAAATTGTACAAGGAGCGGGACTAAGTTCCCAACACCCACTTTGCTAAGCAAACAATACCACAGCATTAGCCTGATTTATACACCTGACTGACAAGCTGAGAGGTGCCTTCACCCTAACAATGATCCTTGTTGGTTATCTGAATCTCACCCCTTTTCCTTTCAGATATGGCTCATCATACTAAATGTTTTCATATCACTGTTGTTTATAGCATTTTTTATGTTCCTTGAATATGGCCTTAAGTCGGTGGCTGCTTTCCTCTTTATATAACTTCTCATATATGCGTGGTATGTTATAAATGCAGTTTTTAGTAAGACTCTTCTCTTGTAAGAAAATACATAAAAAATGAGTTGAAACCAAAATATGTAAGCAGAGAAAAAAGAAGAAATACCCAGAGAACATGATAATATATATTTAAATAATCTTTTCACTAATTTTTAATGTTAAAATTTACTTAACACTTGGGGAAGATTTTTGAGTTTGAGTTTTGTTTAACAGCATATCAACCTCTGCAGGTTATTTTATGCCAAAAAGGTGGGTTTTAAGGGTTTTTTTTGTTTTTTTAATGTTCGGTTATAGTCAGAAGGTTGAGTTAGTCAGATTTTAAAAATACTTTTTTGTTTTTATTCGTTTTTATTTTAAAAAAACTGAAAATGTATTCTAGTTTTGTATTCAAAAATGTTTTGCTGAGAATAATTTTTTTCTTTCAAAAATGTGTTGTGGTAATAATTTCTTGTTGAAAAATGTATATTTTTTCTATAAAAGTCTAGTTTTATATATATTTTTCTATAAAAGTATTTTTATACTTTCAGAGAGTTTTGACCCCAGTTTGGGGATTAACTATTTACCCATAGCTGGGACCCTAACAGGTGATACCACTCTGGGTCAGGGTAGACCTGGGAACAACAGCAATTAAGAAGTGGTTCCATGCTCCTCACAATCAGAGGCCTTGCTGCCGGATGCAGTTTACTGTCATGCCCAGGACCCAACACTTAGGGAAATCTAATTTGATACTTTGTGCATAAATCATTTAGAATATTATGAGTGAGATTTCAATGTTGTGATGCTAATTATTCTATTTCAATTTGTTACAATTGGTTATTTAATGATAATGAGGCATAATTTCTGTTGAATTGATTGCCATCTTTTAATTCAAATCCATTAAATTTCAGTTTTATCTGGATTATTTATTGACCAAACATGTTTGCTTCCAGTTGTAGGTGTTTGAGAACAGCTGAAGGCCAGTATCTGTAATTATGATTTTTATGGCAGGAAATTTTAAAATGTTTGACATATGTTTGTCAGGAAATTGCTTTCAGTAAAATGTCTAAGAGCCAAATAATCCCTGTGTGTGTGTGTGTGTGTGTGTGTGAATGTCTTTAATTTCAATGTTTAAACTTTAATTAGTTATGACAAGACTTATTCAACCATGTCAAGTTTTACATTTCCAACCATTTCAGAGTCAGTCAGTTGAGTGCCATACATGATACATGCATGGGCGATTATGTCTCAAAAGAGACATGACTGACTGGGCAGAAGATTATCCTGCAGTAGGTTGCTATTGCTTTCTGCGGTAGACTGGTTGCCAGCCAAGGCTATAGAACCCAATCTGTCCTGTTATTTAACCCATAACTGGAGGGAAGAGAGATTAATACCTTTCTCAAGGGTATTTGTGCGTAAGTGAATGCAAGGAATTCAACTGGAATTCGAACTCGGCTCCCCAATTTGTTGTTGTGAGTCGATATCCACTGCACCACAACGACTAAATACTAATAAATACAGAAATAAATAAGCACACAAGAACCTGGATATTAAAATCATCCAAGTTTGTCGACTGCAGGAGAAGGTCAAGTGATTAGAGGAAAGACCAAATTTAAGATACCCTCTCATCTCTGTTTAGTAAGTTTGTCTCGAAGACATTGTAAAACTAAGAAGACCTGTCAGCAGACATTGATTCCCATTTATGATACTTAATTCTGCAAGAACCAATGATCCTGTTAAGTGAATCCTATATTTTTCTGTAGGTTCTCAGACATTGCATTAGCCAGAAGCCAGCTTATTGAACTTTGAAACTAAAGACATTTAAACATATAGACTTTGAAAATAAAAAGATTTAAGCACAGTGATTATTTGTTTGGAAGTTGATAACACTGGTCAACAAAAAAAAAATATTAAATGGTGTTTGAGTTTGAGTTTGGTTTAACGGCATATCAACCCCTCTGTGGGTTATTTAATGCCAAAAAAGATGGGGTTTTAAGGTATTTTTTTAATGTTCGGTTATAATGAGAAGGTTGATTTAGTCAGATTTTAATGAAAAATTCTTTTTTATTTTAATTTTAGAAAACTGAAGACGTCTTCTAGTTTTGTATAAAAAAATGTATTGCTGGTAATTTTTTTCCTCAAAAATTAATTACGGCAGTAATTTTTCCATTTTTTTCCTTCAAAAATGTCTTGGAAATATTTTTCCTTCAAAAATGTGGGAAGGTTGATTTAGTCAGATTTTAATGAAATCTTTTTTGTTTTTATATTTTTTAATTAGGAAACTGAAAAATGTCTTCTAGTTTTGTATTCAAAAATATTTTGCTGAGAATATTTCTTTCCTTCAGAAATGTGTTATGGCAATAGTTTTTTCTTCAAAAAATGTATTGTTCTTAATATTTTCTCTTTAAAAATATATATTTTTCTATAACAGTCTATTTTTATGTATATATTTCTATAAAAGTGTATTTTTATACTTTCATAGTGTTTTGACTCCAGTTTGGGTGTTAACTATTTGCCCATAGCTGGGATCCTAACAGGTGCTACCACTCTGGGTCAGGATGGACCTGAGAACAACAGCAATTAAGAGGTGGTTTCATGCTCCTCACAACCTCCCAACCAGAGGCCTTGCTGCTGGATGCAGTTTACCGTCATGCCCAGAACTTTAAATGGTGTCAAGACACCAAACATTTGTTTATATGATATTGACTGATGGCAATATTTCTCAAAGTAAAATTGTAGAAACCTATCATTTTGTATTTAAACCAACTAATACTGGTCT
Source organism: Ascarosepion bandense (assembly GCA_037127315.1). Taxonomy (NCBI): domain Eukaryota; kingdom Metazoa; phylum Mollusca; class Cephalopoda; order Sepiida; family Sepiidae; genus Ascarosepion; species Ascarosepion bandense. Next base: position 501,296 of record JBBBDQ010001307.1, read on the forward strand.
GCTTACTGAGAAATACTATTTTTTCAATAACAATCAGACCGTCAGTCTTTAAAAATAACACAATTGAATATACCAAGACCAACAATTATTTTCATCAAATAATTTAATAAACTAACAGCAAAAATAAAACCTTCGTGAACATAAGAACTATGATAAAAATTTTCTTTCTTGATTGTCTGTCATGTTCAATTTTTGATACTCTAGCAGTAGTCAGTCATCATTTGTTTGTCCCACCATCCCTGGTAGCAGTCTTCCATTGTTTTGATATCCTGATGCAATTGTTTCATGTTCATCCCTCTCATTGCTGCAATTATCAGATTTATCTTGATGTCTATCTAAAAAATGAACATTAATACTTATATTACTGTTTTACTGATAAAATTTATCAGTTCATTTGAATTTTGGCAATAAATTGGAAAAATTTGGTACTTATGTTTTAGAATAGCTAAAAAAATGTGTTTTGTTTCTTGGCACCAAAAAATGTTGACCAGTGTAGCCTTTCATTGCTAATACATAATCTGCCTAGCACAATTATTTTGTTTTGTGGTTGTGCCTCAGAGGTCGTCACTGTTTGTGATGAACTTACTCAAACATTTAGAATGATACAGAAGCAACATTGGTAGAAGTATTCAAGGAGGCATCGTAGGCACTGATAAATGAGACCCAGATCTGTTCAATAGACTAGAGTGGGCAACATGACAGATTTGTAGACATTTACTGTCTTTTATTCAGTTCTTATTGATCCAGACAAGATTGTCAAGCAAAATACAGTTTTGCTTTGGTCTGTTTGTTGACATGTTCTTTAACTAGATTTGGGGTCTGCAGATATGACATATTTCAAATAGATGTCTCAAACCAAATTCAACTTGGCTATGCTAATAAGATGCACAAGATAAATGGTATGCTTGTCAGAATGGTGGATGATGACAGTTTTCATCAGATTGATTTTCTAACAAAAGAACTCTTCATTTGACTCAGCTCTCCACCCAAGAGAAAGAAACAACTTAGGGACCTTGATGCCCCAAACAAGTGGGGCCCTGAGAAGAAAACCAACAGTTTAAAGGGTTAGAAAGTTATGCACAAGCTGCATTAAAATCATCATTGCCCAATCTTAAGAGTCAGCATACATCCAATATATCCAATATATATATATATATATATATATATATATATATATGTATATATATATATATGAGATTATAATTATACTCGTCTTGAAAACCTTCTTCAAAAGCTCTCAAATGAAGGGAAAAATGGTTGTAAAAAAACAGCTTAAGATATGAAATTTAGTCAAAAGTGTTCAGACTGAAATCAGCATGAAGCCCAAAGAAAAAACCCGACACAAGTAATCATCTAACAGAAAGTGCTCAATCCAAAAGTAGAGCAAACTAAATAGCACCTAATGAGCCAGATGAACTTACCTAGGTTTCACCTAAATGAATCATCAGGGAATGCTGACATATATATATATATATATATATATATATATATATATATATATATAATAAAATAATAGAAGCTACTGATATTATTTAAAATATGTAATTTAATATGCGTCTACATGAGTATAGTTTTGTCAATGAGTATTGTCAACAGATTTCTAGATCAATTATTATCAAAAAAACAAAAACAGTTCTAGATATTTATCTGAACTAAAAGTTTCATGTTGTTAAATATTCTTCAGGGTCAGACCAGAATATACTAATAATTAAATGGAATTATCATTGAGAGAGAAAGAAATGTGAACTTGATTAGGAGCCACAATGATTTGATTCATATTTGCTGCAAACATTAATTTTTATTTTTATCCAATATAAACTCTGAGAGAATGTCATCAATGAGTGAAAACATTAAAAATAAAAGTCAAGTACAAAATCTTGTACAAAACTGTCAGCTTTTGCTTTCCTAAAATTTATTGACTAAAACAGAAAAATATGAAATCATAACTTAGTTTTTTTCTCATAATATGCACAGGGAAAGTGTTGTATAGTTTAACCTCATGATTAAAAAACAGCAAGAAGTGGTTATTTTTGCCAGTCAATGAATTAGAGATGTATCTTTGTCTAAGATTTACTTCCGACTCTTATGAAAAGCACTGCAAGGACTACACTGCCAGAAGTCAGTTTGCCAGGAGATATTTTGCTGCCATAGACAAAAGAACATACAGTGTTAAATGGCTGACAGGCTGGTCAGCTGCATGACTGATGTTGTTCAGCTGAGAAAAAGAGAACCATATAATATAAAAAAATCTAAGCTGCTCTGCTCTACACATTCAAGTACAATAAGGCATATTTTATTTTTTGACTGCTGCCACATCTGGTCAGGTGCCCCTGCTATTCTCCTCGGGGTTCTTGACAAAATACAACGGAGAATCTATAATGTGATCGATACCAACTCGGCAGCCCGGCTGCAGTTACTCTCTCACCGGCGTGATGTGACTTCCCTGTGCCTCTTCTATAAATACTTTCATGGCTTCTGCTCTGATGAACTTAGATCACTGGTGCCCCCTAGGTATGAATTTGCACGAGGTACTAGATTAGCAACTAGATCCCACTCTTTTACAGTGAAACAGATAAGATGTAACTGCAATTTCTACTCTAACAGCTTCTTTTCTCGCACTTCCTGCCTGTGGAATTCCCTTCCATATACTTGCTTCCCTGACAGCTACAATCTCCAGGAATTTAAATGTAAGGTCAATAGACACCTCTTATCACAATAAATCACATCCATTCTCTCAAACACTCTTCCCATCTACTCAACCCACATCCTCAGTATCCTCATCCGTCTGTCACCCTCCTTCCGACATTTTCTATAACTAAACACTCTTTCTCATCACTTTCCCCTATGTAACCCCCTGCACAACAGTGGCAGTGGAATGCCTTGCTTGATGTGAAATGATTAAAAAAAATGTCTTCTAAGCCTTGCTGTTTAGGGTGGTGAACATTTTGAAATTGAGTTTTACCCAATGCAAAGATTTTAGAGACATTATTCCCAGTAAGTTTGATGGGATGAAAATTCACCTCCAGGCAGTTGAGAAATCAATAAAATGTTGAACTGAAAATAATTGAGTTGGTTAAAATAAATAATCAAGTTAACATTTGATTTCATGACAGTTTACATACTTTACTGGCTTGATTTGATAGAAACCAAATCACAAACTTATGCACCCTTTTAAAATAGATGGAAAACACTGAAGACTCATTTTAATAAAAATTTCTCTGAATGTGACATATTTGTAAAGAATAGCTCAAGCAGATAAAAACTCAACCAAAATTAGTTGGAAAATTAACCAGATGAAATATCGAATTGAAAGTAAAAAGAGAATGCTTATTATAAAAGTAAAAATAATGAAGAAAAATTGATGAAAATAGATTAAAATTTCTTTAGCCAACTGTCAATGAAAATGCTAAAGAAATTTTTATTGAATAAAAATATAAAAGAATTTTGTTTGAGGCATAAAATTAGCTGGGACAAAATTTAAAATTCAAGCAGAAAATATATAAAAAAAATTAAATTAAGTTATATGAAACAGAGTACTGTAAAATTCTCAACATGACTCACTTTCCAAAATCAAAATGCTGATATTTGATGATTGACTGACTGATTTGGGGAAATGAAGAAGACTGACCATTTTTTAGCACCTCATAAGCTTGAACTGATTTTAGTGGCGACAAGCAACAATTTAAGAAATTTTTCCACTAAATTAACAGGTTGTTTTGTGAAAATGACACTTCAAGAAACAATTTTTTTTAGTTTGATGCTCCATGATAAAATCTGACTAAAATTGAAAAATATCTTTCATTTACACTGAACATTTTTTAGCTAAACTATAAATCTTGGATATATTTAATTTAGTATCTTTGTTGAAGTCTAGTAGTTTAAATGCTTGTTTAACAGGTATTTTGTATAGGTTCTTTGAAAGAAATGCTAGTGACTGTAAGTTGCTTATTAATTCTTACTGCTTAATGATTAAATAGAAATGGCATTTTGCTTTAATTGAAACCTGTGATTCTTGGATCAGCTTGTGAAAATTTCATCTTAAAAATAAGTATATAAATTTAAGATATGCCACATTTTTTTTTTTATAGAGAGGAATCAGATGTTTCTTTAATGACATATGTAAGTTTTATGGAAGGGTGTACATTGTGGTGCAGTGGATCAACTCAGAATGAGAAGGTTGGGGTGCTGAGTTCAATTTCCAGTTGAATTCCTTGCATTCACTTACACGCAAATAATAATCTGTTTCTGCCTTCCAGTTATGGGTTAAATAATAGGACAGATTAGGTTCTATAGCCTTGGTTGGCAACCAGTCTACCACAGAAAGCAATGGCAACATACTGTGGGATAATCTTCTGCCAAGTTAGTCATGTCTCTTTTGAGACATGATCGCCCAAAGCGTGTATCACATATGGCACTTAACTGACTGAAGTGTTAAAATCAGTTTGCATTTTGAAGAGTTGGTAATTGGCGAAATGAAACCAGTTAGTTTTCTGCTTGTGATCTTCAAATTCCATTTAAATATTCTTCATTATAGCAATTATAATTCTTCATTCCATTATAAATTTTCTGGTGTTTGTGGTTAGAAGTTTGTCTTATATTAAATGAGTTTATTTTTATAGCTTTGTTAAGATTTTTGAGTTTCTTCAAGTCACTGACTTAACTGAATGTCAAGATTTTATCTTTTTGTATTTTGATGTAAAATCAGCTGATGAACAAATTGGCATTTATTGAACTTTGCTAACTCTGATATAAGACTACTTTGAGAGTATTAAGATCAAACTCATTGTCAATAGATAGCAAACTACCTCGCAATTAATGTGATGAATGAACGTCAAACAGTTCATGCATAAAAACTCAATGGATTGTGATCAACTGATGACTATACCCATGATATAACCACCAACGTATTCTTAAGTGTTTATTATTATTTTTTACTATTCTTCACCCAATACCTGGCCCAAGAGCCACTGACAGTGAGAAGTCATTTTAAGGTTATAAAAGGAGGCAGTAAGAAATGTAGATTACAAGGATATGTAGGTTGACTGATCCTAGACTTGAAGTGGTTAAGACAGTAGCGAGCAGGGAAGTTTCATTTCATGAACTTGTTCCATAGAGAAACAGCTCTTGGGAAGAAGCTGTTTCAATGTAACCTCTTTCTTTAAAGAGAATGAAAAAGATTTCATTATGTGTACTTTGCATGTCAGGTCTTGGCAGTAAAGGTCTGAACTGGCAAAACTAAGGAATGTAGCTTATAAGAACATTTTGCATGGAAATAGTGACTGTTCAGCAAGAGGCTTGTGACTTTTTGCAATTGATCTAAAAATCAACTATTTTCATAAGACAGAAATATGTACATCATTTATGAACTTAAAATTGTTTTATTTGCTCTAAATGGTGAGTATGTATGGCTTTTCATATTTTACTGGGCCAGAACAAATGTTGCCATCATTATTTTAAAACATCAAAGTGTTTTCAAATACTTTACAAAGCTCATATCAGGTATGTGTTACAACAGGGATGTCTCATGTTGTGTGACCTGGATTAGTTTTAATCATTATTTTAATTTGGTTATTATCAATAACTGCAGGCCTACTGGAATATTTTCGGTTTTCCCACTCTTTAGGACTTTACTCACAGACAAATAAAAATCACTATCAGATTTGGGGCAAATATCATTAGGTTTATAAATAGCAAATGCAACAATTTTTACATCACACCTTAGCGACTATTTAATAATTGCACATAATGTTTTGAACAAACTAAACACACGAAAACTAATTTAGAAATAACCAGTGATGATTGGTTAATATATCTAAATATTTCAAAAACACCTATGCACACATGTTTTGATTTCAAATTCTGCCAAATTTTGTGGAGCCTACCATGTGACTGAAATACATATAAACTCTTCAGCGTGAAGCTAATTCTTCAGTTAGATGGTTAGAAGCACAACTGTCCATGCCAGTCACAATGTAGCCAAAATGTTCCCAACAAACCACACATTCACACTCTTTCCTTCTCACCTAATTGCCATTCACACAATGAAAGAAAGAAACAAACTTGTCAGGCAAATCTCTGATAAAAATCAACTTTTTAATATTTATTAACACCACATCAGCTTAAGAAACACAATCTCTTCAATATCTTCAATAACACTTATATCATGATATCAACTCATTAAACAAGACAAGATACCAAAACTCATTCAAGAACATTTCAACTAAATAAAATTCTTCCTAAATATTTGTCAGGTGATTAATGTATATTTGTATATAAAATTCTTGTTATTGTTGTAAAGAATTTTCTTTTCATTTACAATTTTTATTGCAATTAATGTCCTTGTGCCTTACAATAAAAATTCAAATGTTGTTGGAGTTAATTTCATGCAGTCATAAATTAAATTTCCTTCTGATAAAATGTAAACATTATGACACTATCTCCCGCGGGGATACTTTCCCCTCTCCTGCGGAGGTACTTTCCCTTGTTTGGTTTAATACAGTGGAGAGAGAAACTGATATTAGAAATTTATTAGTTATGCTTTATTGTAATACACGATGTGAGCTTAGGTAAAAAAACTATTTTAATACTATCGTGAATTTCTAAAATCTGGGGAATAGAAAAATTAACTATTTTTTGGAAAAAAAAAGGAAAAAAATGTAACTTTTCTTCTTTCATGTTCGAAGTGGATATTTTTTGGTAGCTATAATAAAATGTCAGGATTATTTGATGGGGTCAGGAGGGATTAAAGTCCCTTAACAGATTTTTCTGGGAACAGAAATCTGTGGGAAATTAGATATGATGTGATATCTCATTTGTTGAAGCTAACCCCTTTCGCAAATCAAGTGGGCAGAAAATGATTTCATTGGCCAAAGGCCACAAGCTGGCTAAATCCCCTGAGATCATCATGACCAGTGACAGCAACCGAACCAACCAGCCAGCCGAGTGGCAGTGTCACAACTGGGATCGTCACAACTGTCAACAAGAACGAGCATCACATGAGACAGCCAGCCCTGGCCTGACATGTTACAAACTTAACATAAAAGCTCTGCAATAGAACAAAATTTTCACTTCTGAACTTTGTCAACCACTCTTAACATTACTCTCAGCTATGACCCCATCTGCATAAATGGTGCATATCTTTTTTGTTGTTTGTATAGTGATTTCTGTTTTTGGAAATAAAAGAGTATCAAATGATGAAAATGCGTCCCATTTTCTTCTAATTTGAATTTTAATATAAACAACCCAATATAAAAGGTATTTTAAAAATATGCTGGGTCAGAGAATTCCATTAAATTTGGATCATCTTGAGAAATGCAAAGAGAGATAAAACATCTGTTTACCTGTGATTAGAGAATAAAAGAGTTATGAGAAGAGAATCAGTGGAAGCCGGTGTCTATAACTATGGTAATTAATTTTGACATCATTAAAAGTTGATCTGGTCAAATCCCTGTGTCTAGTAATATTCACAATAGTGAATTAAAGTTAATTAAGTCAAGTGCACGATGGCAAGTTAGTCACTTTGTGATGCTACAATGACGCTGATGCAATGAAACAAAGTATGTCCATTGCAAGTGAACAACGGACGAGCTTAAGTCTTTTTTCTAATCCTGCAAACATAATTGGAAGGAAACTACTGAGGCAGCAATGTTTCATTGTAAAATAAAGATGATAAAAAGAATTTTCTAAAAGAGTAAATATTGCTGGGTTTGATTTTAACCTAGATATTTCACTCTTTTTATACATATTAACTAAATATACACTATATTAAAAGACACACTAACATACATATAAACATACATATATGGATAGAGAGAGAGGCTCATACATATATATAAATGACTATCAAATTATGGTCAATAATACATAGTACTCTGCTTATCAGCTCGGAACAAGAAATCGGGGAGCTGAGTTGAAATTCCAGTTGTATTCCTGGCATTCACTTACATACAAATACCCTTGAGAAAGGTATTAATCAGTCTCTTTCCTCCAGTTATGAATTAAATAATAAAACAGATTGGGTTCTATAGCCTTGGCTGGCACCCAGTCTACTGCAGAAAGCAATGGCAACCTACGGTGGGATAATCTTCTGCCCAGTTAGTCATGTCTCTTTCAAGACATGATCGCCCAAGCTTATATCACGTATGGCACTTAACTGACTCTGCCTATACAACTACAAAAATAATAAAAATGTTGGATGCTCTTAAAAACAAAAAACTCCCCACTGCTTAAATTTGTTTCAATCTCAATGTACATGTGTTAAAATGTATTTAAACAGTAAAAGGTCATATTAGTAACATGATTATAAAATCTATCCCACAACCATAACATTTCAATTGACTGTTAACAACATATATGCTTCACTTGGCTATCTCTTGACTTTTACCTTCTTACCATGAAAATAATCAATGATGATCAGAAGTACTGGGAACATTATACACAAAATTCTTTTAGAAATCATAACATCAAATGACTTATTTGACTTCAGGGAATGCTCAATGAAATGCTTAACAGACATTTCTGATACATTCTTTTAAAAAAAAATCTGTCTCAACAAACTGTTGTGGATTCTTGTTTAGAAAACCACACAATATAATAATAACAAAACAGATATGAGAGGAAAAATGTAAGTATATTGAATAAAACATATACATCCTGTACACAGTTAGTAGATTCAGGAATACTTGTTAGTAGGAGTCAAATATATACAAGAAGTAAGTCTGGGTAATAGTCTATATTCTTGACTGACCAACGAACAGCGGTTCAACTGCTCTGACAAACACCAACTCTAACAACAACAACAACCCGTTCTGTGTAGGAAGGATTATTTGTATACCATGGAAGAGTCCATAAAGTGTGTAAAAAGGGGTGACTCCTCAACACAAATGATTGCTGTCTAATTAGATGATGTTTATAATATGAAGAGCATGTGAAAATAATCTCTCTTTTGTCTTTTGGACAATATTAGGGAAATTTTAAAGTGTTTTGTAATTTCCTCGGCCATTAATGCTTAGAAGTCTTAAGAGAAATTTAAAAGCTAGAAAACGGCTTTCATATTAAAAGTTCTTTTCTGTGTTGGAAGGGATTAAAAGGAAATTCTACATTATAAACTTTAATGGAAACTGTATAATGTGATGGTGAGCAATTGGCTTATTTAAATAACACCTTGAAAAAGAAAGATATTTGGTAATTTTGTTGTATGACCATGTCTATCTACATGTTACAAATGTGATGCAACAAGCAATCACTACAACATATTCTCCAGACCTGTTGCCTTTTTTAAATCCAGTCAAGACTCTTTGCCACTGATTTGAAGAAATTCAATAAGTCAAAGTGTTCATTAAATCAAAGAGATTATCAATTTTTTTATGATGAAATACAAATTACTTGAAAGGTGGCATAAACTCATAGAAATCCCAGGAAAGTACTTTGATAGCTGAATAATGATGCAATGAATAATATATGAAAGAAAGATATTTGTATGTTAGAAACCCAATATATTCCAAGTAAGTGTTTTCATATAAATTTATGAATAATGGCCAATAATATTTTCTTTGCTTTAAAATGAAAGGATTCAATTTATGAATAGCATTAATAAAAACAGCTAGACTATATGCAAATTGCAAAATCAAGAGTCTTCCATCATGTCAACCAGCCTCAGTTCCCCACCACCATTATTCAATCTTTCTGTTCTTAGTTCAGGTGACAATTTCTAGTTTATGATAAAATTGGGTAGAGTGAGAATTATGAAACAAATATATCATGCAATACATAGGGGGGGTGCACACACACACACCCACACACACACTACTGGCCATAATTATTAGGCCACCCCAGTAATTAAAAAAAAATGATATATTTCATACTACTTTTAGTATTTATTGCCAAGTGAATAATTGTAAATGAAAATAGAATGGTTCTTTTGTTAATACTGCAAAATAACATGTGCATCAAATGAATTTATTAATATTTACCTATACTGCAGCTTCATCAATGAAAGAACAAATAAAATTTAGGGTGATTTGGACTAGTTCATCTTTGCTTCCTTGCCTTGTAAAATTTTGCAAAGTAATAATAACAAAAGAACCATTCTATTTTCATTTAGAATGATCCACTTGGCAATAAATACTAAAAATAGTATGAAACACATCATTTCTTTTAAAGGAACTGGGGTAGCTTAATAACTATGGCCGGTAGTGTAGATCAAATTAGTAGGGTAATGGGAGAATGTAAATATTAAATTATTTCTTAGTATAAGTCCAAATAACCCCTCTTTATCAAATAGAGGAAGAGTATATTCATACAGAGGCGAACAAGCAAACTGTGCTCAAGTCAGGGACTGGAAGTTGTCCAAGTGAGATGGAAGACAGATCTATTCAAACAAGAACCCCTAATTACCATTCAAAAAAAAGACACACATGGGTGAAAATTAAATCACACAGAATGTTTTGTATACTTTGAAGAAAACTAGAACAACAAAAAGTAAATCAATATGTATGTACAGAGGAGATAAGAAAGAAAATAAATAAAAATAGTCTAATGCCAATATGATTGCCTATGTCCTGAAAAGACACGGCATACAAAAAAGCAAAAAATTTAGAAAAGAAAGACTTACTTCATGATTATTTCACTGTTTTTCAGGAAAAAATAGGAAATCATTTATTTTTAAAACTGGGGTGGCCTAATAATTATGTCCAGTAGTGAATATATATATATATATAGGTGTGATTTTGTGACCCTGGGTTTCATGCTATCGCAAGAGCATGAAACCCAGGGTCACAAACTCACACCTTTCTATATGAATATGTTAGCTCTATCACTGATATTGAGCGCTTTCAAGTAAGTACCGTGTATATATAAGATATAAATAATATAAAATACATAAGAAATTGCATATATATATATATATATATATATCGTTCATTCAGTAATGAATTAGAACAGCTATTGGGCGTGTATAATGATAATATACATGCTAAAAGGTTTGCCTTCTTCTACCAAGTGCCCATAACTCTGAGATAGAATCACCGACTGATGTCAGTTCAGTTGGGTTTCAATCCTGGGTTAAAAAGCAATCGGAGTCTAACCGTACTGATGAGCTCTGATACAGTGAAACTGATCTGTCTGTGGATGACTATATATATATATTTATATTTATATACACACACATTTCATATACACACACACACATATATATATATATAAATATATACACAGAGTAACTTGTCACTATCTTATATTTTTAATTTGGCACATGCACATTGTTTTTGATTTTGTCAATTGTATAGAATAGTTATGCCCAATCGGGCTCCATCTGTGGAAAAAAAAAACATCATGACACAATTCATTCTGCCAAAAATTTAGAAACAGCATGATGAAATGCTTGGCATTTGTGCTGAAAGCTCTTATATGAACATTTTGTAGGCAGTGTACAGGATTCGGAAATAATTGGATGAGTCTAATGGCAATTATGAAGGGACAGCAGCTAAGAGAACTCACTCTGATCACTCTGATAAGAAAAGAACTTCCGCTTTTGTTGGTGAGGGCCTCAGACAAAACATGTAGGCCTACATCAAGTGACTTGAGGAGGCTGTGCTACCCTGGCTTGCATAGGTGCCTGGGGGAAGACCTGATGCCTGACAACAAGACTATGTATCATGCCACACAAACAACTGAACCCAGTCATAGCTGTCAGATAATTTTTGTAACCACAGCTAACTACTCAAACTGTAACCCCTTTGATTATTATGTGTGGGATGTACTTGAGTGAGAAATCAACAAAACTCTAATTTAGTAGCACACTTAAATTCATGCCGGAAAAAGCTTACCAGAGCAGTTGAAAAATATGAAAATATTTGTAGAAGAGACAAAGGTAAGCCGCATCATGTTGGTGAGAAAGTGATTGAAGTTAAGATGCCAAGTCAAAATCAATTCCATTACAGATTCTTCTTTGGATTTTGTCAAAAACCTCAAGATGAATAGCAGGAATACCCAACCAGATATGGCAATTGCATTCAATGCACAAACAAATGGTAGATTTATAGTTGGGTAAGATGGATTCTGACGAGAAAATTTTCTAGTCCAACACATAGACCAAAGCTTCCTAGCAGTAGATGCAGCTATAGATTTAATGTAATTGTTCCACATCAGGTCGGTTGAAAATGTGAGGCCAAGGAGGAGTAGTGAGTTGCTCCACAAGAGGCTAATATCATCCTTTCTGATGGCTGGTAAGAAAGTTTCTCTATGGTGGTTAAAGGAGAGCAGTTTCATTTTAGAGGCATTAAAATTGACAAGTCATTTCCTACCCCAATCCATCACTAATTGGAGGTCCTTTTCAAGAGCAGAAACCAGGTTTACTTTGTCAGTCTTGCCAGATTTCTTATTGCAACAGGAGTAAATGGTGGTGTCATCTGCATAGATGCTTACATGGGAACTGATTACATCAGGAAGATCATCAACAAATTTCAGGAACAGTGTAGGACCTAGGATAGAGCCTTAAGGGACACAAACATTTGTGGGAAGTGATCTGCAAGTCAGATTTTCAATGTCATGTTAAAAGCATTAGCTTTTGATTATTAACCAACACACAACACACTTCTAGCGACTATTATCAATGACATAGAATGGAAGGTAAACAGATGTGTTTCACATCAGAAGTAGCATTGTGCTGTGAGCATGGCTTCAATCAATGCAAGTGATCTTTATGGATAATTGCTATTATTACCTAGGACAGGTAATCATAAGAAAGTGGTTTACCTATGTTCTCAGTAACCTGTTTTTTTCTGTTAGCTATTGTGGCCTGTAAGTAATAAAAATAAATTTCATGATCTGATGGTGAGACAGAAACACAGGGAGATGTAGATTTCTGCCTTTATCATGAGTAGAACGGGAACATAAGCAGCCTCTTTTTATGCTATAACACTCTCTACCTCCTTAAACAGATCTACACAGAGATTCTATATTTTTTATGCATATATAAATATATATATATATATATATATATATATATATATTACAAAAAAGTGAAAGAACATGTAGATTAAAAACCCACTGTTCAAGCATTTACTTTTATAAAAAGTGCTTGATACAGAGTAGAGCTTAATATTGTAATTTTGTTATTACAATGATTTATAAACATGAAAATTTTTTTGTGTAGTGATATTATGCTTTTATAAACCATTGTAATAACAAAATTACAATATATATATAAGTTTGAATGATTATGCTGTATCAGTTAAATTATCTATCAATATTAAGTCTGGCTTTGCTATTTTCTCTCATTTTTTATAATAAATTTGAAGAAAATAAATGATTAGTCAATTTCAATCACAGTTTCACAGCTTAAATTTTTCCCAAGAATGGAAATGTATTGATAAAAAATATTTCTTTAAAGTACAAATCTTTAAATTATTCATTGTGTACCAATAATATAATTTGAGATTTCTGACATTTTCTTTCATGAAAAGATTGTCATGATTATAACAAATGTGCACAAAGATCTTTTTGTTATTTACATTCATTAAACCTTGTTTAGTTCATAGCACAAAGCCCAATGGAGGTCAAGAAAGAGTATGAAGATTTTAACAACTGTCTCCTAACTGATACAAGCCTGTCTGTTTTGAAAATCAGTAATGGTAAACTCTAACTCTGCTTTTACCAGGGTACTGGTAAAATGTCTGGTACTCATTAGAAAAGGAAGCTACTTAAACTACTAAACTGGCTGAGTTATTTTCTCTTCACAAATCAAATGGCTCAAATCAAAATAAATTTTTCGTAATGGATTTACACTGTTTCATATAAATAAAAAGATGAAAGAAAAGATAAAAAATGAAGAATGTTTTCCAAAAACAAGATAGTTTTGATTCATTTTCCTAAAATATGCACCCTTATAAAATTTTAATGCTAATTATTAAATAAAGAAGGACAACTATATAAGACTGAGTTTACTTGTGGTGATACCGACCGAGCAAAAGCAAGACCGGATGTTTGCTCTACAACAACTAAAAAGAAAATGAATAAAAATTGTCATGACATTCTTTAACTACAAGACGCTTCCACATTCCTAAGCCTTTAATCTCTTTCAGCTCATTATTATTTTCCATGAACTCTTTAACCTCCGTTGGACTTATATTCAAGTATTATTTTAATTGTAAAAACATTAATTGAAATGTGTATAAATATAAATGTTATTTTATATTCAAATTGCCTTTCTTGATTTTATAATCATTTTATGAATTATAGTGGGTTATCTTCCCACAAGGCCAAATTCCGTTAACCTGAACGGTATACAATTATCCTTTGCTAGAACGGAATCCTACTCCAACTAGAAAAAGAATAAATAAGAGAAGATAACCCCCTATATACTCACTTAGAATAAAAGACATGTGGAGATAGAAACAATTTCTACATTCATCAGTTAAATTTGCTGAGAAAATATACAACAATCATTTTCAGAGAGTTTATTGCTTAAAGCTTTCAAAAATATGAAACTAGAAAGCAATTTTATATATTTGCCATTTTGAGTCAGACATATTTTCTCTTTTTTGGCAGTTGAATGAACTGAATGTCTAAAGTTAACACTTGATATGTTTCTGAACTAAAATGAAAAACAGATAATGACAGTCAATGCATGAAAATAAACAAAAATCTTTGTTCCAGTATGTCCAGAGATATATCTTCTGCAAAGTCAGCAGTCTGCAAGTATCATTCAAGAAAAATATTGTATATCTTTAGCAAATTTTAATTTTAAATCAATCTGTTCATGCTTGTTAAATCTTGCTATCCTGCTGCAAAAATGAATGAATTTATTTCTTCCTATTTTTCTTTGCACAAAAAAATTTCTTTTTCTTTCTAGCATATTGAAGGTTGTCTGAAATGCCCAAGTCTTCAAAAGTAATGCAAAATTTCAACAGAGTTGTTGACTTATGGAAGATGAAATAAAATAATGCAAAACTCATCAAAGTTCTACAGTTAAAACAGTGCAGAGTAAAAAGTTTTGAATTCTGTCTGAGAAACTAAGTTAGTGATATTCAGTAAAAAATTATTACCACGTACAAATATAAAAGGGGCAAAAACTCTCATTCCCTATCAGCTGCTTGAATCATTCTGGGAAAGGCCATCATCTGGAAACTTTGTTGATATATACACAAACTGAGAGATATATATATAAGCACTGGAGTAAATCAATTTCTTTTTTTACATTTGAGAAAAACAATTGTGAGAAAAAAGTGCCATTGTTTTAATCTCAAATAATATCAAAGACACATAAAATATATAAGATATTTAGTCTTATATTGACACCTGATCAAAAAGGAAGCCCAGCATGTTATTGTTTTCATGATGCAAATCTCTACAATAAAAAAGGTAGATGACTAATCAAAGTCTTCCAGGTGGAAATCAGTCCATCAAGAAAAGATGAAAAGAAACTTTGTAAACTGTAAAAGATTGGAATAATTTCAGAATTTGGTTCTTCAAAAAGAGAGAAATGATCTGGTGACATTTGCTCGACAAGTATTCTCATCTTTGTTACTTTTAATACTACATTTTAACTTACATTTCTAGCCTTCATCACATAAATGTTAGATTCAGTTATCATTCAAAGACATTTTCAGACAGAATCTATGATTTTACTTTTAGAGGCTGGTTCTTGCTTGTTAGTGACAGAAATCAGTCTGTCAACAGTTGTTGTTTTGCATAAAATATTACACTTTTTGATCTTGTAATGATTTCTGGAAAGATTGTTGTTTCCCTTTGATAGTTGAAAATATTTACATCCTAAAAAATGATAAAATAACAAAATATCTAGTCAAGAGAATGAACTCAATGCTCAATAAATCAGTTAATAAATTCATTATTAATTACTATCTTATTGTCTCATTAGTATTTTTCTGAAATTTCTTGTAATTTGCTGCAGAGTCAAGTTTATCAAGCTGGTGTTTAAAACGACTGCTGTTAGCATTAAATTCAATCTTCATTGTACCTCACAGCTGTAGCTTTATACCATATTAGGCTTACTAAATTGGCTTTATGACTACCAATCATCTTCCAATTCTCTCTCTCTCTCTCTCTCTCTCTCTCTCTCTCTCTCTCTCTCTCTCTCTCTCAAAGTCAATCCCATTTACTTGTTAGTTTACTCCTGTCTTCTGCTGTTCATTTATCTCTATAGCATCTCTCTTTGTTCATGTCTATTTTTGCTGCCATTTAGATATTTGAATTTGTCCATAACTATGCAAATAGACAATTTTTAGCATGATCTGATCTATTTTTGCTTTTCAACATTTGTTCAGATAAAGGTAAGTATGTGTATAAACAGGAATTTGGAGATTCATGTCTTTTTCAGAAGCTTACAAGGTCTGTGTGATTCTAGGAGTTGTGACTCTAAATCTTTATGATGTAACCTTAGACAATCAAGTAACCTTCATTCTTTTAGTCATGTTTAATTTTGTTAAATACTAAAATAGATTTTAATAAAGACTGAAAAGAAACAATAAAAACCGTGATTTTATGTAATTTGAATAATGAAGAGAAAAATAATTTCACTGACTTTGCCTTGAGTAAAGCAATTTAAACAAAATTAAGAGACACAAAGCAAATAATGAAAACTTACATGTCACGAATAAACAGGAAGAGAAATTCACATGTGAACATGACAAAAAATAATTAGTGCCTAAATACACTGAGAGAGAATTATGCAAAGAAAGACATAAGATATACATATGTATATAAAATTGTTAATTTGAATAATCATAGAAAACTAGGCAATAATAAAAGTGATTGTATGTACAGAAATATAAAACCCAAGAAATGTATACAAATAAATTCAAACTAAAATGTACAAATATGCATAAAGCAAAAAACCTTCAAGAAATACTGCAAAGCAGTCATGCACGTATTTATGCACAAATTGATGCAGAGAAAGAGAGAGAGAGAGTGGGGGGAGAGAGAGAAAGGGAGAGGGGAGGAAGGGAGAGGGAGAAAAAGAGTGAGAGTGAGAGAGAGAGAAAGAGATAGAGAGAGAGAGAGAGAGAAACAGGGAGAGAGAGAGAGAAAGATGCATTCAGTTACAAACTACTGCCCAAAAAAGAAAAATTTTAAATTTTCTTCTTAATTGAATTTGTTGTTTCAAATCAAAAGAAAAGCAAAATTTACTTTTACTTTGATAATTCTAAGTTTGTTTTGCATAGTTTTAGCCCCTAACATTGTTTTTGGCCTTGAGTAGCTGTAACGTCTCCAAGAACACATCAGCCATGTTTTCATCTGAAAGTCTTGTTTTCAACTGAATTAGAAATTACAAAAACTACTGTGAGTACAACAAAATTTGACCTGCCAGATTAGATCTGTAGTTTGTTGTAGGAATGGAAAAGAAAAAAAGGAAACAAATACTTCAATTAAATTGTAAAGTTTGGATATTGTTGAATTTTAGGATCATTAAAATTGGGAAATTTGAAAAAAATCATTTGTGTTTTGTGGGATTTTAGGGAAGAGGTTTCTGATTATTATTCTGGCATTGTCCTTTCAAGACAAAACAAAATATCAAAGGTCAGGATGACAATGTCATTTCTCTGTTAAGAAGATTTCTATTCAGATATATCACAATGAAATTTCAAATGCTACATTTTAATTTTAATTTTTACTTAGAATTTACTTACTTTTTGTAAATAAGAGATTATTTCATTTATCATCTCCATGATTTCAATTAAGGACTAAAAATGTAAATAAAATTAATATCTTCAAAAATTATTTTATTTAAAACAAATCCAGTTCAAAAATATTTTGTATAAAACTAATTTTGCTTATATTTTTGAACATGGCTCACAAAAATGAAAGCTTTTTAAACTGGGATATGATTTTTAAAACAGCTTATAAATGGAGAGAATTGCCTTACAAGTTGAAATAACTGGTTTCAAATTGCTCCACAAACTTTTTCAACTAATGTCGCCATATTTGTTGTTTTTAACACAGTATTTTGGCTGATATATTGCTTCAGCCTCTCTCAGATTTGGGGGTTTGTCTGAAATATTTTTAGAAATATTTTATACTTATTTCTTCTGAATGAATGTTAAGAACTCATACTGCAGTTAAAAAATAAGATTGTGAAAAAAACATTTGTTATTATCAAAAAGCAGGCCTTTTCTTAACTCCTAAAATGGTGGAGGGGATATAGCCAGGTCAAGGTGGAGGATCAGCTGTAGTTTGAAATGAAAAGGGTTGTACTCTGCCAAATTTACTTGCCCACAACTCACTATGCATGAATGAGTAATAGTCTGGCTTTCACCCCAGACATATGAAGGGAACTAGTCAGTTACAACCACATAAAAAAAACTGTGAACATATGTGAAAATGCCATCTGATATTTTCCGGCTAAAATGAATTTGATTATTTAGGACAGTTTCTCTATTACACAGTTAGAGAACTGCCTTTGTATATATGTAGATGTGTTTTCTTTTGTTTTTCATGGCATGATATAAAAATGAGCAAATATGTATCCCACTGCTTTCTTTCTTCATTCAATACCTGCCCATTCATAGTACTTGCAGATTCTACTGAAAAGTAAAGTCAAGATTTTGAAGCCGTTATATCCTTACTTAGACTAACAATACTGGCATGCTTGAAATTTTATAAAAGATACATTAAAAGCAAAACCAATTTTCAAGTGAATTAATTAGCTATTCAGTGACTGAAAACATTTTAAAAACTATTTTTATGCATTAACTCATGGCAACAAATCACCAATTCACAATGAAAATAAAACATCAAATTATAAAACTCAAGCATTTCAGTTTGATTTACATTAGGAAATCGTTTAAGAGAACAATATTTAGCATTGTAAAACGGATCGGAAAATTAAAACTGCTTCATTTTTAATTAAATCTTCCACTTTATTATTTGCAACTAAACTATTATCATCATATTTAATTGTATAAAATATTGTCAGTTAAATTGTTTTGTGCAGTTATTAAATGTAATTTATTAATATGCTTTAATTCCTTATATTTTGAGAAACTAAATACTGAACTTCAATTTTGACCATGAAGAAACTGATTTGTTTATAAATTTTTGAAACTATGATTTCATACAGAGAGGGTAAAAGATAATCATTAACGAGCTGCTCAAATAGACAGTCAATATGAAAGAGGAGACAAGACATTATTAAAGATTACAATATGAGAAAATTTCAAAAAATGTTTGGTAATATTTTTATAACCAATGAAAGATAAAGACAATTATAGTATAAAATATTGTGGAGAAATCTTAAATGACATCTTTAAATATTTTGCAAGTGATTATTTCTGACAACAAGTTATGGATACATAATAATGATTTTATTGATAGAGAAGAAATTGCTGTTACTTTTATTTGAAATAAAGTCAGCAAAATTTCAAAACAAATACTAAATTATGACACTGAATGAAAGGGATTGCAGTAAGCAATATGGCTGAATGTTGGGGGATGAGCATAAAAATGAAATAGAAATAGTGGTAGAAAGAAACAATTGATTCAAATATTTAATGTCATAAATATTCTTTAATCTGAATCTATTGACCACTCTTTTCGGAAAATGGTATTGAGCTAAGAATGATGTAACCAAATATAGTGTGTCTATGCTGAAAAGTTTTTGGTCCAAGTATGAAGGAATTCCAACAGATTTTCTGTTGTTTGGTCACATTATGGAAAGGGGAATGAGAACTTTCCAGTTCTCAATTATATACAAGAATATGCAAAGAATATTCCTCAAAAAGTTTAATAGGAATAGATTGATTTCTCTATCATCTGGTTCATACTCCTCTCTGGTTTTTTGAACAGGAGTAGAAGTTTATAACTTGTTCCCTGTTTAGGATTTGGTTTCTAGTTCTTTCTAAGGTCTTCTCATCTTCTTTCACACTCAGTAAACCATTGCATCTTAGTGGTATTATCACCTTGCTTATGGTGAATTGATTAAAAAATAAAAAATAAATATAATCTCCCATGCCATATAGGAATAAAGTGTTGTTGCCAATACTTGGTTTTGAACACTGATCACCAAGGAGTAAACACAGTCGACCTTGTTATCAAGTAGTTAGTGGTACTATGCTGCTGGGGTCATGTGACATGTAGAATAAATATATATATATGTATATTATTTATTTGCGGATAGATCTGTTTCACTGTATCACAGCTTATTAATCTGGTTAGACATCTGATTGCTTCTAGCCAGAATTGAAACCCAACCAAATTGACATCATTCGGCGATTCTACCTCTGAGATATGGGTGCTCAGTAGAAGAAGGCAGACTTTTAGTGTGTGATACAGATATAGGGTGATTAGAGAGGTAGCGTTGGAGAAGAATAAGTGTTGGATGCACTACTTTTTGAAGGCATAGTTATACCTGTATCTTTGACTTTACAAAAGTAGAAGTTATAAAACTAACATTGAGTTTTGTGGAACCTAATAAGATCACAAAGGGAACTGACAACATGATTTTTTTAATCCTATCAAGGTTACAAAAGTGACGACGAGGATTCAAAATGGCTTACAAAAGTAGCAGTACAAAATCCAGAAATCACATCTTCCTTGCTAAGGTTAACTATTTTTCCTTCTTATGACTGAATTAAGAAAATCTATCTATTTTCTTGAATTTAGCTCCAGAAACCCCATTTTTAATTTATTAAACTGGCTCCAGATATCCTATCCTCCATTTCTAAGGTTGGCTCCAGAAACATAACCTCTTTCTAAAGTTGGCACCAGGTATGCTATCTTTCATTCATTAAACTGGCTCCAGATATCCTATCTTCCATTTCTAAGGTTGGCTCCAGAAACATAACCTCTTCCTAAAGTTGGCTCCAGATACCCTATTTTCTATTTCTAAGGTTAGTTTGAGAGATTTATGCAACAAAATTCAATACGAAAATGTTACTTCTCAAAAATAAAAATTGGGTTATGAGAATTTGGATTTCAAACTATAGCAAAATATGGACGACCATCTTAGACTTAGGGAAGGAATCCTTATTTTTTCACTGAGTGATAAACTATTAACAAATACAAATTGTAAGTATCTTCAAAACTTTAAGGTTTTGATAAAATATATTCTGTGATTATTATTTCCAGTTAACATTTGTTTGTAGAATGTAGGTTTGTGTTAAGAAGGTTTTGTTTAATTTAGAAAATTTGGTTTAAATTTTTCCGAGAGATTGCAAAACAATATTTGAAAGATAATTACTCTTTTCTGACATAGCATAAAAATGTGAGCAATGATCATTTAGATAAAAATTATAAATTGATTCTTAGATGATAAATGACATCTCTGACATTTGATGAATAAGTAATGAAAAAAAAATGATTAATTTTTGTGAGTATTTATAAGCACAAATTTTAACTTATTAAAAATCTGTTTTGCAAGGATTTTTGGTCCAAACTAAGTACAATCAGTATATAAATAACCAAATGACCATTTAAATGAATAAATATTTGCTTTACAATAAAATCAAAAATTTCTTTTTCCTTTAGATCTCAGGATTTGTGTGTGTGTGTAATTCCAAACTTTAGCAACTACAAAGCCCATTTTGAAAAGCATTCTTTGATAGAGAGAAAATTGTTCCATGAATTTCTTTTCTGTCTCTGAACTCATTGTACAATAAAAGCAAGATTTTTATAAATTCTTGTGGTAAATTTTCTTTGCATTATGTTATATTATTGTTAATTTTGGCACAAGGTACATTGAACATTGCTTGTCTGCTAAATCTATTTTATTGATTTAGCATCTATAATATGTAAAATGCACAAGACATCTGGATAACAAAGAAGAACAGCAAAGAATTGGACAATGCAATGATCTACAGACAGATCCAGAGTCTTCAAATAAAAGATACAGCCTGGTTGATCAGACTCTATAAATAACAACCAAGGCAAACACAGCTGCTGTCAATCTCTCAGAGTTCATAGCCGACCGCTCTTCAACTGTAGTTGGTGCATAAGATGACATGAAGACTTTTCTTTCACTTATTCTTCTTTATAAGTTGGATGATGGGACCAAAAATCATTTCTAAAATATTGACTAAATATTGGTTTTGTACAAATCTAAATTTGGCAGATCATGTTCTTGTTCACAAAGAAATTTTTTATTGATATAAGGTATGTTTTTAATAAATCTTGAAATAAAGACATCTTTCAGATACAAAGTTCAGTTTAAAAATATCTTCATTTGTTAATTAGAGCCAATAACTTAAACTTTCTCTTTTGACATATGGGGCTTATAGAAGATACCTTGTAATTATCAGGTTGGTGCAAAAGTTTTTGCCAATTTAAAATTTCATCTTGAAAATGAAAAACTGTCTGTTTTTGAAAATCTTTATTCATAGCAATAATGACCTTTGCTCTCTATAAATTGATTTCATCCGTCAACGAGCTTATAAATACCTCGCTTGTCAAATTCTTTAGGTTTTGATGTAAAATATGAATCTAACTCATGTTCACATCTAAGGCCATCGAAATGATTTTGTGATCCTTGAAATAAGTTGTAATCTGAGGGAGCTGGGTCAGGAGAATATGCACGATGGGACAAGATGGCACTTTTCATCACCTGTGACAAGCCTACTCAAAAATGGTGCCTGAAGGTGTTGTGAAAGCAAAGATTCGCAACAAGAAACAGGCTGTCACAGATTCTCTGGAGAACATGGATGAGAATATTGCAGAAAAATATGAATGATGCTTTAATAATCTGAAAGAAAAAGTTATAAATTAATCATGGTGATATGTTTAAGTAATAACAATATGCATAAAATAAATTACAATGATTTAAAATGCCCCTTTTACAAACTGGCAAAGCCTGGTGCCTAAGGCAGACCTGAAAGGGAAATTTCATGAGAACGAAATAATTTTTAGAACTACCAATATGTATGCATGTAGCGCTCCCTGTGACCATGTATCAAACATAGTAGTTGTAGGTAAATAAATTCATTCTCTTGCAAGTATATATCATTTTCTGGATAAAGAAAAGATATAAACAGAAGATGTGCAAAGAGAATAAAAACCCATCACAAAAATTATTAAAAAAACATAAAAGATGCTGCAACACTTATAGATTTTAGAAGATTATTTCCAAAGATCAGGATTTAGAAATTCTTACTTTCAAATGCTTAAAAAGGAAATGAATTAAAACATTTTGTCATTTCTAAGAAATTATTGAAAGCTGTAAATATTTTGATACAGAGAATAACATAGTGAAAAAGATTCTTTCAATTTGAAAGCAATGTCAGAACACAGACATACATAAACAGAACAATAAAACCCAGAATAAAGTTAAGTATTTGACATAATTCTCAAAAGAAAGAGTGACTTGGAAATGAATGGTTTAATGAGTGAGATAAAATACAAGATAAATCAATTGAAACTAAACTGAAATACTGAAAAATATTCGGAAAATGTTTATTTCTTTAATATAAGAAAAACAAATTCTTTCTTGTTGAACTGAAGGTGATACAAATATAAAAAATCCACACTTGATAGTCAAAATATAAAAAAATTGATTATCTGTCAGAATGCTTGCCTTCCTCTCTTCTTTTATATCCATAGTTATTGACCACCCTTCAGAAATCTGTCATATAGTTTATGATTAATAAAATTAATCAATTATAAGTAAAATATTTATCTACATGTGTGTATTTGAACATATCTAGTCATGTAGTATCTTCCAAAAATGTGTGAGCATATATATTACAAAAATATTAAAAGCTTACAAACATTTACATAGACATACATCTTTGTACTGGGCACCTATGATAACACAATGGTTAGCAAGCTCACCTTGCAAGTGTCATGAATTCGATTCTTATTGGCAACATATTACTTTGGCATTGGTCCAAACTAAGTTACACTTAAAAACCTATGCATGTACAAAACATACTTGCAAATATTTGCACAGATACACATAAAATCATAAAAAAAAACTTTATATATATATATATATATATATATATACTACTGGCCATATTTATTAGGCCACCCCAGGTTTTAAAAAACTATACTATTTTTAGTATTTATGGCCAAGTCAATAATTCTAAATGAAAATAGAATGGTTCTTTTATTATTATTACTTTGCAAAATTTTACAAGGCAGCCAGGAAGCCTTTGCTTCTGCCAGCCAATAAGAAGAAGAGACTAGCATGGGGAAGAGAGCCCAAATACTGGACACCAGAACAGTTCCTTTCATGCACATGTTATTGTGCAGTATTAAAAAAGAACTACTCTATTTTCATTAAGAATTATCCACATGGCAATAAAAACTAAAAATAGTATGAAATACATCATTTCTTTTAAAAAACTGGGGTGGCCTAATAATTATGGCCGGTAGTGTGTATGTGTGTAGTGTATATATATATATATATAAGGATGACCTGAGTTTCACACTCACATGATCTTCAGATAACTTGAACAGACTTTGATAAGAATTCACAGATTGCAAAGTGTTTTTTTGTTATGTCTCGGCAATCTGGGCACTGAGCACTTAGTTTCACTGAGTAGGTCGATGCTTGCCTTTAGCACTTTTTGTTTTTTCTTGTTTTTTTATAATCATATCAGCCCAAGCAAGGCATTTTACTGCCACTGTTTTGCAGGGGATTACATGGGAAGAAAGTTATGAGAAAGCGTGACAGGTTATAGGGGGTGTCAGGAAGTGGGTAAGAGAAGGATGAGAATACTGATGAGAGTGGAGTGGATGGAGAAGGGAACATGAGAGAGAGGATGCAGGTTAGTGAGATAGGAGATGACTATTGACTTTACATTTAAATTCTTGGAGATTGTAGCTGTCAGGAAAGCAAGTAAATGGAAGGGAATTCCACAGGTAGGAAGTGTGAGAAAAGAAGCTGATGGAGTAGAATTTTATTGGTTTCACAGTAAAAGGGTGGGATCTAGTTGCTGATCATGTGGCTTGAGTAAATTTATATATAGGGACACCAGTGAGTTAAGTTCATCAAAGCAGAAGTCGTGAAAATATTTGTAGAAGAGACACAAGGAAGCCACATTGTACTGGTGAGAAAGTTTTCTTTTTTTTTCTGTCATTGTTCTAGATTTTCTTTTGATTAGGTCTTTTAGCAAGTCCTCAGTTGGTTCCAAGTTTTTGATTTTTCTACACTCTCACACCCTGATTGAGCACTCTGGAAGAATGGTAGACTTTGAAAAAACAGTAACTACTCTAGCATCTATGCATCGCTTATTTAGTAATGAATTAGAGCACTCTGGCTACTGGCATATGATACATCATATACTAAAAATTTGCCTCCTTCTACCGAGTGCCCATAGCTCAAAGGTAGAATCACCGACTGATGCCAATTCGGTCAGGTTTCAATCCTGGGTTAAAAGCAATCAGATGTCTAACCATACTGATGAGCTGTGATACAGCAAAACAGATCTGTCTGCAGATCGGATGACTATATATATATATATATATATCAGGAACAAATTGGAAAATCTTTATAAATTTGACATATTTCACTAATTGTATTATTCTGTAATGAACAACAAGGATATCATTTGGATTAAATGTTGAAATGAATCAAACCACTTTGCAAGTTCAAATTAGAATTAATGAAACATACAAATGCATAGCATCTAATTATCAGGAGATATTTTCAGTTAATAATTTGATGAAATAAATAAATGAAAATTAACCTTTCTGAGAAGCATAGTAAAGAATCATAATAATGTATGAAATTTTGGATGGCCATAATTTCTGTCTGGACACAAAAAATCTGAGTGCAATTTTCATCTAAATTCAGACAAGAGAAGAAAGTTATGCTGATCCAAATCAAAATGTTAGCCAGTTGAGTTGAGATTCAATTTGAAGTGAACATTGCCAGCTTATATGACTTATTGGTCATTTTGTCTAGGCAATTTCATTGAGGTTTAAAAACAGAATTTTATTTCATTTTATTCATTTTTGTCAGATTCTCTTCCACATTTATCTGAAATGCAACAATAACACAAGAGTTTCTTATAGGAAAGCAATCAATTATTTATTTATATGCAAGTAATCAATTCCCAATTCAATCTCTTCCCAATGTGCAGTCTGACATGAAATCTATAAAAATACATATCTTAAACAGTCTTATGGGGTTTGTGGTTGTCATATTAAAAGTATATTTGGTCAGTCAATCCATGCAAATCATTAATTGTCCTGAAATGTCTGGACAACAACCCCAACAACAACAAATGACAAAGTTAACTTTAAAGAACAAAAAAATAAAATAAAATATCACACACAAGAATATTTTTGTGGAATGAAACAAAAATATATCCTTGTTTCCAAACCAAACAGTAAATCTATTCTTTGAACTATTTTATAAACTGATATTTATTCCTGCTGTGAATAAACTAATTTAAACGGCTGAATGATTGAAACACTGGAAATAATAATCTTTTCTGAATGAAACTCAAATATGTGTGAATAAAAATGACAATTGTAACATAAATGCACTTATCTTCAAAAAATGTTAGTTACTTTCATAGAAATTTGCAATACTTTTAAAGCCTCTTGTAGATTGCCAACATGCAGCATGGTATTGTAAGTCCCGTCACTCTTCATGCATTTTACTTATGACAAGATACTGGCTGTTTCTGTTTGTTCAATAGATTTAAATCATGGCCCAACCACATCTATTTCATTAGGCAAGGTTAATGTGCTCCAAGGATGATAAACCAAACAAAATTTCAACAATAGCAAAAAAAGACAACAATCTATATTGGCATCTATAATGTCAGAATTTGTTTTTGAAAGAAACGCCTCTAATCAAATTTGAAAGTGAAATTAAAAATGTAAGATGGGACATCACCGAAATTCAAAAAATAAGATGTCCAGGAAAAAAGCTGGAAGTATCAAAAGCAAAAATTTTTACAAAATCAAAATAGAAATAAGAAAACAGAATTGACTTTCTCATTTAAAAAAAGAACCTAAAAACACTGTAGTAGGATTCAAAAGTATTTCAGATCATGTAACTAGTATCACTTAGTATCACTAACACACAAAGAAAAATAAATTGGACCTCATTTAAATTTAGACTCCCACTTCCTAGTCACAGCCATCCAAGGAGTTGGACCCCACAATTCAAGAAACCAGAGAAGAATTTAATGAGAACAAGTTGCTTTCAGAAAGGATTATTTGTTATCTTCATTCAGTAAAAAACGATCAAAGTAAATAATATCAAAATCAAAGTATCAAATGCCAATCACCATGACATTTTTTTGATTACCCCACTCCCCAAATTTAACTTGGTAGAAATTATAAATGTCATTAAAACAATCAAAAACCAAAGTATAGATAATGTGCATGTCAAAGTTATACAATTTTCTCCCACATCAGTAAAAAATCCGGTGAGATGTTCAAACATAACCTCGCTGCTGATTTTGAGAGGGATTTACAATCAGTGGTAGAATTGGGATAAGAAGTGGCTTGTAAATTTCAATGTATCTAAGATGAAGCTGCTGTCTGTCAATCGTCACAGGTAATTTCTTCTGCCTCCCATTAGCATGGACCAAGCGAGTCTCCCTGAGAGCAATATACTTCACCTCCTCAGCCTTACTCTCTTTTCCAATCTCAAGTGGAACCATTACATTGAGTCAATAGCTAAATATACTGCTAGGAAGGTTGGGTGACTGTGTTGGGCCAGGATTTTTTTTTTTGCCTGAATTCATCTTGCACATATACAAATCAACCATCCGTCTGTGCATGGAATATATGGTCAGGTGTCCTCTGCCATTCATCTCAGTGTTCTTGACAGGCTCCAAAGGAGAATCAGCAATGTGATAGGTACCAAGACTTAGTGGCTCAATTCCAGCTGTTTTCTTATTGACAGGATGTGACTTCTCTTTGTCTGTTCTGTAGATATTTTTATGGATTCTGCTTCGACAAACTTAAGTCACTGGTGTTCCTGCCACAGGAGTTTACTCATGCAACCAGGCTAGCAATGTCAATACCCATCTCTTAACCACTTGAATCCAGTTCTTTTTACATCACCCTGTATATTTTTTCCTTTCTCTCTACCTTTGCAACTGTCATTGCACCTGTATTCCCATCCTTCTCTTGCTCCTTTCTTTGACACCCTCTGTAACTGGTTTGTCTTTCTCTTTACTCTCCTCCTATCTAATCTTTTACTCTTATGTAACCCCCGTGCATCAATGGCATTACCACCTTGCATGGGGTGAAATGATTAAAAAAGAAATCTACAAATTAAGAAGCTTTTTCATGATCCTACTCAAAGTCTTCAAGCCCTTTCATCTCAAAAAAGAGTTAGACAGTGTGACACCAGCAATACCAAACTATTTACAGCTTGCTTCAAAATACTCTTCAGTTAAATTGAATAAATACAGAAATCAAATTTGTTGATGAATAAATCAATCACTTTGAAGATCTCCAAACAATGTGAAATGAGAAATGTAAGATGAACTTCAATAAAACCAATGTCATTTGCAATGAATACATTAAGGACAGTGGCATTAGATCATACTATCTACCAGAAACAACAAACCTCTATGGAATCCACAAAAAACAAAAACTCAGATTTTGAAGAGGACCTATATAAAAAAAACAGACTTTGAAGGCAAATTCTTTATAATCGCTGATTGCCAAATGGTCTACATCTTTGTTCTTGGACCTTAATTTTGGATAGCATTTTAGAAAAAATATAGTAAAAAATAAACACCTCATATTCCAGCAGTTAAATAAAAATATAAATAATTTACTTAAACATAAAATGTCAAGTTATTGGCATTTTGTTTATTTTAATTGGAGTTATTTTTTAATCTAGCTAAATTGAAAATTGCCCACAGATAGATAATTATTATTTATCTTACAGGTATTCATGGGTAATCATTTTTATCAATGATTATAATTAACCTGATTTTCAAAAGGAAATTTTTAGTTTGTACAAGGAAGCTACATAATTCTGGAACAATGAATGAAATAAAGAATTATAATGACTTGAATTCCAAACTTTACCAATAAGCTCTATAACCAAACTGCAAAATACAGACTCTGATATAAAAAAAATCCTTGTAAATCACTAAATCAATAATAACAAGGAAATGAATAAAGTAACTGATATGGTTTTTTAAAGATCAATAATTAAGAAGATGTCTCTGTTTTAGTCATTCACCTTAAGGCTGATGTATGTTTGCTCTTTCTGTATTTTTGATCAAGACAAAAATGAAGGAACATTACAGCAGATTGCTGTTAAACAGAATTTCAAGAATAATAAGATAAAGAACTTAAAACTTAAATGTGTACATTGAGATGTAGAGCCTTTTGCAGGATCGTGAAGTATCAGATTAATAATGTTCTCCCTGTTTCAGTATGTTACCAAAAACTAAATTCTATGATAAAATAACTTTAATTACTATTTGAGTATTTTTGTCATTTCAAAAGTAAGAAATGTCAGAAAGTTAATAAAAAACATTTTGCTTCTCAAACTATTCAGTGGAAAGGTTTGGTATTTATAATATAAAATTATTAAAAAATGGCTGAATAGACTTTGTATCAAATATAAATATATACTGGTATATTCACATGCGGGTAGAGTTCCAAGCACCTGTTATATCCAGGACTGTCCACCCAAGTATGGGCTTTCCATAGTGGTTGACACAACCATGTCAGATTCCTTTGTTCTAATTGACCCTACAGTCACTGCTTACTAAATCAGTTTAATGTTTGATATGGTAAATATGAGTGGATTTTTTTTTCTTAGTTTGACTTAGGACATAGTGTGACCAGCCAACTGATTAGATTGAGCCTCTCCAACAACTTGTCTCTCTCAAATAGGGACCAAAGTGATGTGTTGGGGTTTAAGAGTGTATGTACAGCCAATTTCTAAAACCCTCAACTATCAGGATTCTGTCTTCAAGCATCATGGGTTGCTACCTACAGCGAACAGGTGGTCCCCTTGAGGGACTTTTACCTCCTGCAGAGATGCAGTCAGCATATGTTGAAGCCCTGCCGACAGGTTGGTATTGAAAAAGAAAGGCAAACAATGCACAAATGCCTTTAATGCTTTAACCCAAATAATATCTAAAATAAACCAATCACCAAAAAAGAGAAGCTTTCTTTGTGTGGGGATTAATTTTTATTGTTATTTTTCTTTTTGCATTTTATTGAGATTCAACTGATTTTACATTTAAACTGAGCCATGGATTATGTGAGTATAATGAAAAAATTCACTGTGCATGGGTTATGAAGTGCATTCTGCCAAAACTTTCGTTATCTGGCATGTTGCCATTTAGAAGTCATGAATAAAGCTCATATTAATAAAGGCAAGACATAAAGAAAATGTGTAAAGAGAGACTGAGAAATGGTAACTCTTAACTAAAGAAACAGAAACTTCAAAAAACAATCTTGATCATACTTGGAGCTGAAACTTACTTAAATAAAATTGTAGGTTGAATTTTCTATTAAAATAAAAACTATGAGTGAACATAAAATGGTCTTGAGACCGTGTTGATACTTCAAGCTAGAAAAGTCAGTCAGTTAAGTGCCATATGTGATACACGCTTGGGTGATCACATCTCGAAAGAGACATGACTGACTGGGCAGAAGATTATCCCGCAGTAGGTTGCCATTGCTCTCTGCGATAGACTGGTTGCCAACCAAGGCTATAGACCCCAATCTGTCCTGATATTTGACTCAATACTAGAGGGGGAAGAAATGTATTATATTATTAATTAGTAATAAATGGGGTATCAGTTTATTACTTCCTAACAATATAAAACTGATCACCCACTTTATGACCAGCAGAAACCTTAATCATGTTTACAACTATTATATTCAGTCAGTCAGTTAAGTGTCATACATAATACATGCTTTGGGCAATCATATCTTGAAAAAGACATGACTGACTGGGCAGAAGATTATCCTGCAGTAGGTTGCTATTGCTCTCTGTGGTAGACTGGTTGCCAACCAAGGCTATAGAACCCAATCTGTCATATTATTTAACCTATAACAGGAGGGAAGAAATCGATTAATACCTTTCTCAAGGGTATTTGTGCATAAGTGAATGCAAGGAATCCAACTGGAATTCAAACTCAACTTCCTGATTTGTCATTCTGAGTCGATATCCACTTGGAATGACAAATCGTGGTGCCAAAATTTGAAAATGGTGAGAGGCACAAATGAAAACCAAAAAAAAGAAATTGAGTCTATTACGGCCAAAGAAAGTAGAAAACTAAAAGACTTTTAAATCTGATACATCAAACCATTGCTCAAAATTTACATTAGGTTTGTCATTTACAAGTTACAAATAATCTTGAAAACAAAAGATGCCAGCATACAATAACCCCAGTTGCTGCTGCATATATCAAGAAATTGCCTATAAATCATGTTTTTTGGTAGACTGACATAAATAATGAATCATTGCATCTATTTGTATTTGAAATAAAAATATCTTCATTTTGATGCTCAATAATCTACAGATAGTGTCACAAATATTTGGCATGAGTTGAAGTTCTAAGCAAAAATGAAAACAAACTCCAATTTTTTCTTATGATATTGCTTATGTTCATGACAGAAAAATAAATAATACATACAGTTTGATTACACTTCTGAATGAATTGTAAAAGTTTTTATTAAAATTAATTTTTAACTTCTTTTTCAAAATGTTTTAGTCAAAGTCATCATTTTTGAAGAATAAAATTGCTGGTGGCAGTTTAGCAAATTGGTAAAAGTTCATTCGGTTCCAAAAAAGAATTTTGTCTTTCTTTTATGCAACTTTTCAGTATCAGCAAATCTTTATTTATTATTACTCATGGTATTGATGTAAATATACATAATTTGAAATACTTTCATTTCAATGGGTAAAGTGTATAAAAACTAAATAACAAGGTAAATAAAAGATATGATATTATCTATATTACACTGATAGTGGATAAGGGAATGACAAAATGGAAAAATTTCTATGTGATGCATTTTGTTCATGATTTGACTGTCAACATTCCTTCTCAGAACAAAACATTTCACTAAGGTGTTTCTTCCACATTTCACTTACTGTTACAATATTATAGAGTTGGACGAGCTCCCTAATTTTGCTATGTGTTATAACAAAAGAAAAAAATGATTTACCAAAACACAGAGCTGAATCACAGACAAATATTTAATTTCCAAAAAACACAAAATAAAATATTTACAAATATACAATTTTAACTTTTAAAACAAGAAACATAGAGTTTACTACTGACAGAGTTATGCGTAAGTGGTGTTATATACTCAATAACAAACAAGCATGTATATATAAAAATATATTAATATTTTTATTAACGAACGCTGGACCGTGTCGCCTAGTGGACAGAGAGTTGAGGGAGCGCTTTTCTAATGGGTTGACGAATGCTTCTAAGGGTCGACGTTGACGAATGGACGAATGACGAATGCGTACCCCCCAATAGCAGCTGTGAACTGCTTCTCTACTGCCGACCAGACTCTTCTTCTCTTCTACTGTCGACTTCTGGAGACTGACTTATCTGTGTTTTCGCAGTCTTTATATATCTTCCAAGTTTTGCCTCAATTCGCGACGCCTACTCGACGCCTACGTAATTTCTCAGAGTCACTTCCGCATCTGTCGGAAATAGGGTCAAACAAACATCCGTTCCTTTCAATGACCGGAAACACCCACGCTTCCTCAGCCTTCTCGGGTTGGGCCAGATTATTATATTACAGTGGTATGAAGGAAGAGGTAAGGAGTGGGTAAAGTATTTTTAACACGTTAGGCTAGCAAGTATTCTAAGTACTATTTTTGGAAATCTTCAAATGTGTATATAAAGAATAATTTTTTGTTTGGTTAATGAAAGAGTCAAAAACGCTATTTACCCATTTAATTCCATGAGGTTCTTTTTCAGGTTTTAGTTGGTTGGCAACTTTTAGTAGAGATACTTTCGGCTGGATATACAAATCCTGAATCAAGCTGGAGTTGATAATGTCAGCAAATAGTTTTAACAACTAATTACTCTCTTCCCAAAACCTATTTTTATAGGAGCTAACACCTAGTTTGCATAATTCTCGAATCATTTAAAATTATCTAGATTATACTGGAATATTCTAGAATCTTCCAAATGTTCTGTTTCTAATTTCCCTACTTTTACAACTACTTCATGAATTAAAACCTTTTTGTAACAACAAGTAGGACTCTATCGAATCCCTTACTATAAATTCTAACCTTTTTTTAGACATTATTAATATTATTTTTTATATATAAATGCATCCTCGTAACACTTACCCATCAATGCAAATGTAACATATATAAAATGTACAGCACATAATGTTTTAAGGCAATACAACACATCGCTCAGATGTTATGTAGGAATATTAATTTTGATCCTATTCACTTATTAAAGATCTATATTTTAGACTTACCTGAAAATTACCCTTGGATTTTACTGCAAACCCTGTGCCTGTCAGAAGTAATGTTACCAGATCTGAAACTGGCCTGCCAATTATCATATACTTTCTTCAGTAATGTTTAGGTTTTTTTATGAATTTTACAGAGACAGACCAAATTTTTAAGTGTCATATTAGCACCATTTTTGTGGTGGTCATTTGTGAAAATCTTTCAGAAGAGAAATTCCAGTTTGAGGCAAAGCGGATCTCAAGAAGAGAATTTCACACATGGAGGGCAAAAAAGTGGAATTTACTTGAATCTAGGCACATGCTTATTTATTTTTAGTTTTCCAGCAGGTTTAGATAATAAAGCAGATGTAACAGACGGCTCATTTAGAAATTTCAAGAATTATTCATATCAGTACATCCTGATATTAGGTTTAGGGAACAAGATTTCATTTCAATGTTATTTGGTGCAGGAAACAGTAAAGAAAGATAATTTGATTCATTTCTCATTAGTAACTCAAGATCTTGCCATTTTAATTCCAGATTTTAGATTTTTGAAACATTTTTACAGAATTTAATAACACAAGATAACATATTGAGAACATTTTCTAAATTAATGTTAACCTTGAGAGAACAAAAAAAAAAACAAATAAAATTAATAAGTATTAAAATCAAGAAATTCTAAAGATTTTTATGATCTGAGATTATAAATGAAAGAAAACTTGTGATGCTTATTATTTGCAGTAGAATTTTTCAAATGTGTTTTGAATTAATTAAGGGGAACAATGTTTTATATATATTTAGATGAAAATAAGAAGAAAAATTAAGATAAGTTGAGAATTAAGACATTCTTTTTAACATGAACAGAAAAAAGGAGTGTAGTAAAAAGCATCTCTAAATTGAAAACACCAAAAAAGTTAATGGATAATATTTATGTTCTTAATACATTGGCATATCTTTTCAGATCTCATAACATTGTAAATAATAAGACGACAACAGAAGAAGTAACAAATGATTGAATTCTTTCAAAACTATCTCCAGATAATTTTACTGCCTGTCCTTGAGGAAGAAGTTAAATTTTTTCACTTTCCTCTGTCCGTAATGTTATAACTAATTTTCTGGCGATTATAATATAAAAATAATATAAAATCTTAGGCACTTTCTATGATGTCTGTAAGAAATTCTCTGAAGACTGACGCCAACAGAATTTTAGATTCCTTGAACTTCTTTATTAAAGTTATTATTATAAAGCATCTAAATGAGTCCATTTGTGTCACCAGGTTTGTGTTATTTACTTCACAACATCCTCTCTTTTGAGATTTCTTTTATTAATAAATATTTTATTTTATTTTATAGTATCAATCCCTCCTCTTTCTGGCAAGTTTGTTAATGTAATTAACTTTTTATCTTTTATATTTAGGATCAACTTGTATTTTTTCTGTTTATTTTCTTTTCCTAGAAATCATACTTGTATGTTCAATGAATTCTTGGGGTGTAAGAACATAAAAAAATCATACAGTGCTTTCATAGATTTTTCCATTCCTTCAGGCCTTTTTTTGATAAACCTTTCCTTTAGCTTATAATATCTTTTATGTTCCCATTTTTTTACTTTTATCATGTATAACCTTTTTTAGATTCCTGACGTTATCACTCTATCTTCCCACAATTATTTTCCATCTTTATACACTCTGAAAATCACTCTTTTGCCAATCATGAAAAATTTAGTGTCCTTTTTGCTATCTGTTCATTTTTTCACTTGGTAACAACTTGTCGAACATCAGTTAAATTAATTCTGACAGTGTATCAGATTTGGCATTATCCAGTACACTTTTAAGAATGTTTGTCATGCTTCTTTGTTCCCTTTTTCATGACTTGTTTTTTTCAACACTCCCTTGAACATCCCAAAAACTGTTCAGCTTGTCCATTTGACCTTGGGTGATATGGAAGGGTAGCAATTTGTTCAATTAAGAATATTTTATAAAAACCTTTGAATTCATGAGCAGTGAATTGTGTATCATTTTCTGAGACTATGGTCCCTGGAATGCCATATCTTGCAAATAAAAAATTCACTCTCATCAAAGTGAGTTAGTTTTTCAAAATTTCAGTTTACTTAGTAAAGCTATACTGGACCAAAATGGATCAAGACATTGAAAGAGTCATAAAATCCTTCAGAAGTTGTGCTGTGGCAGCAAAATCCCTTACCACGAAAATACAACCTTGGCCAAAGACAGATACCCTGTAGTTAAGGCTGCACATAGAGATTGTATTTTCATGGTAGAAGATTTTACTGCCAGAGCCCAACTTCTGCAGGATTTTATGACTCTTTCAATGTCTTGATCAATTTTGGTCCAGTGTACATAACCTTTCATAAAATTACTGGAGGTTAGCTATGAAATTCATTTAATATTTGCTTTTACAGTATGCTAGCTATTACAACTTTTGGGGGGAAACATCAATACTTTGTTACATAATGGGTAAGCATTCTTATCTGTATTTTGATCTTTCTTACTTTTGTTTAGCTGTATTTTATTTTTGCAATTAACATGTCTTGTGCTGCTTTTTTTAAAACTGGTTGCTTATCTACTTACATTTTTGCAATAAGTATTCATAAAGCAAATTTTAAAGCTCATATATTTCCATCCAGTCAGTAGCGAATAAGTTCATATTATTTTTTAATACGTAAGCCTCAGCTTTTACACATTTATTACAGAATGAGATATTACAAGTCATTTTGCCAATAAAAAATAATTTCTCACCTGGGACACTGCTTGTGACTTTAGAAGTCTGTTTTAATATAGGCTTTTTCTGATTTTTTTTCATGTGGTTTCACTGATTACTATGATATTGCTACCAGTGTCTGGTAGGATTTTCATATTCACATTATTTATTTTTGCATTCACAAATTTTCTTTTGTTTTTGTGATTATTTTTTCTGTTGCAATTCTGTATGAGAATTTTTTCTTCATTTATTTTTACAATGTGACTTTATATGTCCTGCTTTACCACACTAGCAGCATTTTGAATTCTTAAAAGGATAGTCATGTCCAAATTGTAACTTTCCACATCTGAAACAAGGATTCATTTTGTTTTTTGCCCACTTTTCTTTTCCTTATATGTATGCACATTAATTTTCTGAATTTTTTGGCATGACTCTCAGATTTAGGATTCTTTGACATTCATCCATATTTTCCAGTAGTGTGAGCTTATTGTTTTGTTTAAGTTTCATTCAAATTTTTGTTTGTATTTCTGCATTTTTTTGCCACTAAATCTTGAGTGAAAATTAATCTTTTAAACATATTCAGAGTTAGTTCATTTAATTTGAACCTTTCACATTTTTTGCAAACAATTCCAGCATATATAACAAAATCATCTTCATCTTTTAGTCAGATTCATACATTTCCAATGAGTATTAAATAAAGAGCTTTTGTCACTACAAATTTTTGATGGAATATTCACTGTTTCTTCAAAACAAATCTGTCCTAGTTTTTGGAGTAGTATGAAATTACAGTATTTCTCATGTTCTACTGGTGCTAATTTTCTTAACAAAAGTCTTGGTTTTTCTTCTTTTCTCAGTCACTGCATTCTTGTCTGAAAATTTGTTTGTATCTTTGAAAATATGCTGAAAAGTTAAGTTATCATTTAGATTGTATGTAAATGCAGATATGGTGTTTGCCAGCAAGAGTAAAAGAGCTTGGAGAATTTTTGATTTCTTTCAGAATTAATTCAATCAACTTTTGTTGTTTCGGCAGTTTCAACAACTGCTGCTGTTGCTGTTGAATTTGCATCACAGAAGCCAATATTTCCCCCATATTTGCAAGAATATGTATTTTTTTACACACAAAGAGAAAAAATTCCTAACATAGTTCAAATTCTCATTGTCACTGGTATCCTGTGCGCTGAAACAACAAGTATTTTTTCTACTTGTTATCACTTAATATAAATTTTGATATTCTTATAACTCTAGTCACAGCTTTTATGATTTTTGATTTCTTGTCACTCCTGTTATAAGTTGAATGAATTTTGATCCTCATCATCACTGTTACAATTCATTTTCTAGTCATTATAATATAAAGTCTTTCTATAGCACTCACTGTGACACCTGTAAGAAATACTCTGAAGACTGACTCCAATGGCTTAGATTACTTGAAGTTCTTTAAGTCTCTAGACTAGTTCATTAGTGTCACCAGGTGTGTGTTATGGACTCAAGACAAGGCTATGACTGGTGATGGGACTGCCTGAAAGGAGATGTGGATTCATATCTTTCTTAAGGATTTTTGTGTGGAAATGATGTAATCATAACTCATATTTTGAGTTGAAAGGTATTTATATATATATATATATATATATATTTAGAAAGATTCTATTCTAAGAAAAGAATGTTATATTTTGTTATTATTTTTCAATCAAGTCTGCCACCAAAAGTTCAGGGCAATCCAAAAATGGTTTTTATTCATTAACCCTTTTTGGAATTTGAGTTTGATACAAAGATGCTACTTCATATTGTGGTTGTTTTTATTAAAGTCATTCGAGATAAAACATTTATCGTCATGTAATCCTTAGAAAGTACTTTTAACTGATTTTATCTACGGTTTTATATTTTACTAATTGTCTGTAAAACATTACTTAATATACAGTAGATTTTCTACTTTTTTATAGAGATTATTGCCATGTGCATCATGGCAATAATATTATTCTTAGTGAGACTTGGAACAACAGCAGCAACCGCAACCCTAAAAAAAGCGAACAGAGGCAAAGACTGTCATCTTTTAAGACAGTTATTATTTGCAAGAGAGTGACTTTTGTTCAGTTTATTGCATCCTTAAAGATTTTCATGTAAAAGATTTTGATAAAAATTTTGCCAATGAAAAAAAAGGCAAAATAAAAAATAAATCAAAACTCATTTTTTAAAAGCTAAAGGTACTTTTTATGGAAGAATACTTTGATAGACACAGTGAGAGAGAAAACAAATCTAGAAAAATATCAAAACAAATTTGACATATTTTTACTGTTTGTCCAACACTTTGTTTCAGTTTTAGACCAAAAGGTTTTGGTCAGTGAACATCTAGTTTCCTGACCAAAGAATTTTACAGGTTAAAATGAATCTCAATAATATTCTGAATCAGTATTGAGGTTATGAATATAATATGAATATAATGCATATGATATAATTCATATAATATAATATGAATATAATTCAACATCAAAAAAGTAATTGCATTATAACTGGAAATGTGACAATAAAAATGAGAACTTAAAGAGAGCAAAATTTGTGATATAAAAATTTCACCAAAGTACAATGGATTTGATGAAAATAGTTTTGAAGCAATAGACAATGAAACTGACACAAATGAACCTTACTCCATCCATTCACAAGAAAACAACTCATCAGTTTTATGCATGCCTGATTTGTTTTTTAGGTTGTTCAAGAGACTAGTGTGATGGAGAAAAGGTCTGGAAGTTTTGGAGAGGTAGTGAAGTGAAAAATTAACAAATGCTAACAAAAATAGTAGATGTGTTTTTTTAGTTTGTGCAACTATCAATAAAAATATCTTTCAAGAATAAAAGTCACTTTTTATATCATTTGATTTTATTTTAACCACTTTGTCTTTTTGATAAAAATCTTAGTTACAAACAAACATTTTTAGTACATTTTAAATGATTTTATGAAGATTTTTAAATGTGTTCTTCATTTGAATAAAAAAGACTTAAATATATAAAAAAAATGTTTCTCAATCACTGAGAACTGAATCTTGTATCCAGATTTTAGCAGCAGAAAAAATTTTCAAATAACAAAATGACACAATATCATTAATATATATATGTGTGTGTGTGTGTGTGTCTCTGTGTGTATTTATTTGTTTGCACATGTGTACATGACTACTTTAAAAATTATATTTAGTGTTTAAGTATCTGGGTTTTAAAACAGTGTAAATTTTCTTCTGCAGATCTATGTACTCAATAGTCTTAATAATGAGAATGGATTTTCCTGTGGGGTTTTAATTTGTGTTACCCTTACATTTGCAGCTCTGTGTGTGTGTGTGTGTGTGTGTGATTTTATGGGCAATTGCTTTGAACATTAACATTCTGAATATTAATCCTGAATTCAGGTCTTACCAGGGTCGTTTTCTCAAGGAGTCCACTTCTTTGTAACACTGACTTGAGAAACATGCAGCAGTTTTGGAAAATGATTGAAAAATCCTATCATGGGTTTTCTCAAAACTTATGAGTGACACTAGATAAATGAAATTGTTTGGAAGCCATCAACGGCTAGCACAAAGTATCAAGTCTTTGTGAATGAGGGTTTGAGCATATGAGTCATGTTCTAAAGTTGATCAAGTCAGATCCTGTCCCAGAAACTATAAATTATTCCCAACATAATTGTAGCATAACTGTTGTGAAGTACAACATAGAAGATGGTGTGTTGTATGTAAGTACAAATGTTGGTTCCTCAGGTTCGACGGACTGGTGGGAACTTTGTATTATCACGTAGTAATGCTGAGTAACTTGCCAGGTCACTGACTCATATTTTTTCCCTGACTACTTACTACACTGTTACTTATATTAGGAGGGAGAGTCCACTATCCCTAGACAGGTGAGTTCACCATAACAGTAACCCACCAGGTATTGAAGATGTACCTATATGCCTGAGCAACATCATCATCTGGTATTAGCTGACAAGTTTACTTGGAAGCGGGTAGCCGGTCAGCCATTATGAGTGAACATTGAGATTAATATTGATGGAATGAAGATTGTGTTCAAGCATGAAACAGACTGTCGCCATTCAGTGTTCATTATTGTATTTAAATATGCTCTACTCTGAATATTGAGTACTTTTATCCATAAATATAGTACACCTTAAAACTATATTTTATTATATATACACTCCCAGCCATAATTATTATGCCAGCCCAGTGTTTTAAAAAAATGATGTATTTCATACTATTTTTTAGTATTTATTGCCAAGTGAATAATTGTAAATGAAAATAGAATGGTCCTTTTGTTAATACTGCACAATAATATGTGCATCAAATGAATTTATAAATATTTAATAATTACCTTATTGCAGTTTCATCAATGAAAGAAATTTAGGGTGATTCAGACGAGTTCATCTTGTAAAATTTTGCAAAGTAATAACAAAAGAACCATTCTATTTTTATTTAGAATTTTACACTTGGCAATAAATACTAAAAATAGTATGAAATACATCATTTCTTTTAAAAAACTGGGGTGGCCTAATAATTATGGACAGTAGTGTATATTGATAAGAAGAAGGACTGTACCCAATTATACAAGAGAAGCCAAAATAGTTTATTGCTTACAATAACTAAAACGAATATGGATGGCCAAAATAGGTTAAGCATACATTTAATAAGTGTAACCTTTTTATGCAAATGTAAATTTAATTTACTTTTGTGTTATTTGTTTCTTGATTGCTAATTACTCTTATATATGAATTAAACATGTGCAGAAATGATTTATTATAAATAATGCCTGGCAATCATTTATCAAATGAAACTTTGAGTCATATTTACAACAAGAATTGTATATATCAGTAAAAATATTATTTTCCAATAAAAATGCTCTTTTCTCTTTCTTTAATCATTGACTGACCTTGCAAAAAAAAAAATAAAATAAAATAAAATCATAAAAGACCAAAAATTTCTAACCTTTCTAATATGATAATGAGGCGATTAACAGTTTCTGTGCAGGAAATATTCACCATTCATTGACCAAACAGTTACTGTTGACTGAAATTTATAAAATCTTTCTCATAAAATAGTTTTTCAAGAAAATAGGCTTCTTTACTATTATCCCTCTTTCTAGTATTGACGAAAGCTTCCTTCGCAATTTTTTTGTTTTTGGTAAAAAGATTAGCATCTTCATTATATCATTATTTTTCTTTCTAGTTATATGTACTGTCCTCCATTTTAGTGACTGTTAAAAAATCTTCAAGTGATCTGTTTTTTTTATTTGTTAAAGTTATTTGTGATTTGTAGCATTTCCCTCTCCAATCTAATGAATGATTGTCGTCTTTAAAGCCTGGAGGATTAATTAACTGTAAGTCATTTTTAGTTGTTAGCTATGAGAAAATGGTTGTATATAACTAACTGCTTAGACATTTCTGATGAAGTTAAGTGCCAAATAAAAGTCTCTTTTTATGACCATAGAAAACTGTCAAGTATTTCTTTTATATTCATTCAACTTTTCTACAAAAACATTTTTATTAAACCTTTAACAATTTGTGTTAATGTAAAAGTTTTGAAAAGTTACTACACTTGGCACAAAGAACTTCAGAACGTAAAAGTTTTTAGTGACT
Organism: Ascarosepion bandense; assembly: GCA_037127315.1. Lineage (NCBI taxonomy): Eukaryota > Metazoa > Mollusca > Cephalopoda > Sepiida > Sepiidae > Ascarosepion > Ascarosepion bandense. The sequence goes on from JBBBDQ010001307.1 coordinate 542,933, forward strand.
TGTAGAATCTTGTTTTATATTGTGTGTATTTCAAACAAAAATGAAAGCATTCCCTTATCTCATGATGAACAGTCAACATATTTTGAAGATCACTGGAGATGTTATCTACATTTCTGAAAAATGAGAAATTTTTTATGAATTTTTTATTTTGATCTTTATCATTTTTTTTAAAACTCTGAATTGTTGTCTTTTCTCTGGAGGGAGTGCAATTAATTCTTGGATTGGCACATATAGGAACATCAAAATAAGTGCATGTCATTGAGAGAATATCTTGATATTGTGTCATAATCAGATCTACAAGGCTTTAGCTCTTAACAGCATAAGACTTGCAAGCCAATGCAAAGAATCAACCATACTGGATTTGATTCCAGGTTTTTGTGTTTTTTTTTTGTGAATGCTGCAATATTCTCTTTTTCTATCAAAAGAAGTCAATGCTTCTTTTATGTTTTCTTTCTTGGACAAGGTGAAGATTTTGCAAATGGCATTCCGCAAATTTCCAGTCCAGCAAGTAGTATTTGAGACAGTGTCGTCACACTCATTTTACTCTATTGCTGTCCACTTGATAGGATTCTGTTGCATTGAAATCTTTTGCTTTATGATAATTACTTTTATGTAATACCACAAGAATTGGTTTTCCTGGAGTTTAACTTCAGTAATAAAACTTTAAGACTCATGTTTCACAAGTCATGAATAATTGATTAACAAGCTAGAATTACGTTTAATTCTGTTCAGATTTCAGTGTTTAATTCCATCATCCTTAAAACAGGTTCTTATAAGATAAATAAACTGGCCTGGGTCAGTTGATTTTATAAGATGTCAAAACCTTGTTAGGTTATATAGTGTTAAATTCTGTATATGGCACTCAGGATAGAACTCACAATTTACCTGTAATGGTGAACTAGACTCATCTTCTAACAATTGAGGCACTTAACAGGAATGAATAGCCAGGCTTTTCAGAGTTATAGTTTTGTCTTTATCTTGAGAGAGAGAGAGAGAGAGAAATGAAAATCTTATCTAAAAACAAATGTAGCTTTAAGTTTTTTGTTAAACATTGTTTTGATTTGTATTTATTTTTGAGATGAGTAATTTTCAATAATCTTGGAATTATTTCGAACTAAATATAAAGGCTCTAAAAGTACACCACTAAAGACCTTTGGAACAGTGGAATAGTGGATAGTAGTTGGTTATATATGCGTTAGGATCATCTAGTGGTCATGAGTTCGCTCCTTGGACTTGGTAGTAAGAGTACCAAATTCCAACATGAAAGAACAATAATTGATTTCCCAGGACATTTTGCAATAACCAATGAGATATCCCACATCAGCCAATCTATGGACACCTGATGATGACCAGAGGGTACTTGGTCGAAACAGTGTGTGTATTATAAGACCTATATCAACCAAGATAAGAACAAAAGTTCGAAATAATTCCAAGATTATTGTTTTGGTTGCTTCTAGTCACAGAAGTGCTCTCTCACTCTCTATCTCACACACACACACACACACACATACATACATATGCATTTCTGACTCTTCTATTACAAATAGTTTTAATTCCAAAAAGCAGTAATCAGTGATATTTGTAAATTTTATTCTTAACTATCAAGAATATTACAAACAAAAATAATTTAAACACTTTTTTTTTACACTTGATAATTTCTTAGCAGTTCACAATTTTACTAACACAAATGAATCAAAATAAACTTTCTCAGGTCATGTGACATAGAAATTAATTTATCTCAAATGATCCTGCCACTGACCTTGACTTCCCTATATTTTTGGTAGCCATGATTATCAATTCAGATTCAAACTCTCTTTTATTTAATAAACTGTGAAACAGATAAAAAGTAAAAAAAATACTTTCACATCTTTCTAAGTTTGATACGTAATAAATATTAAAATGTTTGTCAGTTTGGAATTAAGAGTTTTTCAATATTACAGACTAATCAGTAATGACAGCTATCATTGTTAATTATCAGTTTATTTACTACTGATAGAATATTCAGCCAAATTTTAGCAGAGAGAAAACATAATCAGCACAGAGATATGCAAGCAATTTGCTGGCAACAAACTCCTGTAATCATGCAGTTATTTATATTACTTGTTAACTTTTTAGATTTTCTATACATATTTTTGGCTTATAGAGACAGGTTTTTAGAAATCAAAAATAAAAGAATATAATCATTTAATGTCATTATAAGATACACTCGTAACTTGTAGCAAATCTATGATAGCTCAATAAAAATAAACTCTACATAAGTTATTATTGCTTATGTGAAAGGCATCTTTATTCATTATGCTCCATAGGAGCTTTAAGGAGTAAAAATAATTTTTTATCATGTTTTCAATGAAAATTTGAAGCTTTCTATTGTAATTATATTTACTGAATGTCATCTAAAAGTTCTAATGGAATTAAGGGGAATAAATTTTGTCATTGTGATTTAGAGAAATTCAAAGTAATTTTTTAAATTGTTTTATCCCAAACAAGGCTACAAATCCCCTAAGATGTTCATGAATGTGAAAGAAGCTGAGAAAAAATGAATAAGGAGAAAAGATAATAAAGGAACAAGAATTACAGAAACAGAAAATAATGTTTGACATTGCATTTAGATTTTTTAAAATGAAAGTTCATTGGAAAGGAAAAAAATTCAGAAGAGGGTTCTATAGCAAGGAGTGTAAAAAAGAAACTGTTAGCATAGAACATATGGTTATATCTTGCTATTTCAACTGTAAAATGATGAGACCTAGCTGCCAATCTAGTACTGTGCTTAAATTCATAAAGTCTAGGTACCACAGAAGAAAGCTCATCAGAATAATTACCAGGAAAGTATTTAGATAAAAGACACAAGGAAGCTACGTTACAGCAGTGAAAAGTGACAGAAGCTAAGATACCAAATCAAGACCAATAACATTGCAGATTCTTTAGATTTTATCAAGAATCTCTAAATATAGAGTAAAAGCACCAGATCAGATATTGTAGTAATATATTGACAAACGGTCGGCTTATAAAAAGGTAAGACAGTTTATAACAAGAAAAATTGTCCGGCACGACACAGTGAACCAACTTTCCTAGTAGCAGATATAGCAAATGATTCTGTAGTGACACTGGCAAATTAATATGCCTAATTTGCATAAGTGCAAGAGAAAGCCTATATAACTCGTCACTGAGAATAAGTATGGACAAGCTTAGCGACTGATTAGTGCTAAACTTCACATCACAACAGATTCCATATAATCTTTCCAATTCATACCATTGGAAAATGTTAATCCAAGAATGTGCAATTATGCAATTAGTCATTCTCCTGGCAAAGTAGAAAGATTTGATAATAACATTAGAATCCTGTTCCAGTTTGCAAATGTGTTGATTACAGGAACACAGAAAAAGAATAAAACAAAAAAAACTTAACGTATCATCGTAAGATATGAAAAGACTCTGAGTGGAAAAATATATATACTTAATAATTTCCAGTTCAGTTTGTAGTTTAATTATACAGAATGGAGTTATCTGCCCTTATCTTAATCATCTGATTTGATAAAGAAGATAAAAATAAAACCTTATTAAAATTGAAAGCAGAAAAATGAAGTACAAAAACGAACCATTTTGGCATTATAGAATAATACGAGTGAAATAAATATAGGCTTAATACTAATCCAGGATTCTAATAAGTCACTGAGATATTTAGCAAGATGATAACTAAATAAATAAATAGACTTTATAATAAATTTTAATAGCTGTATTTGATCCTGATACTTTATTTTAATAAGGGTATTTGATCCTGATCCTTAATTTTATGGACTTAATGGATTATAATAATAACTAAGAACAAGATAAAATATCCACATTAAGACTTATGAACTCTATTTATTCATTCAATCATCATCTTGATAAATATTAATTCATAGCTATAATAAATTATGGAGATATATATTAGCATATTTTATGATGGTAAAAGAATTAAATGAAAATAAAGAAAAAAGTTGTTATTTTTTGCATATTTTTATTGGAAACAGAGTTTTTCTTTTAAAAATAATCCTATAATTATTTCACGCAGAAATAATTAAATGTTGCATTTTCTTTTTCTTTTCCATAATGAGCAATTTCACACTTTTATAATACGGATATATTTTTTTGTAAATTGTAAATATTAAAAAATTATTTAGCATGAGATTTCTGTTTAGGGATAAGAAGAAGTCAAAGTAAAGTTACGTTTAGATTTGACATGCAACTTGAGTTTGCTTAAAGACCAAACACCAATCTATAAAAAATGTTAAATTCAAAATTGGATCAAAATCTTCCTTTGTGAATCTTTTAAAAGTTAAAAAGGTTTATAAACAATTTTATAAAGTTTGTTGATGTTCAGAGAAAAATAAAAAGGAATCTATTTTAAAATTAGTATAAATTCTATAAATAGAAAATGACTTAACATTAATCTTAATGGCTGCCTTTGGAGGCCTGTAAGTAAATAACAAAAAGAAACAGAAAAACAATCCTATTTTAAATAAAGTCTTAAACTAAAGGGGATGAAATGTTTATATTTAATCATTTATATATTTATTCCATAAAAGCAATGAAAGAAAAATTGTACATGTCTGAATACTTAACTGGTAAGAAAAACTAATTCATCTATATGTCAGATTCGTGACTTTTCAAACAAAACATAGGATATCCAAACTAAAGATGCATCATATATTCTAGTGGATCTTGAAAGCCTTTAAATGAGAAAAAAATCAGAGCTTTTCAATATCTTCATGGCATCAGTGAAAAAAATAGTTGAGTTCATAGGATGGCAATTGCTATTCTACATGCAAGAATTTTGCAGGAAATGGATAAACAAATGTTTCACAAGTCTCATTTAATCCAAAGAGGCTTTCAGTATGAATGCCCATTTCTGATCAGGACTAAAAAAAATTCAAATTTGTTTCAGGTTAACATTTTCAGTTTCGTTCTGGCTCTACAAGCAGCCAGTCAAAACAGCAAAACAAACAATATGCAACAAGAAGTGAACATTGAAAAAGAATATTTATCATTGATGAACAAAATGTCTGAGCATGAACAAGACATTAAAGCAAAATCAGACCATCATTTGAAATTGTTCTTGACTTTGTCATTCTTGTTCAATCTTGTTGACATATGTTGTTTAAAATGTTTCCTGTAGATTTTGACACAACATTTGGCAATATGAAAATATTTGGCTTTCTTTACATAAAAATATAAGAATAATTTATAATATTATAAGAATTTATATTTTTATAGATAAACTACACAGTATTTATGTATGTAACAGGTTTAATAACATTTTTCTATCTACAGATTCATTAATGACTCTATTAGAATAGAAAATTCTGATTCATATCCTTAAATGACAACAAACCAAATTCTTTTACAAAACTATGGCTAAACACTGACTACAAGCATTTTTAACTATTGTCAAACTTTTTTGTCAAATAAAACTGTTAAAATAAACAGTAAAGCAAAAAGAAGCAATATTTTCCAATAAAAATAGTTTGTTTTTCAAATGTTTTCCTCTGAAAATCTATAAGTAGATAAACCATGAACAAAAGTGAAAATAATTGTATCTTAGTTTGTATTATTAAAATTTAGCAATACTTACACAATAACGTTAATTATCAGAACCAGATAAAAACATATGTAGAAAAGAGAATCTTCATTATAAATTGAATGTTCCTTATACAAAATAAACAGAAAGCTATTTTAAAAATTTTATTTGGTGAAGATCAGCTGCTATCAAGCATATTAAAAAGGAAATGAAATTAAGATGAAAGAAATACTAGTCACAGAATTGTTAACATAAGAGTTTTATATGTAACTAAAGATGGTAATGTATCAGATGGTCAGAAATGGCTATTTGTTTGAATTTGAAAGACTGCAGCCAGTAATCTCTGTGGCCAAAATGGTAAAGTAGCTGATTCCTTAAAAGTCTTTTTGAGTTTTTTTTTTCTAATTGTTTCACCCCATGCAAGGCAGTAACACCACTGATGCACAGGGGGCTACATAAGAGTAAAAGATTAGATAAGAGGAGAGTAAAAAGTAAGATGAACCAGTTACAGGAGGTGTCAGAGAAAGAAGCAAGAGAAGGATGGGAATACAGATGTGATGACAGTTGCAAAGGTGGAGAGAAAGGAAAGAATATACAGGGTGGTGTGGAAAGAACTAGAGTCAAGTGGTTAAGAGATGTGTATTGACATTATATTTAAATTCCTGGAGGCTGTAGCTGTCAGGAAAGCAAGAATATGGAAAAGAGTTCCAGTGGCAGGAAGTGTGAGAAAAGAAGCTGATGGAGTAAAAGAGACATGAGTTTGAGTCATGCTAGTAGTTTATTCTTTACTTCCATTCTGCAATACTTACTAAATGCCAGAGAATAAGGATTTGAGAGTTGTGATGAAAAGGGGAGCCGAGTTCGAGTTCCAGTTGAATTCATGGCATTCACTTACGCACAAATACTCTTAGGAAAGGTATTAATCCATTTCTTCCCTCCAGTTATGGGTTAAATAATAGGAAAGATTGGGTTCTATAACCTTGGCTGGCAACCAGTCTATTGCAGGAAGCAATGACAATCTACTGCAGGATAATCTTCTGCCCAGACAGTCATGTCTCTTTTGAGACATGATTGCCCAAAGAATGTATCACATATGGCACTTAACTGACTGATGCAAAGGAATATAAGTTGAAGAAATGGTAATAATTAAGTAAAAGTTTTATTGCATGAAATTTCATTTGAGAATGAATAAATTGTTGGAGTTTCAGATTAAGTGAGAAAAACAAAAGTCATGACTTTGTTCAGACTCAAGATCAGAGGGTGATGTCAGAGAATGGCGAAGAACGCAATCACCTTCATTCTCAAGTAGCTTAAACAAACATGTCTTATTTGATGTATTTCCATAAACTATCTAATATTCAACCATTCTTTTTCTTATCCTGACAAATACAGACATCCTTGTTAAGAAGTTGTCCAGTTCATAAAAAAATCAATTAATGTTAAAGCAAAGATATCTGTTTTTTAAAATCAATTATTCAGATGAATATCTAACTGGAGAAACATATCACATAAGGGGATTTTTATTTTTGGAAGAGAAGAGCGAATCTCGAATCTCTTATCCTGTGAAAGATGTAAATAAAAACAAAGCAAAATTTGTACTCCAATATGAAATTAGAAAAAAATTTACATTTATTAAAAGGCATAAAACCCAATAAGACAGAATATAAGTATTCCTTTGTGTGTCTTACAATTAGTCAAGATAGTCATCCTGCACCACAATGAACATCCTGCACCACAACACACAACCTGCACCACAATGCACATCCTGCACCACAACACACAACACACATCCACATCCAGTCAAGATAACAAATTCTAAAATTACAGCATGTTAGTCTCATAAAAAGTAAAAACAGTTACAGTTTTTAAAAAAAGAAATATTCACTTAGTTTCATAAATTCAACAGCTGAAAATCTTTGAGAAGGATGGCAAGTTCACAAGTGTTGCAGAGTAATTTAAACAATAGTTCAATTTTTAAATAGAAATACAAAATTGAGATAAATCTTTTTTTATGAAAGTTCAAAATCAGGATTATTATGTCTAAATTGCTAAATCTTTGTTTACTTTTTTCTTTTTCTTGCTTACTGTCAACAGCAAAACTTGATTGACTTTTAGCTTTTCTTTATTCTTCTTTTCCATCATTATCCTAGTCATTAGCATCATCCTTGTAAAAGCTGAAACTCTTTTGCTCTCCTAGCAGCTGCTAGTGGTTTTTTGCCTGCGAAAGCCAATACCCTTCTGCTTCCAGCCTTCCAGCAGCCATCTTTGCATGTGAAAGATAAGTTCCTTATATTGGTCTGGCAAATCAAACTTTTTAAGTAGCCATGAATTGGCTCACAGTTGAAACAGAGATTTGATTACGTGTTCATAAATTATTTTTCCTATTGGTTAAAAATTAAACCATGACCCTTTACAAACTTTATGGTAAGTTTTGAGACCATAGACCATAAAACCAAATTTTATACACATATCTTTTTTCATAAACTGTCAGTTTTAATTTTGATAGTATTTAAAACATCAAATCTGAGTCTCAAATACACAAAGTTTTGCATTAAATTTATTCAAACCATTTTTTATTAACTAAACATCTCACTTTCTTTTTATAATTATTTTTTCAACACCTAAAAAATTTCAGTAAACAAACATAGACTATTGTAAAATTATTTTATATTCAATCTATGATTATTATTATGATATAAATTTTACATTTCCTTTTTATTATAAATTTTATTGATACTAAAGAATTCTCATCTAAAAAAAGTGATGTTTCATCGGATTTTGGTTTGTGAGATGGCAAAGAAATTTTCAGTAGATTATCATAGACAGAGACTAATGGAGATTGATGAAAAATATAAACAGTTTTAAATAGGTAGATAAAATGTGATATACTTATGTTGTTATTTTTGAGGGCACTTTTGGTATCATGAAAATTTAGACAAATACAATTTTATCTTATTTTGCATTAAAGCAAAATTTGTGAAAATTTTCAAAACTTTTAATAATACAAACTACTTTTAAGATGATGCTGAATAAAGCAATAATTTTTTCTTTTTAAAAATTCAAATAATCTTATCATGAGAGTTACAATTCTGTTGCTTCGGGTTTCTTGAAGGCATTTGACAAGTTTTCGTATGTTGATCTTCTTCACAAGTTAAAAGGTTATAACATTTCTGGTAGAATTTTTGAACCCATCAAATAATTCTTATGAAATCATGAAATAAAAGTTGTCTTGAGTACCTACTTTTCCAGATCTTGTTGCATTAATGTGGGTGTCTCTTAATAGGCTCTATCCTTGTCTGTTCTTGGATTAACATTTTCCACTGATATGAAGTAGAAAGATTATATTGAATGAATTGCTAGATCTACTGATAAGAAATTTGGTTCAATGTATCTTTTTGGACAATTTTTCATGTCAGAATTTATCTTACATAATGATAAATGTGCCATTTGTTCATGCATTGAATATTGCTGTCACATTTGGTGTTTCTGCTATGTATTTAGAGATTCTTCCAAAGAAGAATCTACAATATTATTAGTCTTGACTCAGCCTCTTGGCTTCAGTCATTTTCTCCACCACTGTAACTTAACTTCCCTCTGACATTTCTATAAATACTTTAATGGTAATTGTTCTAATGAACTTTCCTCAATGTTACCTAGACTTTATAAATTTATGTGCAGTACTAGATTGGCAGCAAGGTCCCATCATTTTACAGTTGAAATTGCTAGATGTAACCTTCCCTAAGAATACTTTTATAATAATTGCTCCAATGAACATTTCTCTTTGGTACCTAGACTTTATGAATTCAAGTGCAATATTAGACTGGCTGCTCAGTTTCATCATTTGACCCTTGAAATGGCTGATGTAGCCATATGTTCTTTGCTAACAGTTTATTTTTTTGAAAAATCTTACTGATGGAATTTTCTTCAAGCTTCTTGTTTTTCAGTCAACATTGATCTTCAACAATTTAAATGTTTTTTTTAAATTTCTGCTCTTTTAATTTTCTCTCTTCTTAATGATTTCTTTCTTTTTCTCAGATTCTTTCAAGCTCAGTAGACCTCTGATTGGGAGGTTGTGAGGAGCATGGAACCACCTCTTAATTGCTGTTGTTCCCAGGTCCACCCTGACCCAGAGTGGTAGCACCTGTTAGGGTCCCAACTATGGGCAAATAGTTAACCCCCAAACTGGGGTCAAAACACTGTGAAAGTATAAAAATACACTTTTATAGAAATATATACGTAAAAATAAACTTTTATAGAAAAATATACGTTTTTGAAGAAAAAATATTACCAACAATACATTTTTGAAGAAAAATTATTTCTGTAACACATTTTTGAAGAAAAAAAATTATTCCCAGCAAAACATCTTTGAATACAAAACTAAAAGACATTTTCAGTTTTCTAAAATAAAAAAGAATAAAAACAAAAAATTTTAATTTCAAATCTGACTAAATCAGCCTTTTCATTATAACCGAACATTTAAAAAAAAAAACAATAAATAACTCCCGACCTTTTTGTCATTAAATAACTCACAGAGGTTGATATGCCTTTAAACAAAACTCAAACTCAATTCATGCTTAGTAAAATCCCTTGTGTCATAGTGGCTTTATAGCGATCCTTGAGGTAGAATTATTAAAAAAAAGATGAAAATAACTTTTGCTCTGTCTTTTACTGTAAATAGGAAATATTTTTGTCTTTTGGCTAAAAATATAAATCCATTGTCAAATTAAAAAATGAAGGCAATAACTGGTTGCTTATGCTTGAATCCATTTGTCTTTTTTTAAAAACCTCTGATTCTGATAGATGAGGTCACTTTCATCTTTCCCAAGATTAGGGCATAAAAAAGAAACCCAGCATTGTTTAAGCATAGCACATATCAATGTGGGTCAAATGATTACAAAGCTAACACCACACTCTGATAAGATGTAATTTCTGAAAAACACAAGGCAGCCAATTGAAGCAGATATCAAAGCTGGCAATTTAAAGATGGATTCTGAAACTATATTGCTGGGCATGGGAAATTAAATTATACAAAATGGTGCTGAAAAGTTCTTGACCAGCTTCACCTTTCAAAATGTTTATTATCCAAGCTGTGAACGTTTTAACATCTCCTCCTCATATATATATTTATTAATTTACGTCAATATATATATATAAACTGCAAGGTTACAATCAATTAAATATTATAAGAAATCATCAGACTATGTTTTTTTTCCTTCTTGTGTGGGGTCTATATATTCTCCACAACTTCATTTCATTTGTAGCTCTAAGTAATGTTTTTCTTTTTGCTGTCTCTCCTAATCTCTGTTTTGTCAACTGTTTACACAAATACATTAGATATGTTATATACTACTTTCCTCTTTCCATCTTGCCTTCAATATGTCCTGTAAGTGTCAAATTCTCCAATCTCCTTTTCCTCATCATGCACACTAGAAATTTCAGCTTTCTCTTTCTGATGTTAAGTAGAAGTGTCTTATTTGTTTTCATTTTCTTTAAAACTTTGTTGTTGCTTGCATGATTAGTCCATAGTGTTCCTTCTTCAGAACCACATTTCTGCTATCTCAAATCTTTGCTTCATCTCTGACAAGATTGTCCAGTATTCAGTGCCATATACAAGGACTGATATTACATAAGAGTTCAATACACTTTTCTTTGTCCTTAATGAAATTTTTCTGTTTCTTAATACTTTGATTAACTTTTGGAAAGCAACTTTTACTATTCCAATATGCCTTCAGATGTTGGTGTCTCATTTTTTGTCCTTTGTTAAAACATTTACTAGTATTTTAAAATATTATATAAACTGGCTATTAAAGAAGGACTGTGCATTGCTAAAAGGGAGCCTTATTTAAATAAACACATTAAATCCCATATAACAGTTTTGAGGATGTTAAAATAATTTTGTAGAATTATAACAACTGTATGTGGTACTAACCCCTCCTCTTTTGTTCTTTGCTTCTTTCTCTGAAAATTTGGCATTACTGAATTACCTTCTCTAAGAATTTCAAATTATTGTTCATTACAAGTCTGCATAGCAATGTTGTATATGAACTTAAAAATTAAATCAATGTAAATCTTTGGCTGATGAAGGAAATTAAAGTTTATAATAATATTATGTTGATCGGATGGTTCAGTAATTTTTTTCTTTATATATATATATATATATATGTGTGTGTGTGTGTGTGTGTTGGGGTGGTGAAATATATTGCATTGAGAAAAGTTTGATACTAAACAAAATAAACAACAGAGAATGTTGATCTGAATTTTCAATAATTGTTTTCTATGATCTTAAAAATATTGTTTTTTCCCTCTTCCTCTTTCTCCTATTTATCATTGCCTAATAAAAGTGATGTTTTATTGCAACTAATAAGGATAATAATAAAGAATCAATGTTCCCAAAACCTCTGTCAAGCAATAACAAACATGGAAGATGCACTAATGAGGTCATAGTGAATCAATTGCCTACAGCAAACAGAAGACTAAATCAATTTGCAACTTCAACAGATCAGTTCTTTTATTTGAATCGAGAGACAGAGACAAGATTTATTAAAAAACAAAGCGAACGACATGCAATGTCCAACGAAAGAGAAAAACAAACTGTCTTATCATTATTGCAAGAGTTTATAATGTTAACTTCACATCAAATGTAAAAAAGAAACACTAAAATGGAAATGTTATTTTTTGGAACAAATTACAATATTAACATCATAATAAAATAATGTACATCTACGATAGTTGAAGAAAGTAGGAATTATATGAGTAATTATGATATAGTGTATTAAAAGGAAAGTGTATTAAAGTGCCTATTATAATTGGAAAACATATATTTGAAGAAGTTTATGATGCGAAGTGTAGCCAATATGGTTGTCAAATTGGCATGGATGCAAATGAAAACAGAACAAGAAAGGAGAAAATTAGGCCATTTTTTGAAACTCAAAATGATTGTTTATTATTTCATAAGTGCACACAAAGCAGTTATTAGGTTAAAATGTCTTTTTTCTCCATCCAAGACTAAAAAACAGTAAAACTCCAATTTTGAAATGCATCTAGTTTTAAGAAAAGAGAAATAATAGGCAATAATATCTGAAAAGAATTTAACCTCAATTGCAATACAGATAAAATGAACACATATTCATTTTGAGATTTATTTACTATAACAAAATAGTATCATTTTATTCAGGAGAAGCAAAAAAAATATATCTATATATACATACAAACATATAACAGTGTATATATATATATATATATATATATATATAATTATTTTTAAAAGGATCATCTTTTTTATTAAGAAAGATACAAAAGTATTTCAATTAAAAAGGGAAAAATAAAAAATTATTATAAGAGGAGGATTTAAGATGCCTTTAGGCCGACACGTCTTCAGAAAAAAATTGTCAGCGATTAAAACAAAGAAGTTGCCAATAAAAATTTTTGAACAACGTCTGAGGTTAAAAACACAGGATTAAAAAAACAAAAAAAAAAAAGATGATTACTTATGTTGGGTGGCAGTTTCGCCAAAAAGTTCCAATTTGAATTTTAATTCTCTCTGTCTGCACAGGACAGGACATTGTATGTTGATGGTCAGAGACTCCAGGATGTCTTCATGGAGTCTCGTCCTAGCCCTGTGCAGGACAGAGAAGAAATCCGGGGAATAATACTATGTCCAAATATATACATATATAAATATAAGAAATCTGGGGAATAATAATATGTGCAAATACATACATATATAAATATATATATGTGCCAAATGAATGAAAAGAACAGGAAAAGGAACATCTGTTTTTTTTAATAATTTCATCTCAAACAAAGCATTAAAGCCACGAAGACACAAAGTCAGTTACTAAGAGTGAAAAACTGAAAAAATGTTGAGGAGAGAGACACCATTAAGAACCAGAATTCAGGGAAAGAGATGATAATGATGATTAACATTGCATTTAAATTTTTGAATATAGTAGATAGGAAAGGGAGAAGCCAGAAGAGGGTTCCACAAGTGAGAGAAGAAACTGTTAGCACTGATCTTTTGCTTATGCTTAGTAATTTCAACTTAGCAGTACTCAATTAATACTTTCATTGTTGCATAATTATAGCATTGTAGCCTGATACATTTGGGGAAAAAAACAAAAAAATTGCCTTTATCTAGAAATAATTGACTGTAAAGACATTGACAGTGATTTCTCATAGATGATATCATTTTAGTTTTTTTGATTGGATAATCTGTAGTACAGACTAAAGTGAAAGGACACCCACCCCCAAACACATATAAAAATACATAGCAAAACAAGTCATATTGTATGCTACTGTGTGTTTGCACTAAAAAAAAGACATGTACACTACCGGCCATAATTATTAGGCCAGCCCAGTTTCTTAAAAGAAATGATGTATTTCATACTATTTTTAGTATTTATTGCCAAGTGGATAATTCTAAATGAAAATAGAATGATTCTTTTGTTATTATTACTTTGCAAAATTTTACAAGGCAAGAAAGCAAAGATGAACTCATCCAAATCACCCTAAATTTTCTTCATTCTTTCATTGATGAAACTGCAATATAGGTAATTATTAAATATTTATAAATTCATTTGATGTACATGTTATTGTGCAATATTAACAAAAGAACCATTCTATTTTCATTTACAATTATTCACTTGGCAATAAATACTAAAAAAATAGTATGAAATACATTATTTTTTAAAACACTAGGGTGACCTAATAATTATGGCCTGTAGTGTATGTCTGCAACAATGGAAGTGTTAACAAAGAAAATTTAGCAGAGATTTTAATGTTTTTTTCACATCTTTTTCAGAGAATCAGTATGATTTATGCAGCTTAGTTATAAAAAGAATATATGAATGAAAGACAACTAAGTAAGAGTGAAATGATACATAAAAATATATTTTGGGATAAATAAAAAAATTGATGGGGAAAACCTGAAGGTATTCCAAGCTTTGGATTTTCTTTGAAGCCCATTACTGAAATAATGGATATTTCTTAAGAAACTTATAAAATAAAATACATGAATTTAAAAAATACATCCATTTTTAATAAATTATAGTCTACTGAAAAAAAAATCCCACTATGCCGTCAATAATTTTGTCTTAGAAATTGAAACAGGAAACCAATTTTACATTTCTCTGGATTCAGTAGATACATATTCAGAATTGCTTATTTTGCAATGGTGCATAAAAATATTGTGAACACTGACGAACAAAACTACTGAAGACTTTTTTTCAGAAGTGAGCATCAAGAATTCGTGTGAAATAACAAATTAAAAATAGACTATTTCCATAATGAAGTAATTCATAAATAAAAACAACTAGCACCATAATGAAAGTCTATATGTGTGAGTGGGTACAAATGCAATGGAATAGGTATTGTTATTTAATTCAAGGTAAATCTAATTAAAAGTTTGATCAATAATAATGAGAGCTAAAACAATATACAGCCACAAAAGAGAGAAAGTAATAATAATAGCAGTGAGTGTAGTGAGGGTTAATCTGAAAATGTTTGTAATTAGGAACAAATGTTGCAAGCGTAAATTTGATGACACTATTCAAGTTGGAGATGTGAATTGCATTTGTAATCGTGCAGAGATTCAAATATCTAGAAAGAGCAAGGATTTAGTGTTTCTGTCCAAGATAGGGAAAGAAACATCCAAAAAATCTGTAAACTTCATTGTTTTGTGCTGAACAACTAGAATGATGAAAATATGAAAATAATGTGTATAATGGAAAGAAGGATAAAAGGAAAAAACAAAAAAGAAGAGAAGAGAAAAGAAAGGATAAAGAAAATAAAAAAGAAAGGAAAAAAAGAAAGAGAAAAATGGAAGAATTAAAATACATATAAGAATGGAGAAAGGAGAGAAAGAACAAAACAGAAAAAGAGCAATAAAAATAAAAAAGAAAAGTAAAGAAAAAGAGAGAATAGACAAATAAATGAAAGGGAGAAAGAATCATAAGATTTAGAAGGAAAAGGAAAAAAAAAACAATGAGAAAAAGTGCGAAAGTTCAATAAAATCATTAAGGCAAGGGAAATGAAAGATAAAGAAAAACAGAGAAAAAACAATAAACTAGGGAAGGAAAGTAATAGAGAAAAAAGAAAGAAACAGAAAAAAGAAAAATAAATATAGGAAAGAAAAGAAAGAGAAAAAGCAAGAAAAGACAATGAAATAAGAAGTACCATCCACCATCTCTTTCTTTTATAATCATTTCACCCCAAGCAAGGCAGTTTTACTGCCACTGGTGCACAGGGGGTTACATAAGAGGAGAGTGGTGAGAAAGAGGAACAAGTTACAGGGGGTGTCTGAGAATGGGTAAGAGAAGAATAAGAATATTGGTGTGAAGAGAACTGATGAGAGTAGAGTAGATGGAGAAAAGAACACAAGGGAAAAGATGTGAGTCAGAGAGATAGGAGATAGCAATTGACCTTAAATTTAAATTCTTAGTGATTGTAACTGTCAAGGAAGCAAGTATATGGAAGGGAATTCCACAAGTGGAAAGTGCAAGCAAAGAAGCTGATAGAGTAGAAGTTGCAGTTACATTTTATTGGTTTCACTGTAGAAAGGTAGAAACTAGCTGCTAGTCTAGTAGCTCAAGTATATTCATGCAAAGGGGGCACCAGGGAGCTAAGCTCATCAGAGCAGAAGATGTGAAATATTTGTAGAAGAGACAGGGAGAAGGCACATTACGCTTGTGAGAAAGTGACTGCAGCTGAGCTACCAAGTCGGGCTCGATCACAATGCAGATTCTCCGTTGGATTTTGTCAAGAACTCTGAGGTGAATAGCAGGGGCATTCGACCAGATGTGAAAGCAGTATTTAATACATGGGTGGATGGTAGATTTATACATGTGCAAGAGGGATTCAGACAAGAAAAACTTCTTGATCCTGTATAGTAAATCGACCTTCCTAGCAGATTTATTCAATGTAGTCATTCCACTTGAGGTCTGCTGAAATGATCCATGATAATGGAGGTAGGAGAGAGTATCTTTAGGGGTTAAAAAATAGCAGCTTTGTTTTGGAAGCATAAAACTTTATGGGCTATTTCTTACTTCAATCCACCACAGATTGAAGCTCCTTTTCAAGCTCATCAGTGAGGTTTGCTTTGTCAGCCTCAGTGGATTTCTGATCGAAGTGAGAGTAAATGGTGGTGTTATCAGTGCAGATGCCTACTTGGGATTGGATCACATTGGGGGATCTTACACTGATGAAGATAAAAAAAAGCATAGGACTTAGAATAGAGCCTTGAGAGACACTCGCATTTGTATGATAGTATTGGGAGGCATGTTTGTTCAACACTACCTTCATTACACAATTTGAGAGGAATGACTGGATTAGATCAAACAATTGTCCAGTTATAGCATTGCCCATAGCTTGCATAGAAGACCAGTATGACAGACTCTGTCAAATGCTTTGGTGATATCTACGGCAAAAGCTTGAGCTTCACCATTTTTATTGAGAGCCTAATGCATAATTTGTGAGTATGTTTGAGAATTGTTAGCATACTTAAATATATGTAGCATTATTTATACACGTGGAAATCATGTCTTTATAAAAATATACATGTGAGTATACAAAGGCAAGATTCATATGTGGGCATGAATGGAAGTAAGTTTATAGGTACGTATAAGTATAAACACAGTTGCATTGTATGTGCGTATGCGGATGTGTGTGCATGTGTGTATGTGGATATAAGTGAGTATACATGGGTGTGTTAATTTGTGGGGTTACACATACATATGTATCCATGGAATTGGGAGTGGGCATTTAACAACATGGTGGTCAACATCTTCGTGACTGGTCTGGATACCCTCAACTAAGATGACACCAATGTCTCTGTCCTTAATCTTTTTTATTTATTTTTCTCTTTAGTTAAAAGAAATGCTCATTCTGGTAAAAATTTTTGTACCAAATGAAACGAATATTGTGTGGTCTGATGAGATGAGCTAATTTAGCTCATTGAAATTAATTATAATTTATAACCAATTTAAATGACATGTTTAATTTTTTCTTTATAAATATCATATTGCTCTGGATAACATCCATTGAGCTCTCTATATAGATATAACACATAATATTTTATATTAAGTTGATCTTGTTGCATTATTCTCATCGTTTATGGACATCTCTCTCTTTTTTTCTTGTTTATTTTATTTTATTTTTTTTCTTGTTTATTTGATTTTATTTTGTTTTATATTTTTCTTTTTCTTTTTTTAATTTCTTTGCAAATCTATTTAAAAAGGAAAATTAGACTGATTTTTCTCCAGTTTCTGAAAGGATTTTTCTGTTGCTGAGGTGATGTGTTATCCCCGTGGGGATTTTCATATCGAAATGATCATCCAACATCATTGAATTAATCCTATTTTAATTTATATTTGCTCTGTAATATTTTATTACATGGAGCTCTCTTCCTGTATCATTTTTTAATATTAAAATAAAATTTTTAATATTAATTCGGATCGGGTTTTTGGAATTTACCTTCCTGCTTTTTCCGCTTGGATTAAAGTATCTGAATAAAAAATATATATATACATATATATATATATATATATATATATATATATATATTATCCTACATTGATAGGATAATATGTGTATTTATTAATATATAATTAATTACACTGTTGATAGTAAACTGAGCTCTGTTTTACTAACATCTAAATAATATTTTTATATATGAGTGTATGCTCATATGAATATTTATTGATTCATATGCCTATATATATATATATATATATATATAAATAAATAAAGAGACCCTTATGATGTTTTTATCCCATTTCTCAGTTTTTCTATAAAAGCATCCAAAAGTCTAAAAAATCTACCCCTAGAAATCTTTTCTATTCACATGCAAAGAGGTATTTTCAGTTTATCAGTTTTTCAAGGATTGCTTTTCTTTTTACAATTTAATCCAGAAGAGGAAACAATTTCCAAATGGAGATTTTGGGGAGATTCTGTTGTAATATATCATAGCGACAGTGGTGGCTGTGTTGTTAAAGTCAATCCTTTGTCAAACAGGAGAAACCAGATACATCTCTGTGCTTATAAAACTGGTTGTGAAATTAAAAATCTTTTCTTTAAGCAAACAAAAGAGATCAAATGACAAAATTAAATTATTGGAGAATAAAAATTTATTTCTAGTTTTTATCCATAAGATCCCAAACAATCGTCAAAGTGTCTGAACAAAGAAATTTCCTGAAAGCATTCATGAAAAACTTAACAATCAGTACGAAGCAAGAAGATAGCAGGAAATATCCGTTAAAATTAGAACTGATAAGTATTCAATATTACATGCTTATAAGCAGGCAGGTTTGATATAAAGAAAACTTATAGTTGATTCCTCCTCGATTTAAAAATCTGTTTATGATAGTGACATTTATGCTGGTTATTCTTACTTGTTAAGAAAAGATGTAAAATGAATGAGTCAAAGAAAAAAAAAGGAAGAAAATAGTCAGAAATATGAAGAACAAGTTTTTGTTGCGATAGAAAAAGAAAAGACTTCTCGAAAATAAAAAGAGGAAGCAAAGACGAACAAGAAAGAGAATGTTTGGAAAGAAAAAGCCAATCATTAATAATGGGTTAGAAATAAAATTAAAAAGATAAAGAGAAGAAGTGAAGAGAAAGCAAAAGAAAAATATAAATGGAAAGTGGGGAAAGGAAGAAAAAAGAGAGAATGAAAATCTCTGAGAATGAAAGATGTTAAACAAAAACAAACTAAAAATATATATGAAGAATAAATTAAAAAAATGTGAAAAAGTTAAAAAAACATGTCCCTGGCAGATTTGACGAGTTTCTCACCGAAGAGTTCTAACAACATAAGACATAATGCATCCATATTTTATGGACAAGAATTGATTTTTTTAACTTTTTACAATTCTGGTTGCCAAGCTGCAGATCTGTGTGCATATCTGCATGTGTGCTCGCATATTTATTGAAAGAAGTCACATCTCATGCAATGGCTGCATTTGCTGTCACTTCACACATGAAATACAAGAAAGCCTGTCTACTTGGTCATTTGCTTGCTTTTATTTTGCTAATCAAACAACAAAACTGACGATAAAAATTGTTAAAAAGAAATCTAGCAATTTTCTCAAATTCTGTAGACATCATCACAATTTTACTCATACAAGAGACACAAAAGATTGGCATTGAAAACACAAAACAGAAAAAAGGCATTTTGCAGTAAATTTTATCTACTTATACAAAAAACAAGCAAGCACTTGATAAAGGATATTTTGGCAACACTAACAATTACATGGTCATCTAGTTTCAGGTATAACTTTTAACAGATTCAATAAATTTTAAGCAAAATTATCCTCCCTGCTATAATAATAATATTGTCTATATCTTGGGCTCTCTAGAGAAAAAATAAAAATAAAAAAACAGTTACCACTTTCACAATTTATGCATTACTCTTCAGCAATGAATTGAGTTCTTTTGATGACTAGTGTGTGTATACCCTGCTTACTAAAAATTTCCCTTCTCTGATTCCATATGTCTATGGCTTAGAGGTTAGGGACTCTAACTGACACTAAATTAGTTGAGTTTCAATCCTGGCCAAAAGCAAGTGGATGTCTAGCCACACTGATGAGCTGTGATACAACAAAACAGGCTTGTATCTGGATTACGAATATATATATATATATATATATATATCCAAATGAATAAGGAACGAAGAAAATATTTACAACATTGGAGTAGATAGATCTATCTATTGCCCGGTTCACACTCCACCCACGTCTATTGAACAGGTTAAGAGGCTCATCCCTTGTTCCCTGTTTAGGATGTGGTTTCTGGCTTTCTCTTTTCCAATCTTCTCACTTTGTTTTTTTTTTCTTTTCAATTGGAGTAGATAGATCTATCTATCGCCTGGTTCACACTTCACCCACGTCTATTGAACAGATTAAGAGGCTCATCCCTTGTTCCCTGTTTAGGATGTGGTTTCCGGCTTTCTCTTTTCCAATCTTTTCACTATTACGTAGCCCCCTGCACTTCAGTGGCATTACCGCCTTGCTCGGGGTGATACAATTAAAAAAAAAAAAAAAAAAAATTCAAAACATTAATTTCAAATAGTGCTCAATATAGAAATAGATCAATGAATATTTATTAAAATTATACTTTAGAAAATGTCCAAACTACAATCTACTACAAAATGTACACTTTTGTAGTAGATTGTATTTTGGACATGTTCTAAAGTATAATTTATAATATATATATATATGTGGTGTATACACAAACCAGTCACTAAAAGAATACAATTCATATTTCCCTCCTCTCACATTCAGGATTTTGGATTATTCTGTTTTTTTTCTTATGTCTTAATGCAAGATACTCTATAGTAGGTACATCAATATATATGTTGCTGTCATTTTAGATGGTATAGTGATATAAATATTTTATCATCACTTTTGATAGCATGGACCTGCTTGTTATATATTTTTAAAAAAAGAAAAATGATTTGTACAGACTAATAAGAACATGCAAATAAATCACTCTAACATAAACATCTTTTATTCAACACTGAATTTTGTCAATTAATATCAGTGAATGAACATGTGACGTTCAAGGTTCTCTCAAAATATGAATTTGTCTTCTTTCCCTCTTTGGTAGAGCATTTACATGTCTACCTTTTAGCTGATTGTCCCACATGTGCACATCCTAAGCACACATAGACTGACCAACATTTTACATGTTGAGAACAACCACTGGCATCCTGTGGGGCATGAATCTGCACTGTAGTATGAGATCATCTACAAAGTCAATCTGCTGATGCATTCTGGTGTGACATTGAGTGCAAAGTTTATTTTTCTATTATCTGAAATGATGATACATATTGAGGGTCTTCACAGTTCAATTTCTTCTTAAAACAAAGGATCGTTATTGAATATTTATTTATACTTCCAACATGAGGTAGTATTTACATTATTTACATTGTCTCAACTGTTGTATACATCTTTAATGACATATTTAAAATGTTTCAGCTGTTGGACGTTTTGGCCTTCATCATGTGCCAAGAATGTTGAACCAAACCCTCTATTTCGATGACTGCAGTAGATTGTTCTCCTCAAGAACACATAGCCCAGTGGATATAGGCACTGGTTAGTTCCAGTGACTTGACCCAAAGAGTTGTGAGTTCAGTACCAGGTTACAGCAGTGGTAAACAAATAACTTAGAGAGATGAGTTCAAGGGAGATAACTAGAGAGCATCCAAAAGTAGCATTGCACATAGAATGAGAACAGTGTAAATCATGTTTAAATTAATTACAGATCATCTGGTACATCCTTGTGTGAATCATATGCCACTGATTAATAAAAAGTCATCCAATTATATTTGTGTTATCAGTTGCTTCTGACCATATATATTGAGAATATCACCTTATAAACAATAGAGATAATGTGATCATTATTTGTAGAGATAGCTTTTTAAGGAGGCAACTTGTTTGTTATGGTAAGGACAGTGGGATTGTATCCAAGCATTACATAATCAATCCTGAACCAATGAATATATATTCTGATCATCAGTTTTTCAAGAATTTATTTTCTTTTCATAATTTAATCCAGATAAAGAAATAAATATCCCAAATTGAGATTTCATGATGATTGTGGTTGAGTATGTGATTGTAAAGTGGGTCTTTTTGTTTGAAGAATAAATTATTTGAAGAAAAAGAAAAGACAGAATATATATCTACTTCTGGGTATGAAATTAAAAGCTTATATATATGATGATGATGTTTGTCCTTCGCAGGCAAAGAAGACCATGACTCCTAGTCACTAAGGATTTGGGTGAATGCAGAGGTGGCTGAAAGATCAATCTTTGCATGAAAGAGCCTGTTGCAGCAGGGGCAGGAGATGCAGAGGGCAGACCCAAGCTGGTGGATGGAGCTTTTGTGATCTTTCCTTTTCTGGCGACCCTCTTTGAGGGCCCTGATGCAATCCTCTTCAAATTTTGCAACTCCAGATTTCATTTGAGATCACCAGGCAGCTCTAACTTTAGCAGGGGATTCCCAGGAGGAGTATGGGATGTCACAGCACTTGAGGGCCTCCTTTAAGCTGTCTTTGTATCTCAACTAAAGGGCATCAGCTCAGGATAGAAATGACAGCCAACTGGCAACAACATGTCAGCAGATCATGCAGAGGAAATCACACAGTTGATTCAATGGATGGTAAGGCAATCCTACCAAAGTGCTTTGGAGCACATTTAGGGCACAGTGAAACAATAATATATATATATATATATATATATATATATATATATATTTTTTATACGTTTTCTTCAGACAACTGAAGAGATAAACTACCAAAATGATTATTAGAAAATTGTTGCAGAAAGTTGCTGTAAGTGATACACACATGGGAAAATAGTTTGAAATCATAGTGGGGTCCATGGCTCCCTGCCATGTCCCAATCTTGTGTTTATTTGAATGATTGTACTAAAAAAACATTATTTTTTGTTGCAGCTCAAATTAAAGTGGGGGACATGCAGCTTCTTTTTTTGAGATGATATATAGGGCAGATTTTTAAATCACAGATTTCCTTTTACTAGGCTAGTTGCCACTCTTGCCTATAGGACCCAGTTCATTCTGTTATTTATTCATAGATGAAGGGGAGATGAGATGTATTCATGCTTTTCCAAGAGTATTAGCACAAGTGAATAAAATTGAACTCAAAACTAGAATTCAAACTCTGCTCTCTGATTCCTCAATCCAATTTGCAATCCATTACTCTACCATGCCTCTTAATAAACACAAAAAATAATAAAACAGCAAGAAGGGTTGGAGTCATACATTTCTCAAGGGTATTAGCATAAAAGTGAATGTAATGAACTCAACTGGAATTCAAACTCTACTCTTTAATTCCTCAATCCAAAATGCAATCTATTACTCTACCATGCCTCCTTCTTCTTCTTCTTCTTCTTCTATGTGCCCTGTCCTTTCAGGACGTGGGCGATCATGGTTCTCCACGTCTCCCTATCCCTTGTGGCTCCAAGTATGTTTGTTTCCATTACTCCTGTCAACCCCCGTTCCATCAACCACCTGATCAGGCCCTGCAAATATGTTATCCGCTGTCTTCCGCTGTCTTCCTCTGTCTCTCTTTCCTTCTATCTGGCCAGTCAGTATCAGGTTCTCCAGGCTCTCCTTCCTCATTGCGTGTCCCAGGAACTTCAGTTGTCTCTTCTTGATGCTCAGTATCAATTTCCTCTTTGTTGCCATTCTTTCCAACACCTCATCATTGTTTGCATGCTCAGTCCATGATATCTGCAGCATCCTTCTGTAGAACCACATTTCCGCTGCTTCCAGTTTTGTCCTCATTTTCAATGATATTGTCCAGCATTCGCTGCTATATTGGAGAACTGACATCACGTAGCAGTCCAGCACTCTTTTCTTTGTTTCCAGTGAGATTTTCCTGTGTGTTAGTATTTTGCTCAGCTTCTGGAACGTGTCCTTTGCCATGCCAATTTGCCTTCGGATCTCCGTGTCACACTTTCCATCTTCAGTTAAGACACTTCCTAGGTATTTAAATTTTTGTACTTGCTTGATTCTGGTATCTCCCACATTTATTTGGCATTTTGGGTTGTACCTTTTGCTGATGATCATGCACTCAGTTTTCTTAAAGTTTATTTGTAGTCCTTTTTTGTCGCTCTCCACCACTACCTTCTGTATGAGGTCTTGTAGTTTACTTTCCGTGTCCATGATCAGCACTGTATCGTCTGCGTACCTTATGTTGTTCAAGTTGTGTCCTCCAACAACAAATCCTGGCGTGTCATCTAGGGTCCTCAAGATATTCTCGCTGTACAGGTTGAACAAATCCGGTGAAAAGACACATCCTTGTCTTACGCCTCTTTCTATCTTTGTAAATCTACTGAGATCGTTGCCTGTCTGTATGCAGGCCGTTTGCTGCCAGTAGGGATTCTTGATTACTCTTATGTCTTTGCTGAAAATGTCAAGGCTGCTGAGCATCTCCATCAGTTCTTTGTGTCGTATCTTGTCGAATGCCTTCGCATAGTCAATGAAACATAGGTACAAATCTTTCTTCATTTGTATTGCCCTTTCGGAGAGCATCCTAATCATGAATATGGCGTTCCTTGTTCCTGTGTCTTTGACAAACCTGCACTGTTCCTGCCCTATCTCTGGCCTCTCGCTCTATTCATCAGGATTCTGACCATCAGTTTGGTAATGTGGCTCATTAAGCTGATAGTTCTGTGTAGTTCACACTCGTTTGCGTCTGGTTTCTTTGGCAGTGCTATAAATGTCGACTTGCATAGGTCGTCTGGTATTATTCCACTGCTATAAATTTCGTTTATTATGTCGGTAATTTTTTCTATGCCATATTCTTCTAAGGCTGTCAGCAGCTCTATCACTATGCCATCTGGACCAGGTACTTTGTTTCTGTTCATTTTGGCTGTTGCATCTTCCACTTCGGATTTTAGTATTTCCGGTCCATCCATCTCCTTGTGTATTCTCGGTTGTTCTCGCTTGTCATAAAAAAGATCCTTTATATATTCTTCCCATCACTGGAGTATTTCCTCTTTCTCTAATATGATTGTTCCATCCTTGGATTTTATGCATCCTGTTGAGGAGCAGGTTTTTTGTCCTGTTAGTTCTCTTATCTCTTCATGCATCTCTGCTTTGTTGGTCCTGCTCAGTCTCTCTACTTCTTTGCATTTGTTGTTGAGCCATTCCTCTTTAGCTTGTCTACATTTGTTCCTTATCTCCCTGTGAAGTTTCTTGTAATCTGCTCCATGTCTTGACATTATTTTTTGTCTCCTTTGCATCATGTGGAGGATCTCTTCGGTCATCCACTTGTTTTTTCTTCTGCGTCTAATATCCTTTGGGGCTATGTTATTTGCTGAGTTCACCATCGCTTCTTTTAGTGACTCCCATTTTGAGTTCCCTTTTCCAATATGTTCTTCATATTTCTTTCTCACACTGTTATTGTATTCTTTCTGCAGGGTGAGGTCATTCTCTAGTGTGTCGTATTGTAAACTTGGTGATGTGCTGGGCTTCTTCAGTCTTCAGAGTTTCACCCTTAGTTTGCAGATGACTGGGACGTGGTCACTTCTGCAGTCGGCACCTGGGTATGTTTTGCATTGGACCACCGTGTTCCTGAATCTCTTGTTTATAAGCACAAATAATAAAAAGACAGAAAGAAGGGTTGGAGTCATACATTTCCCAAGGGTATTAGCACATAAACTTATGTAATTAACTCAACTCGACTTGAAAAACTGCTCTCTGATTCCTCAATGAAAGTCCTAAACAATTATTTTGCCATGCCTCTTAATAAGCACAAATATTAATAAGACTGAAAGAAGATTTGTATTCATAACTTTCCCAATAGTATTAGCATGAAAGTGAATGTAATGAATCCAAATGGAATTTAAACTCAGCTCTGTGATTCCTCAATCCAAGACACTTTTCTTTATTCTACTCTGCCTCTAAATAAAAAATTAAAATTTATTTTATTTCTAGTTTTTTATCATTTCACCTATATATAAATGTTGGCCAAAACAATCCATATCTGGTGAGAAGATATTTGTTATAAGTAGAGTGGACATCTTTTTTTGCTAAATGTTAAATTGTTAGTTGCAAGGGAGCAAATTTGGTGTGAAGAAAATTTAACAATGATTTGTTTTTAAATGCTTAATGGATACTGTGCATATTTTCCCACCATAATTTGCAGTGAGCAAAGGTTCAGGTTTGTGGGAGGCTGACAAAAAGAAATTCATGAGATGGGATGATTCTTTTTATATTACATAAAACCAAGCACTAAAATCTTCTCAGCTTGTATCTTTTAAAATTTAACTGAATGATTGAGTATCAGATTTTTGTTACAGTAAGTTCTTTGTTCAGTCCAAGAACTGTTTGACATACCTTCATGTGTGTGCCTGATGGCTGGTTAAATGGAAGCAGATAAAAACAAGGTGAAAAATCATAAATGTTCTATGCCAATAGTAGCATGTTAATCCAGATTTCCTCGTCCAAGAAGTAGGAACTTTTAATTCTGTCTTTGCTGTTTATTTGTCATCTCAGGAGTTTTGTAGGAACAAAAATGGTGACCTTTTTTGTATTATGCTTGGTTTTTCAATCAAGAAACTGAAAGAGATTCACAGCATGCAAGATCATCAAATCAATTTTATTGTTGCTCCTTTTTCTTTTCTACATCTTTTAATTTTGATATCTTATCAAACTGGAATTAACAAAAACAATGCACACAAATTGTTATTTGAAGTTGGGTCATATATGGGGCATTTTTCTTTTAATCTGAAAAATTACATTCTGTCAGGAATGACAATATTACAATTGTCAGTGGGTTTTACAAGAAAAAGTCATAACAGCAAAATCATCTTAGTCACTTCGAGGTTTAATATTGTCAGATGTTAATGAGGAGTCAATGCTGAGGTGACTAGTGACTGGATGGGGCTCAGAAAATCTGTGGTTCCTGCAATTCTAAAGGCACATGTTAAAACATCTGCAGTCACTAGCAAATTAGAATTTGATGAATGAAACTAATTTTCTAAAAGGTATAAAATAAACACATGATGATGATGATCCTCCTCATCCTCTTCCTCCACCACAATCATAATTTTCCACAAATGTCTATTCTTTGTAGCTCTTATCAAGATTTGTTTTTTCATTCTCCTTCTCACACCATGTTTTGCTTTACATTGACACAATTTTGTTTGGGTAGGGTTACTTGATATTTTCTTGCATTCAGTATGTGCTGTAAGCATCAAATTCTCCTAGCTTTCTTTCCTCATGACCCAGGAAAGTTATCATGTCTCTTTCTGATTCTAAATATAGGTGATGTTTTTGTCATCATTTTCCTTAAAACATTTTTGTTGTTCAAATTCTCCCTCCATGGTATTCTTTGTATTATTCTGTAGAGCCACATCTGTTCTACGTCAAGCCTCCTTTTCATCTGTAAGGAAATTGTCCAAAATTCATTGCCAATTAGGATGATAATATTATGTAACAATTCAACACTTTGTTTTCGAATGAAATTTTCCTGTTTCTTAATACTTTGTTTAGTTTCTGCAAGGCATTTTTGTTATTCCAATGCACCTTTGGATTTTGATGTTATATTTTCCATCATCAGTTAAAAGATTTCCCAGATATTTATATTCTTGTATTTGGTTTGGACTTCTTCAATTTATAGTTGGCATCTAGTGTTTTTCCTCTTGTTGAATACCATACATTCTATCTTCTTACAACAGATTGTTAGTTCTTTCTTCCTGCTTTCATTTACTACCTTGTCTTAGAGTTCCTGCAATTTTCTTCCTGTGTCTACCACCAACAAAGTATCATCTGCATCTAATGTTGTTACGATTGTGCCCACCAATAATAAATATTAATAGTGTTTCTATTTATGTGAGAATTGCCTCACTGTATAGGTTAATAAATCTAGTGAGAAGACACATCCTTATCATACTCCCCTTTCTGTTTTGCCACACTTGCTCGGTTGATTTTTATCCTTATCTATGCAGTTTCCTCCCACTATATATTCTATATTTTAATTTCTTTATAAAATACATTGAGTTTTCCTAGTAGTTCCAACAGATCTTTATCCCATAGCTTATCAAATACATTTGGTAGTTTTCTTCAAGTGTTCTTTGAATATGAATTTGCAAGTCCAGTCTTATCATTGATACGGACTATAATAAAAATTTTAAAATTTGAATTTCATGGTTCATGTGAAATTCAGCTTGAATATTTAATTATACTATATTGCACATATACAAATCAACTATCCATCTGTACAAAGAATACTGCTGTCATATATGGTCAGGCGCCTTCACTGTTCCTCTCAGTGTTCTCAACAGGTTCCAAAGAAGAATCAGTAATGTGATAGGTACTGACTTGGTGGCTCGACTTCAGCTGCTTTCTCACCTACAGGATGTGGCTTCCCTCTGTCTGTTCTATATATATTTTTATGGCTTCTGCTCCAATGAACTGAAGTCACTGGTACCTCTGTCTCAGAAGTTTACTCGTGCAACCAGGCTGGCAACTGGGTCCCACCCATTCACAGTTAAATCAACCAAATGCAGATAACAAATCTACTCCAGCAGCTTCATTTCTTGCACTTTCCATCTGTGGAACTCTCTTCCATATTTTTGCTTTCCTAACGGCTACAACCTCCAGGAATTTAAATGCAATGTCAATACCCATCTCTTAAACACTTGACTCTAGTTCTTTCTACATCACCCTCTATATCTTTTTCTTTCTCTCTACCTTTGCAACTGTCACCACACCCGTATACCCATCCTTCTCTTGCTCCTTTTTCTGACACCTCCTGTAACTAGTTCATCTTTCTCTTTACTCTCCTCTTATCTAATCTTTTACTCTTATGTGGTCCCCTGTGCAATAGTGGCATTACCACCTTTGGGGTGAAATGATTAAAAAAAATAATTTCCTTTGTTTACAAGTTGAAACATTCTTTATTAATATGAATATATAAATAATCTTTGATTCTCAAGTGTTCTTTGAATATGAATTTACAAGCCCAGTCTCATCATTGATACTGACTATAAAAAGGATATTAAAATTTTAACTTCATGGTTCATGTGAAATTCAGCTTGAATATTAATTTCTACTATATTTTTATTGTTTACAAGTTGAAATATTCTTTATTACTATAAATATATTCAGTTGGTACACATATTTGAGTAGACATCTCAATTTTTAACACTGAAATCAAATTCGTGACATTAATTTCACTGTTCAAAGAAACATGCATGTCTACTGAAACCTGCATACACATGAGATATAATGTTTATAATAATAAGAAATATTTAGACTTGTAAACTAAAGAAATATATCAGAATTAAATATTCAAGCTGAAGGTGACATGAGACATAAAATTCAAATTTTAAAATCTTTATTCTGGTCACTATCAGTGGTGAAACAGCACATGTCGACTTGTATTCAATGAATGCATGAGAATCAAATTATCCATTGGTGTGATAAACTAATAAATAAAATTTGAATATGTACTGAATTTGTTTCATTTGTTTCCGTTGTTTTTTTTTCACTTATTTCTTTTAAAATCTTCTCACAGTTTATCATTGTCAAAATGAGCAATTTGTTTTTATTTCTGTACAAGTGAAAAATAAATTTGTAGGCTCATGCAACAAAATGATTTTATTTTTGTAAAATGACAGAGAAAGATTTTCATAAAAATTAAACAAACTTAATAAAGGTAGATTAGTTTTTAAGTGTTTTCTTAACAATATTAGAAAATATTTGAAATTTACATGTTCATATATTTTCAAGAAAAAAATATGAATATAAAATATGCAGAATATATTTTTGACTGAGGCTTATATCTTCTTGCAGTCAAATGAATCTTGGTGCTGAATATGTAATTTGATTTCATTGAGAGACCTGATATTACAGAACAGGTATTCCAAAAATGTAAGTACCCTAAAACTTTTATTCACAAAAACATAGAAGCAAATGTGAAGATAATGTCTGAGTTCAAACTTTGACAAGTGCAAACACATTTTTTAAAAAGCTAAACTCTGTTAGGTAGTGCAGTCATTATATGGTCAATTATTGAGATAAGGCACAATATTTCACCTGGTGGGTTTGCTGGCCTTCCTCACATTTAGTAATTGAATATTTTTTTTTCTTTCCTGTTTGCATCTTGTCATGAATTTTTTAAGAGACAAAGATTCATCTGAATGAAAAAGAAATGTTTTGTTGAGAAGGAAGACATCAGTTGAAAGAAACAACAACTGTTACAGTTCAGGATTGAGAAACTTGATTTACAAAATCTTTTGCGTTAATGCTACGATAATGTTTTAACTCATGTATAATTGGTATTTGCACATCTTAAAAAATGATGAAGGCATGAAATGTCTACCAACAAAAATATTTTTACTCCCAAAATTCCATCATGCATGACAGCATATGGGGAGAAACATTGTTAATCTATTATCCTTTTAACTTGTGTTGTAGTCCAACATCTTCTTCTATGTGCTGTGTCCCTTCAGGACATAAGTGATCATGGCCCTCCACATCTCCTTATCCCTGGTGGATCTTAGCATGCTTTCTCCTGTTACCCCTCCCAAACCCTGCTCTGCCATTCATTTGCACAAGCCAATCAAGTATGTTATGCATCCCCATTTCCCCTGTCTTGCTTTCCCTCTATTAGACATGTGAGTATCAGATTCTCCAAGCCCTCCTTCCTCATTTTGTATAATCTAATCTCTTTGTTCTCTTGTGCCACTACTTTTGATTTGTGACTTGGTGCATTGTCCTGATGGAGGTTTTCATTGAAGGATAGGTGCACTATAGTCAAAAATTAAGGACATGGTTAGCCACAATACATAGGCATTTTGATGATCTTTTATTGATATCAATAGGACTTGGTGTATGCCAAGAAAGTATTCCATATAGCATTACACCACAAACATTAGGCTGAGCTAATGACACGGAAATGGATGGATTTATACTTTCATGTTCAAATATGTAGAAATCAAGATATCAGATCAGGTGACATTTTTCCAGTGTTTTGTTATTCAGATTTTGTGATCTTGAATGAATTGTAAGCAGAGTTTTTTTATTTTATCTGACTGAAGTGGACCCATGCCTTGGTTTTCTGCTTGAAGGTTTGCCATGTTTTGTATTCAGAGATGCTCATTTATGCACCTCCATTTAAACAGGGAATTATTTGAGCAACTGATGTTTTTCTATCAGCTTCAACCTGTCTGGCCATTCTTCAACAACAAGGGATTTCACATTCACAGAATTGCCACTCAGTGGATTTTTTTCTATTTATGACCATTCTCTGTAAACCCTACAGATGGATTTACATGAAAATCCTAATAGATCAGCAGTTTTAAAATACCCAGACATACCCATCTAGCCTTAATAACCATGTTGCATTTAGAATCACATGAATGACCTTTCTTTCCTATACTAAATGCCATAACCATGTTTAAATGCCTATATCCATTAAACTGCTGCAATGTCATTGGCTTATTAAAAATTTGTATAAAAGAGCATTATTCATGCACTTAATTATCTGGTCAGTGAGTATATATATGTATATATATATATATAATGAAAATAAATCGGATGCCTTTATAAATCCATTAATAATAGTTTATTTTGCGGAAATCTTATAAACCAAAATCTTCACAAAATGATGGATTAGATTTATCCAAATGAAAAAAAATTGTGTGTATATATATATATATATATATATATATAAATCCAGGTAAAGAGGACTCAAGCCTTTACTGTTTTGAGTACCCCGGCAGTAGATCATTAGCAGTATGTCATATACAATTAAGGGGAATACATTGTTGAAGGATTCACCAAAACTATTATTAAATAGTAAGTATTAAAAAAAATGGACAAATTTAGGTAATATTGAAGCTCTTTATGCAAAATTATAACACTAGAAAGATATTCTGTTTGATAGCAAAGCACAAATTATTTAACATATTAGCTCCCATTGTTCTACTAGTGGAACATATTTTAAGACATCTTTTGACACCAGATGAGCATTAATTGCATTTTAACATATATAAGTAAATATTGTATTTAAGTCTTTTTTGTATTTGTGGTGCAGTGGATATCAACTCAGAATAAAAAAATCAGGGAGCTGAGTTTGAATTCCAGTTGAATTCATTGCATTCACTTATGCACAAATACCTTTGGGAAAGGTATTAATCCATCTCTTCCCTCAGTTACGAGTTAAATAACAGGACAGATTGGGTTCTATAGCCTTGGTTGGCAACCAGTCTTCAGGAGAAAGCAATGGCAACCTGCTGTGGGATAATCATCTGCCCAGTCAGTCATGTTTCTTTCGAGACATGATTGCCCAAGTGTGTATCACGTATGGCACTTAACTGACAAGCTATTGATAGAATAATCAAAGTTAATGCTCATTTCACATAAAAAAGACTTAAAATATGTTCCACTGATAGAACAATGGGTGCTTGAAGTTTAAAATGCAGAAATTTGAATATATTACAATAAAATTCTTTAAAGAAAATACCAGTATGGAAGAGTGAAATTATGACAATCATAACAAAGGTGTTAATGCAAAATATTTGCTGCTTCTTTGTTAGATTAAAATTTAAGAACATAACTAAGGTGTATGCAGCGAATGTATGTAAGAAAAAAATTCAATAGTTTTAAATATTGGAAAAATAAGAGAGGATGTTAAAGAAGTATCTAAATTAACTGACAATCAGAAATGTTAAGTGACTTGTTTCAATTTTGCTGGTTCTTTATAGTAGACGAATGCATGGATGGAGAAGAGAGCAACACAATTGACAACATTTTAACTGCAACATAAAACTTTTGTTTCTTTACAAATTTAAAATAAGTTGTATAAATTAATGACACACCTTATGATATTTCTGTTCTTTATTGATTTGTACACAAACACACTCACTCATACACACATGTATATAAAAATATACATATATGTGCACATATATACACATGCATACACTTACAGATTTACAGGTAAATACATATTCGCATATGCATACATACTTATATATACATGAAAGCCATGAAAATACTTATAGGATGTGCCAGAAAAGTTGATTTTCAAATTTCGGTCAAAGTGTCTAACCTATTTAATAGCATGAAGGGAAACTTGATTTTAAAAATCATTTTTAGCTTAGTGAATGCAAATTTTGAAAAATCGCAAACAATCCAAGGTGAAAAAAAACAAACTTTAATTAATAATTTACAAGTTTTTGTGTTCTGTTGTAAAACATGAATCTACTTGATTTTCATTAAGGACACAAGGGTGCAAGTAATTCTGTAATAATGTTTCCCTTGCATTCAAACTATTCTTTGGTTATTTTTTTAGCATTGCAAAGAGCTCTGTTGATTTGCTGCTAATACAAAATTTCTTCCTTAATAAGAGAAAATAGGACACAGCTTGTCACTAACAGTGAGTGTTTTGCTTGTCTTCTGTTACTACCAATTCAGCTTTAACATGTTTAGAAAAAAAACAAAAAAACATCTGCTTCCTTTTGAAGATCATGTCAGCAGCACACAATTTTACTGCAACCATTTAAATTGAACTTCTCATCAGAGAACACTAATTTCTTCCATTGTTCTTTTGTCCATGTCACTTTCCCTTGGTTTTATTCAATATGCTTTTTCTGTTAACCATCAAAATTAGAGCCTTCTTTCTGGAATGAAACAAAATGTTGTTTGATTTATTGAAAACCTAGCACATTCTTCTTGTGATGATATTAAAATCAAATCTATTTCAAAAACCATGTGAACACAGTTCACCTTTTGATGGTATCTTCATCACATTCATCAATGTGATGAAGATCTACTGTCATCAATTTGTATGGTCTTCTTGGTTGTTTCTTAATGATATATATTTCTGAATTATTAAAAAATCAGTTCTAATTCATGTTTTGAACACAAATCCTATTGTTTTATTCCTAATAAGTTTAAGTTTTCACTCTTTTCTTTAAGTGTAATTTGTTCACTCAGTCATATCTTCAAAACATGAAGGAAAGAAATTATCTGTATTTGTCTATATGAGGTAGTATTTACACTATTTATATTATTCAGACTATTGTTCTCATCTTGGTTGCCATTTGTACAACATTTCAACTGTTGTACACTCTGGCATTCTTCAGGTGATAGGATATGGAGGGACAAAGGGATCACCGCCTCCTATGTAATGAAGTTGAAATAATAGAGAAAACTATGTAAACTTAAGGAATCAGCACATATGCTAAACTACAAAAAACTCTTAAGCCAATCAAGAAACATGAATACAAGATGGGAACCAAAGTGCCAGAGAAAATCATTAGTGTCAAAAATTGCAATATGAGCTCTGATAAAAAATGATTGCTGAACGTTAGGTTTATAAGTGCTAGAAATTCAGTTGTTGTTGTTCTTAAGAACACAGGGCCCAGTGGATATAGACATTGATTAGTTCCATTGACATGACCCAAAGTTCAATACCAGGCTACAGCAGTGGTGAACATTATTTTTATCTTAGAGAATCAGGTTAGAGGGAGATAACTCATGGCTGCCAAAAAGAGGAATGAGAATGATATACCTGAGTGATCGTAATAAAGGGCTCAGTTAAAAATTCCTAGCACCTGAAGAAGGCCGAAGCATACAACAACCAAAATGTCGTACAAATGGCAATCAACATGAGGGCAATAGTTCAAATAATGTAAATAGTCTAAGAAATGATCTGTAAGGCATATGATGTTCAAAGTAATATTGTCAATTTCAAGAATCCCTTTGAATGAAGTTATATCAACAGGAATATTTAGAAACTTCTGGAATAGATAAGAAATCTTTTTTTTTTTTGCAATACAACTTCTACTTATTAAAACCCTATTAACGCATGGTTTTCTCAGCATATTCTTATATGAGAACAGCTAAAAATTTCCACTTTATACGTAATTTGGTATTTTTCATAAGGATTTCTTAATCCAACATTATTTCTTATAAATGTTATTTTCAATACCATTATTCATATGCATTATCCTTATTTTTCATTTTTTTAAACAGTGTTTTTTAAACAGCGAATCTAGCAGATATAGGTTTGTAGAAGTCTAAATGAGAGATGTGTGTCTGTTAAATAGGTAAGTTGAACCTTGCTTTATCAAGATGGTCTCCTGTCATCAAACTGGCAATGGCACACTTCAGCTATAGAAGTTGTTTTCATGATGGAAAAAGTGATACAGACTCAATTCCTGTTGTGTGGTACAATTATTGTTTAGTTGGACTTCTTGATCTAGGCTGGTTGTAATTAATTTCATTTTTTAAGAAAAATAAAGGAGGGATAGCTACTCAAACAGAAGCACCCAATAAAAATAATGTTTATAGAAATAAGAAATAATAAAGTACATTATGCTCTTTGACCAATATTTGAATGTTACAAGTTATATTTGCGGGCTGTCTTACAATTATTTGCACCATTTCATATTGTGAAGAATTTTGCTTCCTTTTGAAGTTTCTTCAAGTTTTATGTCATTTATAGCAAAGTTTTTGAAAACAATCTTTCATGAATTTGTTATAACTCACTGCTAAAGGTTATAATATTATATCTCAACAGACTTTGACAGTACTTTAACGAACACACTATGGGAACACTCAGAACTCTGTCCCTGAGTTTTTTTAGTGGCTTATTTACTCCACAACATTCCCTCCTTTGAGATTTTTATTTTCTTAGATATTCTATTTATTAGTATTCATTATCTTCTCTTTCTGGTGAGATGAAGTAGAGATAATAATGTTCCAGCACCAAACATATACCTAACCTTAAGAGACCAACAAGAGCTATTCATTTTATATATTAACACCTTTACAAGCCTATTTGGAATATAGATTATCACATACATTACTGTTACTTATCACCTAACTATGCTCACATCCATTTTCTAGTCTTTGCAAATGTTCAGCAAGCATAAAAATATTAATTGGAACAATTTTTTCTAAATGTATATTAGTGGGAATATCAGTATTTTCCTATCACACCCCATACATTTGCTTCTGACAGAATGAGGCATTATTTTTGGAGAGCCCCTTGTATATTTCTATTTCTATTTATATAAGCAAAAGTTTGAGTCACACAAATAAAAAGTGGGCAAACAGATTTAATTTCTACTGCCAGAATGAAATGCCATCTGATGTATGCTTATATATTGACATGTCTTGGTCTCTGTTCTTACCAACAGTAAAACCTTATTTCATTTAAGACATTCTTTGATATCTCTGCAGTATTTTCCCTTAGCATGAGATTCAAAATAAATAATGAAAACAAGAAATTTACAAAAGATAAAATGAAAAACACACCCTCAACAGATAAAGTTACCAGACAATCAAAGTAGTTAATAGTTCATGAGCTGGACAATTGTATATACAGGGGAGTTAAAAAATTAGAATATTACGAAAAAAAAAATCATTATTTTCTGTAATTCAAAAGTATGTTCATTTATGACTTCAATAATTGATTGGAGACTTGCTTGAATTATAAATGTGTTATAGAATGGAGTTGGTCAGCTGTTGACACTGCTGAGATGTTATTTAATAGTAGCCTTCAGTTTGTTTGTATTGTTAGATCTAGTGTCATCTTTCTCTCAACAACACACTAGAGATTCTTATCAGTGACAGCCAAAATCTTACACTGGACTTCAAGAAGTTAGATTATGTGCCTCTCCACTCTTCCTCCAGACTCTGGATGTTGGTTTCCAAATTAAATCTAAAATTTATTTTAATCTCAAAAGATAACTTTGGACAACAGAAATGTAGTTTTTTTCTCTTTAGCCCGGATTAGACATTTCTGATATTGTCATTGGTTTAAAATTGATTTGGTACTGCTGTAGCTCATTTTCTGGATATATTTGTGCAAAGTGGCTCTTGATAAACTGAGATCAGCCTCAGTTCATTCCCTAGGAATCTCTTTGGAAGTTCTTAATTCAGTTTTGCTTGTCAATCATCTCAAGGCCACAGTTATCTCTCTTACTTGTGTACCTTTCCCCATCCAACCAACCCTTTCAGCAATGAACTTCTGTAGCTTACAAAAAGGGTGCAGCAATGATTGTTTTCTTGACAACTATCAAGTCAGCAGTCTTAATCATGATTGTGCTTGTATGGAATTCATAGAACATGTACTGCATAAATAGTGACTTAGTTAAACTTGAAATGCATCTTCTAATATTTTAAGATAAAAAACATTTATTGTTTTTAGTTGTAGGTCATAATTACCTAATTTGAATTAAGTTTTAGTTTACCTGTACACAAATTTCAATTTTTTAAATAACTGACAGAACTAGTGAAATATATATGAGAGGTTGTCTAAAAGTTACTGGCTTAAATTGCATTCTATATAGCCCACTCTAAAAGCAAATTGTCATATATAAACATTTAATACTAATCCTCAAAGTACACCTTCTAATTACCATCAGATTAATGTCAAACATACAATAGTACCCTGATAAACTGTAAAAATAACTTAATAACATTTTGAAAGTTTTCGTCCACATCATGTTTTAGCTATCCTCTCTCAATTGCATTTTTTTTTATCTTGGTGCACCCATGTTAATAGTCCCTTGAACCAAAAGCTCATTTTTTTTTTATAATCATATCGCCGCAAGCAAGGCATTTTACTGCCACTGTTTTGCAGGGGTTACATCGGAGGGAAGTTATGAGAAAGGGGGACAGGTTATAGTGGGTGTCAGGAAGTGGGTAAGAGAAGGATGGGAATACTGATGAGAGTGGAGTGGATGGAGAAAGGAGCATGAGAGAGAGGATGCAGGTTCGCGAGATAGATGACTATTGACTTTACATTTAAACTCTTGGAGATTGTAGCTGTCAGGGAAGCAAGTAAATGGAAGGAAATTCTACAGGTGAGAAGTGCGAGAAAAGAAGCTGCTGAAGTAGAATTTGCATTTACATTTTATTGGTTTCACAGTAAAAGGGTGGGACATAGTTGCTAATCTTGTGGCTTGAGTAAATTGATATATAGGGGCACCAGTGAGCTAAATTCATTGGAGCAGAAGCCATGAAAGTATTTGTAGAAGAGACACAGGGAAGCCATATTGTGCCAGTGAGAAAGTGACTGTAAATTTTAGTCACATGATATTAAAATCTAGATGACCACCATGTCTAACTAAACTATTAATATAAATGTTCCACTTGTTATTTCTTGAAAACTTTCCTTGAAAATGACCAAGAGTAATCAAAAGCACTTGAAACCTTAGACACAGTTTTTACAAGTTTCTTTACAGGTTTCCACCTGACATCAAACAATTTATTTAGCACTTAAAGAACTCAATAAAAGGATTAACTGAGATTTCTTGTCTGTTCTATTTAATAAAAAATGTTTAAACAAAGGATTGCTGCCAATTTTATATATATGTGTGTGTTTATGTGTGTGTGTGTGTGTGTGTGTGTGTTTAGACAGAGCTAAGTGCGTAATACGTAGCTAAAGATAAAATGAGATGAATTGATAAAGAGAGTAAATATATAAATCTCAACTCACAAAACTCTATGCTTGGTATGGAAAATTTTTATCTGATTTTATACTTTTGTTATAATTTTTCTGTAACAACCTTTTTTGGTAAATTTATTTTCTGAGAATTTTGTTTTTATCCTTTCATATTCAAGTAGGATTTGGGCAATTTGTTGCTGAAAACTCCCTGCCTCACCATATATAGAACTGACATTTTGGAATAAGCAATATCTACACAATAGCAAAAATGTGTTCATCTTCTTAACAGGGTCTTGAAATACCTGCCTTTTATGTCATTCTCATTTCAATTATGACTTCCAATTACAAGATTAAAATAAAAAGTTTCATGGTAAGTTAGTGATATAGTTTAGAATTAAATTCTCTGTTACTTGAAGCAGTTAATATTTCTACCTGTGAAATAAATTAAAAAAATTACTTACAAACATATCAGAAAGACCTGGTTTCATTTGATTTCACAGTAAAGTTGAAAAATACCTTTTTGTGCACACATCATCTCAACAAGAGACAGATCGAGTGAGATGGACAGACTATTCTTTCTTCTAATATTTAATTTCATCTATATCCACTGTCAGTTTTGACAAAAGGTGTCTAAGGAAAAAATATAATCATCATTTTATAAAATACTTTTTCATACTTGACAGAATGGCAAAAGATGAAACTCCAAGCTGAAACCAAAGCAAAATCACAAGCAGACAATGCAAAACAAATTGTCTACCAAAAGAGTCACCCTCATAAAAGTCAGAGGATGATTTGGCACCATAACAGATCAGGTGCACCAAAACAATGTCCACTAATCAACACAAAAACATAGCCAAGGATAGTCCAAGAGTCGCTGGATGTTATAACTTTACAACTTGGGAAGACAATTCTCACTTTTGTTTTTATAGACGTTCTAACTTGTCAAATACCTTGAAGCAGTTGGCACAACAGATTCACATCATTTACACAAGGAAGAATTATGAAGAAAGTAGAGTTCAGCATTTTACTTGAACACTCTATCATAAATATTTTTTAACTCATTTTTTAACTCAGTGTACCAAACAGAAGCTGATAATCATTTATCTTTAGTTATAATGTCTGCAAAAAAGCTCTATATTTCAAGACTTTTAAATTTCATCATGTGCATGCAGCCAAAATCCTTAAGAATGGCTTAACAGTTTACAACATAGTGAACACAATTAACATTTAACAACATAGTGAATGTAATCAATGAAACAAGTCCTTGAGTCTTGCAAGGCAGTTCTTCTTGGACAATGTGTTTGCAAGCAAGCTTTATAAAAAATTAAATTGCTTATAAACCTGCAGCAGCATTACCTTGTGTGGGTGCAGATTAAGAATTTCCAAAGACCCCATAAGGAAAAAAAATGAACAAAAATAGAAATTTAAAAGTAGATGAGCCGTGTTCAAGTCTGGCATGTCTGATAAAAATTTCTATTGGTTTTCATCATGTCTTAGTAAGAGCTTAATATCTGTATCTTATTCATTGATAAAGTTCTAGTTATTATTTGCTAGACAAAATAAACATTGTATCTCTCAACCAACCAGTCTGTCAAACAGAATATCATACAAAACTTGCAATGCTAGTATTCATTTTTTCTTTTCATTGTGAAAATAATTAGAATGAATCCATTATTGAAGAATTGCCAAAATTTTGTGCCTATTTGTGGATTTGTAAATATTTAATGAAAAAAGAAAAGAAAACCATTCTATCTTCTAGATTAAGATAATCATAAAAAGTTGGCACTCATTGATATGTTTTAAGTAGGTTACATTTTGGTTAACAAAGGTTTTACAAAAGTACAGGTGTTTTAACATGAATGTAAGAAATAATAGCAGAATATCTTTAGGATGAGTAGGAATATTACCACCACTTATTAAATCTCATTACTAGATTGGCGACGATGTCTCATAATTTCAATGTTGAAATTGCTAGTTGTAACCATATCAGAACATCTTTGGAATGATGAAAAATATTACTATCACTCATTCATTCTCTTATATATATATATATATATATATATATATATATATATATACTACCTGCCATAATTATTAGGCCACCCTAGTTTTTATAAAGAAATAATGTATTTCATACAATTTTTAGTATTTATTGCCAAGTGAATAATTGTAAATGAAAATAGAATAGTTCTTTTGTTAATACTGCACAATAACATGTGCATGAAATGAATGTATAAATATTTAATAATTACCTATATTACATTTTCATCAAAATAACCTCCTTTTGCCTTCACAATGGCTTCACACACTCTGGGCATTCTTGCCATAAGTTTTTTAAAATAATCCTCCGATAACCATTCTATTTTCATTTAGAATTATCCACTTGGCAATAAATACTAAAAATAGTATGAAATACATCTCTTTTAAAATAAAAAACTGGGGTGGCTTAATAATTATGGCCAGTAGTATATATATATATATGTAATATTGTATTTGGGCAGCAATCCTTCTTGTAACCAAGTTTTATTAAAGACAACTTACAAGGGACTGTGATTGATCATTGAATTCAATTTTTCTTGCATCCATACGTTTATTTTCTTTTCTGGACATAAAGGATTTAAAAACTGTCGAACTGTTTGATATGTCTGAGCACTTTCTGTTATTCTATTAAGCATCATCAAAGATATTTTTTCTTATTGTTAAATGAATATGTAGATTTTTATATTGTGACCATGTTCATAGTCGATATTATTGAGTTTTGGATTTTGTTTTTATTATCAGTGCATCCATTATTTTTAGCCACATTTTGCATGTAGATGTGGCTATTAAGGTCACAAGTTTGTTCACCTGAAGAGAGTATATATGCATTATATATATATATATATATGTGTGTGTGCACCTTACAAGATTGGCAGTTAGATCTTATA
Organism: Ascarosepion bandense; assembly: GCA_037127315.1. Lineage (NCBI taxonomy): Eukaryota > Metazoa > Mollusca > Cephalopoda > Sepiida > Sepiidae > Ascarosepion > Ascarosepion bandense. The sequence continues at coordinate 584,351 of JBBBDQ010001307.1, forward strand.
ATTTCACTGTTGAAATTGCTAGTTATGGCCCATAAGTTCATTGCTAATAGTTTATTTTCTCATATTTCTCACACTTGGAACTCTGTTACAGCTTCCTGCTTTCTTTTTAAATGCAAGAAAAGAACTGACAGGACAAAATACATGCTCTTCAACAGGATGTATAAATCCAAAGATGGAACAATAATATTAGAGAAAGAGGAAATACTCCAGTGATGGGAAGAATATATAAAAGATCTCTTCCATGACAAGAGAAAGCAACCGATAATAAAGATGCTGACAGACCAGAAATATTAAAATCCAAAGTGGAAGCTGCAATGGCCAAATGGAATAGAAACAAAACAGCTGGACCAATTGTAATAGAGATACTGACAGTCTTAGATGATTTCAGCATAGAGAAAATTACAGAAATAATTAATGAAATCTACAACTGTGGTATAATACCAGACGCCTAAGCAGATCAATTTTCAAAGCTATGCCTAATAAGGCAGGTGCAAATGAATGTGAACTTCACTGAACAATCAGTTTAATGAACCATACAACAAAGCTCATCATCTAAATCCTGATGAATAGAGTGCAAAGCAGAGTCAAGGCAGAGATAGGACATGAACAGTGCTGTTTTATCAAGGATACTAAAACAAGGAATGCAATATTTATGCTTAGGATGCTGTCAAAAAGGGCAATACAAATAAAAAAGACGTGTACTGAAGCTGAGTAAAGTATTGAGAGACAGGAAAATTTGGCTAGAAACAAGGGAGTACTAGATTGTTATGTGATGGCTGTTCTTCAGTATGGCAGTGAATGCTGGACAATCTTATTTCCACAACCTAGGTTTCAACTTTTCATTGTCAGTATCTTCAGTTGATTTATAATAACTGATTTTTGTTTTTCAAATGTAGAAACAGGGATTTTTTATGAATGCACGCCCGGAATTTTTAAATAATCAAAAATTTTCAAAATTAGGGAGGTGTTACTTAGGGATCTTAAAACATTTTCATCCAGTACAATCCTAATATATTTTTATAAGTCTCATTACATCTGGACATTATTTCTGATTTTCCATTCAGTAATTTTTTTTGTTCTGGAAACAATATAATGGCTAACTTTTCTTCCTCCTGTATGGCAATGTGTGCAGATTGTGCCAGGAGAAAAAGTTAGCCATTATATATATATATATATATATATATATTGCAATGGATAAATTGTTGACTAAATTATGAAAAAAGTGAAAATAACACTGACATCTCATTTTAACAGATATATTTGCCAAAATTATCGCAAAATATTTTGAAATACTAAAGAGTTAATTTATTCAATAAAATCGCCATTGGCTTGAACCATGGCCTCCAGATGACTTTAGAATCTCCTGTGTCTCTTCTAGACAGTCACTTTGTTTAAGTTGATGAATGTGGTTATAATCCTTGTTTTCAGGTCATCCTTGGTATTGCAAGAAGTTTTGTTGGTCTCTCATTCAACTGTGCCCCACATATATGAATCAAGGAGGTTTGTAGTCTGGGGAGCTAGGTGGCCAGATGTAAGGGTTGATGTGGTTGCAGAAATTGTCTGACCCCATGATTAGATTCTCCTGCTTGTATGGCATGGTGCAGAGTCCTGTTGGTAGACATAGCGTCTTCCAGTAATTACCCTCTTGACCTTGGGCAGCACTACCTCCTCAAGGCACTTGATGTTGATCTTTGTGTTGAGTCTGAGGCCCTGTGAGAAGATTAATGGAAGCTTTAACATTTGCTAGTGATCACTCCAAATACCAGGATGTTGACTGGATATATCATCCAACTTCTTCTACATCCTTGCACTCTCCTCAGATTGACAACCAAAGCAGAACAAAATCTTCTTCTTCATGTGCCGTGTCCCTTCAGGACGTAGGCGATCATGAACTTTCACTTGGTTCTGTCTCTTGTCGCTTTCAGTAATTTTTCTCTTGGTATTTCTTCCAAGCTCTGCTCCATCAACCATTTGCTCAGACCTAACAAGTACGTCTCACGCTGCTTTCCCCTGCCCCTTCTTCCATTTATTCAACATGTGAGTATCAAGTTCTCCAGGCCCTCCACCCTCATTACGTGTCCCAGGAACCTCATTTGTCTCTTCCTGATATTTATTATCAGTTTTCTTCTCATTTGCATCCTTTCCAACAACTCATCATTGTACATGTGCTTTGTCCATGGTATCCTCAGCATCCTTCTGTAAAACCACATTTCTGCTGCCTCAAACCTCTCCTTCATCTTAGTCTTTCACTACTCTGGCTAGCTTCTGAAATGCATCTTTGGCCATGCCAATGCGTCTTTGGATCTCTGTGTCACATTTTTGATCCTCTGTCAAAACACTTCCCAAGTATTTGAATTTTTTTACTTGTTTTATTTTAGGTTCTCCAACTTGCAGTTGGCATATTGATCTCCTCTTTTTGCTGATGTATTCAGTTTTCTTGAGGTTTATGCTCAAAACTTTCTTTTCACTTTCTTTTGCTAACTTCTGTAGAAGGTTCCATTTCCAAATTTCTGGTGGAGTGAATTGCATCATGGTGCTTTTTTCCCACAGATGGTAACCCTGCTATATTGCACAGTTCACAAAATAAAAAATAAAAAAACACATGCATAAAATTAAAAAAATATAAAATGGCATCAATTTTCCCATCGCACCCTGTATATATCTGACACAAAAATTCTGTTTGATCATTTGGTTAGACTTTAGGCCATATGTCCAACTCAGAAGTTTTCAGCACCCACTTTGCTGTTGAGCACATATTCATGCATGGGTGTGTGTGATGTGATTGGATGGATGGTATTTTTTTTATTTTACCTCTGGATTCCCTGCACTAATTTCTCTAACATTTTTCAACTGATCACATCATTGTTTATGGGTTCTGAATAAACATTTTAAAAAAACTAAAATGGCAGACATTAAAATATCTAAAAAAGCCGTTTGCAATGTAAAACAATAATGAGAATAAAATCACTAAATATATGTTAATTATACATGAGTATGTTTGGCTTTTCGTTTTTTATATAAACAACACATATTTCAATATTATCCTCTTGCACACTTGATGAGACAAAACAAATATCTGAATAGAAATGTTTCCAATTCATATATTTATAACTCGTGATTTTATGGTGGAAATCTTTGCACATGATATGCTTATTTGATTTAATTGCAAAAAAAGATTCACTTTTCCCACTGAATAAGCAGCAGCAGCAGCTTGAAGTGTCATTTGGTACAATATTTTGTCTGGCTTAGCAAAGGCGAGGAATTGGAATTGTAAAAATTCTTTATGTTGAGGTGTCAGTTCCTGTGTCTTTGTTTGCTGATACAAACAATGAAAGAATGTTGCTGTTTCATCTGAAGTAAATAAACAACATTCTTGAGATAAAACCTGTGAAAGAGGTGAATATTCCTGGCTGTCACAGTTATTAGGTAATTCCTATCTGGAGGGAAAACCTAACTGGTCACTTGTGAACAGACAAGGTAAGAACAATGTGAACTGGCTTCAAAGCTTAGAACCCTAACCCTGCCTCAAGAATGTCAATCTAAAGCAGAGATGTATACGCCATACAAATAACCTCAGATGCAGAAGAGAGATTTCACTTTTTGTGAAATAAATGTTAAAGCAAAAACAGTTGCAGGAAAACATTTCTTAAATTCTTCTTATTCTTCTTCTATGTGCCCTGTCCTTTCAGGACATAGGCAATTATGTTTCTTTACATCTACCTACCCCTGGTGGCTCTTAGTATGTTTTCTCCTGTTACACCTTGCAACCCCCATTCCGTCATCCACCTGATCAGGCCCTTAAAATATGTTATCCGCTGCCTTCCTCTGTCTCTTTTTCCTTCTATCTGGCCTGTCAGTATCAGGTTCTCCAAGCCCTCCTTCCTCATTGCATGTCCCAGGAACTTCAGTTGTCTGTTCCTGATGCTCACTATTAATTTTCTTTTCGTTGCCATTCTTTCCAACACCTCATCGTTGCTTGCATGCTTGGTCCACGATATCCGCAGCATCTTTCTGTAGAACCACATTTTTGCTGCCTCAAGTTTTTTCCTCATTTTCAATGATATTGTCCAGCATTCACTGCTGTATTGAAGAACTGACATCACATAGCAATCTAGCACTCTCTTCTTTGTTTCTAGTGAAATTTTCCTGTGTCTTAGTAATTTTACTCAGTTTCTGGAATGCATCCTTTGTCATGCCAATTCGCCTTCAGATCTCTGTGTCACACTTTCCATCTCCTGTTAGAACACTTCCTAGGTATTTAAATTTTTGTACTAGCTTGATTCTGGCACAATATTATAAAAGTTGTATGAAATCAACAGAAACAATACAAACAAAAAAATACATAAAATTGAGGGTAAAAAATTATAAATCAGGACCAATCTAAGCAAATACATTAAACTTAATTAAAATTTAAAAATTATCAGACTTTAAATCTATATTTTGATATTTTAAAAAAATTTTCTAATTAAAATATCTGCAATATTATGAATGGAAATCCTTCAATTTATGGCATTTCTTTTAAATATTTTGTTAAGAATCATGTTCTACTTGCCATATCCCTTCAGATCATGAGTGATCATAGCTCGCCATTGCAACTCTTAGTAGGTCTTGTATTTTTGCTATCTCTCCTAATTCCCACTTTGTAAACCATTTGTTGTAAAATTCAAGATTAAAGTAAATTTAAAGAATATGAAAGAAGATTAGAAATGCAATAAAATCTTGTTTGAGAGAGAGAGATAAAGAGAAAGAGAGTGATAAATCAAGAAAGAGAGAGAAAGCAAAAGAGAGAAAGAAAGAAAGAGAGAGAAAAAGAAAGATAGATAGAGAGAGAGAGATTCTCAGTCATATCCGTCGTAATTTTCAAAGACAAAGTATACAAAGTGAGATTGAAGTAAATCGCTAAATAATGACTTTTCAATGAGGTGAAAAAAAACTACACATAACATGCATTTGTGAATTATCAAGAAAACGCAAAAATAATTCAATCACTTCGCACCGAGTCCCACAGAGATGCAACTGCATGCATCTTCCTTATTTTTATTAGTTAAAAGTAGCTTTCTTGGTGCAGTTTTAATGATGATAAAATTTCTATTTGAAAAAAAAAAGTGAACATTTGAAATAAATAAAAATCAATGAATTTCATTTGACCTATATTTAATATAATATCTAATGTGTGCCACATAAGTGACAGAATACCTGACTATTGACTTTTTAAAAAGTCAAACAAGGTGGCCTTTCAATATACAAACATTTATTTAATTTCAATTCATTGTCATGATAATTTCCAAAATATGATTGTTTATTAGAAACACTTTTAGCATGAAAGTGGCTGGAAAGAATGTATAGTACAAAGCTATGGATTCCTCAGTAGTCAAGCAGACAAAACATTTTTACAAGAAATGCTTATCTACTGAAATTATAAGTAACAATTACTATGAGGTGTAGGTTAGAGCACTTATTGGTTATCAAACCAGAAATAAAATTGGTAAAGCAAGTTTAATTTTTAGTTTAAATTGTTCTGTGAATTTTTACTTCAGAAAATTTAGACAATTTGTTACTCAGGTTGGTCCCATCACCGGTCATTGATGATAATATTCTGAAACTAATACAGAAGGAAGGAAGGCAAAGAACTACTTCGGCAATCCTCTCATAAAATTAGCTTACCTGGTCAGGTAATTGTATTTCTAACATCAGTGAATAAAAAGAAATAAAAGAAAGAAGTGAAAAAAATTAAAATTCAAAAAATATTTTCTGATTTTTATTTTGCAAATATTTTATCAATAATTTTTTTAACTGCCTCGGCCATTATGCTTACTGTCATGGGTCCTTACCTGTAACTCCAGAATTAACTCTTCCTAACACTATATATATTACGTCTCTCAAGAGAGAGAGAGTCGAGTTGGTAGTAGTGCACTCCAAACCTGACTGACAGTCATACTAACACCTTCCACAATTTGTATTGTTATTTCTTGTTAATATATATTTGTTATTTCTACCCTTGTAGTCGTGTTCTTCTTTTTGGATCTTAACCTGATCCATAACACTTACCATGAACAGTAGGATATGAAACATGATGCATGTGTTTTATGGAACCCAACAGGCAACAAAAACAGAGGTCAAAAGATATTTTAGGGAGTAAGGCAACAAGTATTTCTTGGTTCTCAAAGTTTTTATTCTATTGAACAAAGAAAATCAAACAAGACAAATATTTGCACACTGACCAACTTGTCCAGCCCATAAAGTGAAACTCTTTTCTTTTGGAAATCACAAACTATGATATGATTAACATTCCATGATCTATTTTCTACCAACATTCCTTTCATGTTAAAGTCATTCACAGGGAGTGTAACTAAAATAAGGTGAGAATAGGTTTTCTTTCAATGAATATTTACTTTCTTCAGTAGAGAATTATATTTTTAAAAAGACCTTCAAAATGTTTTCCCCGTTGATTACAACCAAGATGGCAACTGTTGCCATTTCAATATTTGGCAAGTTTTCAAGCAAGAACATTGAATTCATCCAGTTTTTCTTATATTTCATTTGTTTTATTACTGTTACTATAATTAACATGCGATTTTTCTTGATTAAAATAAGCAATGGATTTAGAGTTTCCAAGCCATTTGAAAAATATTTTGGTAACACCATAATAAGTCTTTCTCTAATTACTCTTATTGTTGTTGCTGTAGTTGTTGTGAGGAGCATTTACAGATTCAAGACATTCCCAACTATGAATAGGTAACTTGAAAAAGAACGTGTGATGTATTTTATGAATATTTCAATGAAAAAATAGGAGTAAAGTAATTCTAAATGCTAATTTTTAAGAAAAAATGAATGAAAATAGCAAAGAGGAATAAAAGGTACAGAGAAATGATAAAAAGAAATCATATGCATTAATAAAACAAAATTTAAAGAAATAAACACTTAATGATCATGAGAGAAAACAGTTTAGTTCTGGTGTTGAACTCAGATTCCTAGTTGGTGAAGAAAAAGTGAAAAACAGGGTCTGATGAATAATCAATCTGATATTTATTAGGAAGAGAAAAAATTACTCAAGGTTTTGGTTGATAAAAAAACACTTTCAGTTGTACGAAGAACTTTTTATGCTTTCAAATCATTGCATGGCTAAGAGTATTGGTTATTGTTAATTTCTAGGTTTGGTGTCATCTTGTCTGGAGAATACTGTAATTGATCCTGACATCATAATTGTTCCAATATCCCAATTATATACACACACAAACACACATCTATCTATCTATCTATCTATCTATCTATCTATCTATCTATCTATCTATCTATCTATCTAATATACACATTTTTTATATTTACTTTTGTAGTGTAGCACTTTCTAATATTACACATCTCCAAAATATTTGATAAAATTAATTCTATCAAAAAACATCTACAAACACTGATTTTATGCATATCTATCTATCTATCTATCTATCTATCTATCTATCTATCTATCTATCTATCTATATATATATATATATATATGTGTATGTGTGTGTGTGTGTGTGTGTGTGTATATATATATATATATATAATTTTTATTATTATTTGAAATATATAAGTTCACAATACTTATCAAAGACCAACTTTAAGTTTCACTCATAAGGATCCACACTTTTCTGGAACCTGATGAGTGAAATATCCTGAAATTATGAGTCAGTTTTTGATAAGTATTGTGAACTAACTATATTTTTGATAATAATTATTATTGCTCTAATCTACTGACCACTTTACTGAGAAAATTCTTCTCACTTTGCCAGACATTAAATCACATAATTTTACTTATATCAATAGACTTTATTATGTGTGTGAGTGTGTTAGCCTGTGTGAAAAATATTTTCATCTATTAATGACCTATGAAAATTTTCATGCGCAGAGATGATTCTTTTTTTTTCCCTTCGAGAAAAGCTTCAAGTAAAATGAACATCATTATACTTGTAACGTCTTCCTTCTTGTCATATCAAATGACTTATACTGAAAATCAAGTGAGCTCTATTAAGTTTATGTTATTTCGGTAATTTTGTCATCAGGATAAATTTGATTGTTCTTATCCTTTTGTAAAGTCATTCAAAATTGTTAGAAGCCTGCTAATACTGATGGGTAGAATCACTGTCTTCATGTTCCAGAGTTTTCTCTGACAAGATCCACATATTTACCCCAGTTAATCATTTCCATTTCAGTTTTAATTTGTCATCGGTGTGTTGTGAATTGTGGTGCAGTGGTTATTGCCTTGGAATGAGAAATCGGAAAGTTGAGTTTGAATTCCAATTATGCACAAATACCCTTGAAAAATGTATTAATCTGTCTCTTCTCCCTACAGCCATGAGTTAAATAGCAAGACAGATTAGGTTCTATAGCCTTGGATGGCAAACAATCAATCGCAGATAGTAATAGCAAACTACTGCGGAAAAATCTTCTGCCCAGTCAGCCATGTCTCTTTTGAGACATGATCTCCCAAATATGTAGCACATATGGTACTTAATTAACTGACTGTATAACAGTGGGTGACACCAGCTACAAGCATTTGTACAACCTTGTGAGTAATGAATATTTTTGTATCCTTCAAACCCTCTCCCACAGATAAAATATTGTTAAAATGTCATGATTCTAGCACTAATTTTATGTGGATGTCCAAGTGAACAATATTCATTGGTTCTACCAGTCCAGACCATCAGAGCTTGGATCCACCACATCATGTACTTGGAGTCAATTGATTCTTGTTCCCTTTGTATACCATTGGTAAGAAGTGAGTTCAAATCCAACTGTTTTTTCCCAGAACACTTGCAATGTGGCATGGACTCCAAAGAGGATGCTTCCCTGGTCACTACAATCTTAGCCTCTTTGAGTTTAGGGTTAACCATTGTCTATCCTACATATCCTCATGATATGGAACCCTTGCTTCCCATAGGATCTTGCAATTTATTATCCCTATTTAATCCCTATTTATTAGCCCTCTACCTTGAGAGGCACTTAAGCCTTGTATTAGGTAAACAATAGTGAAAACATAATATGAGTTTTTCAAATTCCCAAAGAATTTTACTTTGTTTTTATTCTCTAATATAGTTTCTGTTTTGTGTATATAGCAATGATTTTCATTGTCAGATCTCAATCATTTCTTTATTTTTTTATTCATTTCACCCCAAGCAAGGTGTTAATGCTACTGATGTGCAGGAGCTTACATAAGAGATTTGAAGTATTAGGCAAGAGAAGAGTGAAGACAAAGACAAATCAGCTACAGGGGGTGACAGAGAAAGAGCAAGAGAAGGATGTGAACACAGGTGTGAAGACAGTTGTGAAGGTAGAGAGAAAGGAAAAGAACAAGATACATAAGGTGATGTGCAAAGGGCTGGAGTTAAGTGGATAAGAGATGGGAATTGACTTTTCATTTAAATTCCTGGAGGTTATAGCCATCAGGAAATCAAGTATTCCACTGGCTGGAAACAAGAGAAAAGAAGCTGCTGGAATAGAATTGTTGCTTGCATTTGGTTGATCTATCTGTAAAAGGGTGAGACCTTGTTGCCAGTCTGGTTGCCTGAGTAAATTCTTGTGTGACCCAAGTTTGTCAGAGCAGAAGCCATGAAAATATTTATAGAAGAGACAGAGGGAAGCCACATCTCGACAATGAGAAAGTGGCTGGAGTTGAGCTGCCAGGTCAGGACCAATCACATTACAGATTCTCCCTCACTGAAATGAACAGCAGGGGTGGTGCCTGACCGGATATGACAACAGTATAATGAGCATGTAGTGATTAGAGAGTATACAGTCAGAGAGTAATAAGTGTCTGACGTACTATAGTTTGAAAGTGTAATTATACTTGTATTAGTGACTTTACTAAAGTAGAAGTTAAGAAACTAACATCAAGTTTTGTTGAACCTAAAAAGGTTACAAAGGGAACTGACAACATGATTTTGTTAACCCTAGAAAGATTACAAAAGTGGTGATGAGGAATTGAAACTTATATAAGAAAAGTAGCACTACAAAACAAACAAATGCAAAATATTTTTTCAAGATGTTAGCAAGATCATTCTTTGGAGAACATTGATTAGCAATAGTGAAGATATGTTTATTGGAGGCCAATGAGAAACATGTCAACTGTGTTGATAAATTCTATAACTTTAATGAGCATTTTATTTCTTGATATCAGAAAGCACAAAGTAAGAGTGTGATGTTTGCAGAAAACAAAAGTAAAATTATTTGTTACTGGACAGATGAAAGCAGATCCAAGACTAATAAAGGAAACATTAATATAAGGTGAACATTTCTTACAAAACACGACAAAATTTGAGATGGACTTGCAAATGATGTGGGTTCTTTGTAACATTTGCAATGTTTAAGGTGATAGCAAAATAATGTGCACAGATTGTTTCCAAAAAGCAAATATTTCTAAAAGACCTCAAGGAATTATTTAGTAAGACAGGATTTGAAATTTAATTAGCTTCTGTCAAGACAAATTAAATGAATCAGTAGTTGATGAGCTGAGACATAGCTCTCGAGGGAAAACCTTGATTTATGCTCCCAGCCCTTCATCATGATTTACTTGCATCAAAGTTTTTATGAAAATTCACTGACTTTAATTGAAAAAGTAAAGGACAAAATGTCACATACACAAGAAGAAATATTTCCTTTCATTCTCTGACAAAAGAGGTCATAATTTCTGTTTTCCAAACAAGAAAAAAACTAATTCAGTGAATGAAAAGAAATCTTTTTGTAACATATGAAGACAAAGTTTTATTTCAAAATTATAAATGTTATTTTGATTAATTTATCTTCATCCATTTTTTAAAATTTTTAATGACAATTCTTTTTTTCTTTTTAGCCGGTTATAATTCTTTCTGTTAAATTGCAAAAGAAGTAACACAAGCAAGAAACTTTTTTTTTCATGGATGCAGTTTTAACCACTGTAGCAACCAGAACAGATATGATGAGGAAGCATTATCATTATTCATACTTAGCCCAATTGTCTGTTTCTCTTAATTTTATTGTGTGTGTGTATATTTAACTATTTAGTAAGAGTCAAATTTTTGGATGCAATCTTGTCAAAATTACAAATATTTTAATGAGCTATCTTATTATTGTTGCTTTTTATTGTGACAGTTATAGCCAATCACTCTTTTAACAATTAACGTAATCTGTGAGAAATTGGAATTACACAAAAGATTGGATTAATAACAAATGAATGGATCAGTTTTTAAAAAATCATGGCCATAAAAATACAGATTAAGTAAAATGTATAAAAATGTTTATAATTCTGAAAATGCCTCATTCTGATAACAATATTTTTATTAATTAATTTTTCTATAAAAAGGCACTGTACATCACGCTCGTACAAATATGAAGCTATAGTATGGAATTCAATGACAAAGTGGAAAGATTCCATAGAACACATTTCATCATCAAAAAGGACTTTATCAGACTAAAGTAATGTTTTTGTCAATGGAATTATATTTGTGTAGGAGACCAACAGGGAGATTTAAACTCAGGTCTTAGTTATAATTATATAGTGAAGGAAAATTCTAAAAATGTGGAAAGGATGAATGTAAAGTTTATAAATTTTGAGTTTTACACATCATATTACCCCATAAAGTGATATATATATATATAATTCCTAATGTTGGTATAGTTAAAACTACAGGTAAGTATGAAACACTGATATCTGGATCATGGCTTCTAAAGCAAATTTTAGAAACTTTTACAAATGTAGCATTTTAAAAATAATGACAATTATATTAAACTAGCGGAACCCGTGGAATTTCCACGGAAGGAAAATTATGATTTCCTGGAAAAATTTTACTTTGTCATACTACAAATGATAGTAACGTCTTCAAACATAAAGGTATTGGATAATAAAATAACGATAACACAATGTGCAATTTTATTAAAATATCTATAAAAGTAATGTCCATAGAAGCTACTTTACTGTAATCTTATATTATATTAAGTGGTGTATGCACAGACCGTAACCAAAATACTGTACACGATTTTGAAAGAGAAAATGTTTTTTTTATTACTGAAAAATCATGGCTCCTGTGTCCATTGTAAACAGAAAAGACCAATTGAGTAATGGCCAAGGGTGTAGAGGCTTGAAATTTTGTTATTAGGTCAAGGGATACAACAACAAACCTACCTATTTTTACTATATTGTACAGTACACTCACATATACACACACGCAATTACTGCTACAACCACCAGCTTAAGCTGCTACTGCTATGGTAATGCTATAGGCTCTCTCTTTCTACTCTCTAACTCTTTACTACCCTTCCATTTGGTAAAGGTGAGAGAAAGGCTGAGGAGAGTAAAAAGATAGCGGGGAAAGTAAAGCTTGTGTAGAGAGTAAGTGTGTCATCTTTCTTCAGTGGCATAATGGATGGATAAACTAAGTAACGAACTAAAAAGAACAAGCAAAATTATTATATGATGATTAAAAAAAAACATGAAATTTTGTAAATTGTTTCACATCTGATTAAAAATAACAATTCACAAAAACACCAAATTGGTTGTTGTATCAGACTTTGTTTTCTCATATACATTTTCATGTTCGACATGTTTTTTACTGATTTTCCTGAAATATTAAAAATGAGTTGAAGGAAAAGTTCTCCTTTTAGAACTTTTAAAATCTCTGATAGACACAGAACATAAATATCTATAATTGACTTATGTATTATAAGTCACATTTCGAGTCATGGAATAAAGGAGAAATGCAAAATGATCTCAAGCATTGAACAAGGCTCAATTTGTTAAAATGAAAACCTAGCTGAGCTGAATTTTTGCTCAGAACATCTGTCACATGTTTTGTAGCATCAGCACATCTGGTCAGCCATAATTGGGGATCAAAGACATGGATAAAGAGAAAGAGGTAGTCAGTCAATGGCAAATATTCTCTAAGGAAAACCTTTTAAATCTAGAATGTCAGAAATTCCAATTAAAAAAGAAAAAACATAAAAGAAAAAGTTTTTCCTATATGTTTTCATTCTGAATAATCAATATCCAAACAACTGAAAGTGATTTCATTCAATAAAATACTGAATCAAAATGAATGCAGGGAAGTAATCAGTATAAATGTAAAAAACTGTAAAGGGGTTTTTAATCAGTTTAATCAAGTTTCATAAAAATCAAAAGACATTTACTCCTACCTCCCTCTCAAACCTACCATGGGGCATGGGCCATTGATGACCCCTTGTCATCAATGAGGGGGTCGTCAATGCTTCAGTAACTTGTTTTTTTTAGAGGTAGGGATGTGCACAAACCCCTTATCCTGTGGGCAAGGTAACACTCAGTTAAGAGTCATACATGCTTGGGCGATCATGTCTCTTTCAATCAATGACTGACTAGGCAGAAGATTTTTACCCAGCAGGTTGCCATTTCTTTCTGCAGAAAAGTGGTTGCCAACCAAGGCTATAGAACCCAATTTGTTCTGCTATTTAAGCTTATACTGGAGGGAGAAAAGATGTATTAATACCTTTCCGAAGGGTATTTGTGTGTAAGTAAATGCAACGAATTCAATAGGAATTCAAACTCAGCACTCTAAGCTGAAATCCACTGCACCACAAATGCAATTTCAACAGATATTCACAATTGTTGTTTATTTGTTTCTTCCTGTTTTTAACTGAGCAGCATTCTGAAAAACTTAACATTTATGAAGAGAGAATAAAATTTATGAAAAGAGAATGAAATTTAATGAGAGTCACATTAATCACAAATATCTTTTTAATTCTAGGTTTTAGAAATTGTACTTTCATTCCAATTCAGATTTTATGATATAGAATTTATTATTTACACTATTTACATTGTTCAGAGTGTTGTCTTCATGTTTATTGCTATATCCACAACATTTCGACCATTGTACAGTTTGGCCTTTTTCAGGTGATTTTAATTAAAATATTGAACCATGGTGGTAGATTGTTCTAATTCTACATGCTATATTGAACAATCAGTTTGATGAGCCTCATACAAAACTCATCATCTGGATTCTGATGAACAGAGTGTGCAGTAGAATCGGCCCAGAGATAGGACATGAAAAATGTGGGTTCATTAAAGATACCAAAATGAGGAATGCAGTATTCATGCTCAGAATGCTATCTTAATGAGTAATACAAATGCAGAAGGACCTTTATCTGTGCTTTATAGACTATGCAAAGACGTTTGACAAAGTACAACACAAGGACTTGATAGAGATGCTCAACAATCTCGACATTTTCGAAAAAGATGTTAAGATAATCAAGAATCTATATTGGCAGAAAACTGCTTGTGTGCGGATAGAAAGTAAATTCATCAGGTCTGCAAAAATAGAAAGGAGTGTAAGACAAAGATGTGTTTTCTCAACAGAACTTTTCAACCTGTACAGCAAAGCAATTATGAGAGAAATAAAACTCTTGCCATTATTCGACATTGGCGGCAACAGTCTCAACAATATCAGATACGCAGATGACATGGTGCTGATAGCAGACATGGAAAGGAAAATGCAGGATCTTCTACCTTCTAAGGTAGCAAAAGAAAGTGAGAAGAAAGGACTGAGTATAAACCTCAAGAAAACTGAATGCATGGTCATCAGCAAAAAGATGAACCCAATATGCCTACTAAAAGTTAGAGAAACTAAAATAAAAGAAGTAAAAAATCCAAATACCTGGGAAGTATTTTAACAGAGGATGGAAAGTGTGACATGGAGATCCAAAGATGCATTGGCATGGCCAAAGAGGCCTTTTAGAAGCTAACCAGAGTACTGAAATATAGGAAAATCTCATTAGAAACAAAGAGTGCTGGATTCCTATGTGTTATCTGTCCTTCTGTATGGAAATGAATGTTAGATGATCTCATCAAGAATGAAGGAGAGGCTTAAGGCAGTGGAAATGTGGTTTTACAGAAGGATACTGAGGATTCCATAGATGGAGCATGTGTGCAACGATGAGCTGTTGGAAAGGATGCGAATGAGAAGAAAACTCATACTAAATATCAGGAAGAGACAAATGAGGTTCCTAGGACATGTAATGAGGAAAGAGGGCCAGGAGAACTTAATACTCACAAATTGGATAAATGGAAGGAGAGACAGTGAAAAGCAGTGCAAGACCTACTTGATAGGCCTGGGCAAATGGATGGCAGAGCAAAGCTTAGAAGAGATACCAAGAGAAAAAATATTGAGGGTGACAAGAGATAGAGCCAGGTGAAAGTCCATGAAAGGATACAGCACATGCTGAAAAAGAAGAATGCCTTAGTAAATTCCGCTTGGTAACACAACTTTGCAAGTTTTTCTCCCCTTTTCTGTGGCCGGATATTGAACTCAAAACACTTTGGATCAAGTCCCTATTTGAACCACTCAACCAATGCTTTTATCAATTGAGTTATGTGTCCTTGGGGATGTATAAATCTAATGTCTCAGTAATCATTTTTTACCAAAGTTCATATTACAATTTTTCATTATTGTTGTTTTTCTATTGATTACTGGTTTGCATATTGTATTCATTTCTATGCTTGGCTAGTTATGAGATTTTTGTAGCCTAGTATATGTGCTGATTCCTTAATTTTTCATATTTTCTAGTGATGCTCTCTGTCTTTTATTTCAACCTCAACCCACAGAAGGTGGTAACTTTTTTCCCTCTACATATGGTCAGCCATACCTGATTATTCTATTTCCCTTCATGATCCCTATGGTGTTCCTGCAGTCTTATCCTAAAGGGATGTTTAGTTTCTCCTTTATATTTCTTGCCACAGCTGCATGGAATTGTGTACATACAGTTCTTTATCATGTTCTCTTCTATGGGTGATTTTATTTGGAAGAAATGTCTATGTAGTGAAGAAGGTTTGATTATACAACAGCTGGAATATTGTGAATATGGCAATGGAGTTTATTGTTTAATATTTCACACACACACACACACACACACATATATGTGTGTGTGTGTGTATGTATGCATATATTAAGAAAATTATTTTACTGCAATTTCCTTGTTTTTATCTGGTAATTTATCCATGGAATTCTAGAAACACAGGCAATTTTCATGGCTCTTTTTGGTAGCATTGTTTGCTTGAAGGGATTCTCTTTGGTATTAAAACTTCAGTAAGGTTGAAAAAACTTCAAAGATTATTCACAATATGAATTATCAATGAAAGCAAAAAATTCCTTTGGTCTTGAATAGTTCAATGCTTTCATTGTGCTTAAGCTTCCTTATTTCAAAGTTTACATTCTTTCAAACTGTCTTGATTCACTTGATATAAAGCACATTTTTTTTAAAGTTCATCAGAAACAAATCTACAAGTTTTTTTTACCTCTTATTTGAAGATGTCATATTAAGTCCTGCAGCTCATTTATCATGTGAAGAATTGGAGGTTTGAAAAATATGGCATAGGATGAAATGTCTTTGCTTTTTAAAGTTTCAGGTCACTCCAGGTGAACCAATTACTGGCACATTCCCAAAATCTAAAGAACTGACATTTGAAAGAATATTTTTTATATAATTCTGCAGCATCAACTGAGTTTTTCCAATCAATGAATCTCTCCCCTCAAAAAAGGTAAAGTATTCATTCAATAAATATATTAACAAAATGAAAATCTCAAAAATAATTTTGCACAATAACAAAAATCAAAAGAAATGACGTGACTCAATGGGCAACATTTTTCAGTCTAAAAGATCAAGTTAGTATTCAGGTTTCAGTAATGAAGACATTAAACATAAAATGGAAAAGTCCATGACTAAAGTTCATTATTTTATAGATAAGGAGACTTCAATTTAATAATTAACAGTCCTAGTTATCAAAAATGATTTTACTGCATAAAATTAATGAATGATAAGATATTTAATAAAAAAAAATACAAAGATCAAATATTTAATCTATTAATATCAGGACAAGAGAAAATTTATTATTTGATGGAACAAAATATTACCATTCTTGGAAAAACTTTAGATAAATGTAATTTTTAGAAAAAAATTAAAAATAAAAAGATTTTTATTTCTATTTGAAAGGTTTTTATAAAAGAAGTAAAAATTTTGTTTGAAGGAAAGTTTCAATAAAAGAAGATATTTTGATAAAATAATGGTCACAAAAACGTTTTCCAAAATTTCTATAGTGTTCACATGTCTTATGAAGCTTGCATACACATATATTTTAGACTGATGAGTTGCTAAACCAATAACACATTGTTGTATACCTACCTGTATACAGGAATGGGATGTTCCTACCCTCTTAAATACACGGACACTATTGGGGTATAAGAGAGTGATTATACTGACTAGCAGTTCACTAACAGTGTATCTACTACATGCAGCATGTGAGTCTTGTACTTGTTGATATATGATTATTCCCAACCTCCTTTTTGATGATTATTCATGCAGTAACCTTTTAGGATTACAACACTGATGATGAAAATTATGCCATTGATCAATATAGAATAGTTTAGCGATGAAAAAACTTCCAATTGAGCAAAATAGAATATTTTGGTAATGAAGACTGTGCCGTGGACAAAAATACTACATTTTGGCTTAAAAAATTGTATCATTGGCAAAATACCACATTTTGGCATCAAAGATTATGTTCTTTGGTCAAATACAACATTTTGGTAATGAAGATTGTGACATTCACCAATACAACATTTTGGTGACAAGATTTTTGGTGGCAAAAATTTGGGCCAACCTTAAGAATAAATCACAAACACAAAATTTTTTGATGAAGTTTTTGGGTTGGAACTCAACTAAATGTTTATGGATATAACATTTCTCGAACACACACACACACACATATATATATATATATATATATATATATATATACTCTTTCTAAAAAATATAATATGGAAGAGGGGTTGTTGGAAATTTAAAGCAACTACAAGAACAACAAAAACACCTTGAACAAAGTTTCAAAAAATTTGAGGAATTGTTTTTGAAACAGCAGAAAATTTTTACAATCAACATTAATGATGATTTGAATTAATTTTCTCAGGAAGCTGTCATGAACGTGATAACAGATTTTAATTATAGGCCTGAGGAAGATGTGAGTTTTCATCATATTTCTGCACATACCAAGACATTTACAAGACACTCTGCATAAATTGGTCAGAACAGAAAATGGCTGGACTAGTTTTACAAAACTTAGGTGATGTCGAGCATATGAATTTCATCAATTATATTTTACCAAAAAAAAGTAATTTAACATTTAATGAAACATCACCTGTTCAGCCCAAAAGCATCATTATTCCATAAGAGATTGAAGTTTATGAATTTACTGAAAAATGACGAGAAAGACTTCCCTATGTTCACAAGCATTGTGAATAATCAATGTAAGGAATTCAAATTGGCAGAACTAATCCCTGACAATTTCAAATGTTTAATATTTGTGCAAGGTATAGTGTCAGCAAAAGACACAGAAATCAGGAGGAGGGTTCTAAATAAACTTGAAAACAAACCCAAATCAACTCTGTAAAACCTGGCAGAAGATTGTCAGAGATGTATGTATGTTTGGCAGGATGCTAAGAATGCTGAAATAAGCACTGTGTTGCACATCAAAAAGTGTGGCATAATAATAAAACTGTGAAGAAAAAAGACATTACTCCAAACTTCTGCTACGCTTATGGAGGACTACATTTCTATAATTTTTCTCCATTTAAAACAAAGAATGCTTTCATTGTGAAAAAAAAGGACACAAAAAAATCTCACTGTAAGATGAAAATTAAAAAGCAAGTTAAGAATTTCATTAGAGTGACCAATGATAATGAATCTTTAAGTCAGAATATGAGAAAAATTGTACAGGTGAAAATCCTGAACAAAAATGTCAAGTTACAACTAGACAGTAAATCTGATTTAAACATAATAAATGTTTAAATATGAAGGAAAATAGGAAATGGTTTAAAAAAAATAGCTCATGCTGTAAAAGGTGAGAAAATTAAATTCATAGGCAAATTTATTGTGAATTATTGTTTAACAAAAAAAGTTTAAAATTAAAAACATGAATCATCTTTTTGGTACAGACTGGATGGAAAAATTCAAATTATGAAACTGTCCAATGAATTCATTTTGCCAAAATGTGAGTTCTACAAATGGAGCAGAAGAAGAGAATTAAAAACTAAATTTCCAGAAGTATTTTCTGGTCGGCTTGGCAGGTGTAACAAGTTAAAAATAAAATTCAAGCGAGAGGAAAGCATATAACCAGTTTTCAAAAAGAAAAGAAATGTACCCTTTGCATTGATCAAGCAAATAAATGATGAGCTTAACAGATTTGAAAAAATCAGTGTTTTGAGCATAGTGACTAGGCTTCACCGACAATATATATTACAAAAAAAGTCGAAGCTTAAACAATACCATCAAAGATTATTATTACACACTTCTGGGGCCAGCAGAGATATTTTTGCAGCTTAGTGAATGTAAGATTTTTTTCCAAAATAGGCCTTAGTGGTGCATATCTTCAAATTCAAGTCAATGACAAATGTTCAAGATTTTTGACCTGAAATAAATGTAGAGGATTATATTAATTTAATCGGTGATCATTAAGATCACTCCAGCTCTCTTCTAGCAAGTCATGGACACAATGGTAAATAGTCTTGACTTTGCAGTTGCATACCTTAATGATATTTTGATGAGAAGTGAAAATGTAGAAAATTAGGAAAATATTTTTGAAGTGTTAAAAAGAATACAGGACTATGGATTCTAGTTAAGGGATGAGAAGTGTGAATACTTTATGGACAAAATGAAGAACTTGGGACAAATTATTGACAAGAATGGCAGGAGACCAAATCCCACATGAGCTTTTAAGGATATGCCTGCTCCTGAAAATGTCAGCTCCTTACAAATTTTCCTTGGATTAGCAAGCTATTAGAGATGTTTTTATGAAAAACAGGCATTGTTTGAGAGCACTGCTAAATAAACTTTTGAAGAAAGATTCAAATTGGGTCTGGCCAGTGAAGCACCAGGAAGCATTTCAAAAAATAAAAAGTATCCTAACTTCAAATTTATTTTTTGAGCGCTAAGATCCTAAAAAAGAATTGATTGTGGCAAGTGATGTTAGTGTTTATAGTATTGGAGCTTTTATTGTGTATAAATTTGAAGATGGCTCTGTTAAACTGATTGCACATGCATCCAGGACACTTCTTTCAGCAGAAAAAAATTACTCAGTAATTGAAAAGAAAAGTTTAGGGATTATCTTTGCACTTAAAAATACCATAGATTTATTCAGGGGAGAAAGTTTACATCGAAGACGGATTATAAACTGTTGTTAGTGATTTATGGGTAAAAAAAAGATTACTGACTCATATGGCTAACACTGCAACAATGGGGAACCATTCTTCTAAATTCTGACTTTAGAATGTAGTTCTTGCAGCTGAGTAAGCTAAGTCATGCGGACTGATTGTCCAGACTGATTCCAAGGAATAATGAACTCTTCAAAGACAGTCATTGCTGCTCTACAATCGGAGGGAGAGATTAAAAATATTTTGTGTAATACTGTGCAGGAACTACTGGTAACATTGGAAGATATAATAAAAGAAAGCACTGAATGAAAAAAAATGAAAAATAAATGAAAAGACAAGAATAAAAAAGATCATGAAGTTTATTCAATATATGATGATATTCACATGTACAGCAAAAGAGTAATGGTAATTCTATTATTGCTAAAAAGTATCCTGAAAGAATTCCATGCAGGACACCCTGTTATATCCAGAATGAAGAATGTAATGAGAAGTCATGTTTACTGGCATAGCATAGATAAAGACATTGAAACTTTGTGAAAGTCATGTAAAAGCTGTGCTTTGGCAACTAAGGCATAACCATTTAAGTTTAATCCATGGCCAGAAACTGACCGTCCATGGTCATGTCTGCATTTCAATTTTGCTGATCTAATGAATGGATCATGCTAACTTATTGTCAGAGACAGCTTTTTGAAATAGTCAGAGATTTTTAGATGTAAGAGTCTAACCACACAACTAGTAATACAGTTTTTACATTAACTGTTTGTGAGGTTTGGAGTTCAAGATTCAATTGCTTCTGATAATTGTACACAATATACATTGAAAATATTCAAGGAATTTTGCAAGATGTTTGTGTTTAATAACATTACAATTGCCCCTTACCATTCTAGAAGCAATGGCTTAGCAGAATGTTTCATGGATCCCTTTAAAAGAGCTTTTGTCATGTAGAATATAAATGCCGACGTATGTGTTTGAACACAGATTGCCACTGAAAGAATAATACAAAGAAAAATGGATTATTCCACAAGTGATTGGGTGACCACTAAATAACTATAAAAGCACCAGACAGACGTCTGGGGTGATGTGCAATGAATGTTGAGCAGCTGAGCATTTAGCAAGTAGTGAGTAATTAGAGTATAATGAATAACGATTCTGACAAGTGACCCAACTGTGAATCTATTGTGGATCAATTGTATTAAGATTAATTAACTGAACATACCAAGACTAAGATATACAACTGCATGATACAAACACCTTCAGTAAACTGTGTGGGTTTCAAACACAAAATCAAGTCTACAATGCTGGCAATAAAGATTTTGGACTCATACAGAGGAAAAGAAAAATTTTTTTTCTTTTGGCAATACAACATTAGTGACAAAGATTTTGGGCTCACACAAAAAGAAAAATATTTTTTCTCTCCTCAGTACAACATTGGTGATGAGATTTCGGACTCACATGGAAGAAAAATATAAAAAGATTCCCTCTCTCTTGCTAACATTGCTACAGTTAGGCAACAAAATTTGAATTTACAAGAAAAAAATATAATTACTAATAGAACCGTTACTACAATATTCACCAAAATAGTAATCTACAATAGAGGAATAAAAAATTATTATGCTACAAATGCTGGAATTACAGAAACAGCAACAAGAAATAAATTTGCAAGAGCAGAAGGACCACCAAGAACAAAACAGCAATGAGAAATGCTTTTTGACTTACTTCTGAAAAATACCACAGACAGAAATATAAGAGACTCGTTTACTCCAGATGCTATTACAAACTTAATAAATGAATTCAAATATGAACCAGAGAATACTATAAAAGATATGAAGGAATCTTCGAGAAAGGTTGCACTCTCTGGAAAGAAGAAGAAAAAGTCCATCTATTGTTAAGGAAATTGGCCCCAGGTGAAGATGAAAAATATATAAATTACATTCTGCCCAAACAGCCTGAAGAAATAGGCTTTAAAGAAACTATTAATATATTATTGAATATTTTTGGTGAAAGAACATCATTATTCAATGCAAAGTGGAATTGCCTAAATTTAGTAAAAAATGAGGAAGATAATTTTACCACATATGCAGAAATTGTAGATAAAGAATGTGAAAAAATCATGCTTAATGAATTGACTCCAGACTCTTAAGTGATTAATATTTGTTGTAGGTTTAATGTCAAGTATAGACGCAGACATAAGAACAAGAATGATAAGCAAACGTAAAGGGGACTTGAAAATAATTCTGAAAATTCTTGTCGAAGAGTGTCAGCGCATGGTAAAATTAAAACTGGACACCAAAGAAAAGAGAAGAGAGATAATTATCAAATACACAACATCTGACCATCCAATGAAAAATATAAACATTTTGAAGCTCCTGGCAAAGAAGTAAGAAAATACAAAAAAACCTTCTCAATCTCAGTTAAAAAATATGACAAATCTTACTCAGCACGTAATAATGGTTTTTCAGAAATAAAAAATGTTATCAGTACGGCAAAAGAGGTCGTAAAAGTAGCTGCTGTAAAACCAAAAAATGGAGCAAATAAATTAAGAAATTCATAAATAATGTAAATGCATTAAATAAAGTCAGTATGCAAAAGAAAAAAATATTATGAATACTATGACTGAGAAATCTACAAAAAGAAAATGGTTTTTGTTACAATTAACAACACAAAAATTAAACTACAACTAGACACTGGATCTGACATCACAATTATCAATGAAAAAACTTAGAGGAAACTAGCTAAACCTAGGCTTTTAAGTTCAAGAAAAATTACTCGTGGAGGTGAACGCACATGTAATATTTCTTTTTTAGGTCAAACTAAAAAAACTGTTGTTTACATGTTAAAAATACGAATTCTTTCAGAACTGATGGCATTGTCCTATTCAATCTATGGGACTTGTTGATAAACTCATTCTGTAATAAAATTAATAGTGAAACCACAAAGAGTATGACAAAAGAGAGAATCAAATTGAAAAATAAATTAACAGAAATTTTTTTTTAAAAGTCTTTGACTGTGTACAAAAGCAAAACCAAAGTTTAAAGAGAATGCAGTACCAGTGTTCACAGTAACTACCATATACCTAAAGAAAAAGAAAAAATACAGAGTTCCTAAGCGTATAGTCTACAAAAAATTGACTCCAGAAATCAACTGAAAAGGTGGGGTGTTCTGTAGTAGGAAAGGAAAAATGAATGTAGAAGTTTAAATGCAAATGCATGTGTTTGAACACTGATCACCAGTGAAAGAATATAGCGAGACAAAATGGATTATTCCAATGTGTTTGAACACTGATCAACAGTGAAAGAATAATACAAGAAAAATGGATTATTCCACGGGTGAAAAGGTGACCACTAAATAGCTATAAAAGCACCAAACAGAAGTCTGAGGAGATTTGTGTCAAATGTTGAGCAGTTGAGCAAATATACTGGGACCAAGATATACAACCATGTGATATCAACACCTCAGTACTCCATGTAGGTTCCAAGCACAAACAAACAAGTCTACAACAGCTTTTAAAAAAACCAACAGTGGATCCACAGATGGAGTAGTACAACAATTTCTACAGTTATAGACTGACTCCAAATATAAACGCACCATCAGCCATGACTCTGACAGAGATTATGCTTGCATATGAGATACAATCAGTGATTGATAAACTGATTCCAAATTGGAAAATATATCAGCACATGGGAAAATAAACTGGCAAGGACCTTTACAATATTGGTCAAAATTTTTTTAACGAATGTATGTGTGTTGTGGTGCAGAGGATATTGGCTCGGAACAACAAATCGGAGAGCCAAGTTTTAATTCCAGTTGAATTCCTTGCATTTACTTCCACATAAATGCCATTGGGAAAGGTTCTGTTTTTTCCTTCCAGTTATGGGTTAAATAACAGAACATATTGGGTTCTATAGACATGATTGCCCAAAGCATGTATCATGTATGGTACTTAATTAACTGATTGGGTGAAGAAAACTTATTGGAAAGTACTCTCTCTCAGAAATCTCTCTCAGAACTCTGACACTGAACTATATATGAGTGTTTTATTTAATGTACCTTGTCCAGTTCATTTGCATTATGGTGGGGGGTGTCTTAGTGCATTTCTGGCTACTGTAGGAGAGAAATGAACCTGTGATTAGACAGAAAGAAAAGAAGAAAAACAACCATCTAACTTCAGTTGCAGTGGTTTTCTTGCCTGTCATTCAGACTGAAATGCTGAATTAGCATCAACATTGTTCAGTATCAAATTGAGACCTCAGTGAATGCATCCATTGTTTAACTACACAAACAGAGCCTAACAAGATTTATATATACATATATATACTGCAAACTTCAGGTAATTTCATCAAAGAGAAATAATTACCTTTACACTTACTTTTGAAACATTCCCACTACCAACTATTTGCAGACAGAAATAGAAAATATAACAGTAAAAATATATATTACATTTGTTTTGTATAATTTTTTTCCGAATTCAAAAGATTCTTGGTAGCTCTTCATGTGTGTATATCCCATCCAATTGAAAAATTACTACAACTCAATCTACCAACCCATTTCTTATTTTTCTTGACTTGGTCTTGTGCCAGACTAAGTCATGCCAATTCATTTGATTAAAGCTTTTGAGTTTTTATATCTGCCATTCATGAAGATATCATTTTAAAATGTGGCCACATAATTCTCAAGCCAACAATATAAAAAAGGATATTTTTTCTTGCATGTTTGCTGGTGATAAATTCAAAAGCATGAAAGAGAATGGAAAGAAAGAGATTTTATCTTGTTTTTTGTTTGTTCCAAACAGAAATTATTGAAAGCCCAAGACTAAAGCCTTAATATCTTAAGTTTGCCAGATGAATGTGCACTCTGAACAGGGCTTTCAGTTAGAAACATGAAGAAGATTATTTGCGCATTTCTTTTCTTACATAAATGAAAAGGCAAAACCTAAAAAATCAAGTTTAAATATGAGTGCATGTTAAATAAACATTACAAAAATCCATTATTAAAGGATAATTTTTAATAAAGCAACATCATGAAAATAGACAAAAAACAACTTAAATAAAAACTGGAAATATAAAAACGTTTTCTTCCAAACAGTTTTTCTCATTATTAACCATAAACCTTAATCCATTCAATTGTGAAGTTATTCTGAACATTTGCTTTATAGCCACACATTATTTTTCTTTTACAGTAGAGTCAACATTCTCTTTAAGTCATTTTTGAAGAGATACAACTTCTTGAATATGGCCAGAACATAATTTCAAATCAAAATGAAAAACATCACAAACAACAAGTTAAATATACACATAAATAAAAAAAAACTTTAAATAATAACAAAAAAGTTAATGATTAAACGGATGAATTATTTTATTGGAGATTAAAAACCTGAATATCATTTTAAACTCAATAGATTAAAGATTAATAGATTAAACTGAACAGATTAAATATTAATAGATTAAAATGAATAAAGTCCTCTTTTGACTGATGTCTATTTCATGTTTCCATTTTGATGCCCATTAAACAGAAACATTAAAATAGAAAATTTACTTTGTAATTTCAAAGATGGTTGCCTCTATTTTTTAAGAACAGTAAAGATTTCTTTTACACTGAAGATTATAAGTCAAAACAAAGAATAACAGATGATAACTTTTCATTCTATAAAATATTTCTGGTGTAAAGACACAATTTTCAGACTTTGCATTGTCTATACAAACTAATCCAAACATAATGTAATTTCAGGAGGGTAATGTTGTTGTGGTGCAGTGGATAGTGACTTGGAACAAGAATTTGGAGAGCCAAGTTTGAATTACCGTCGAATTTCTTATTTCCGCTTATGTGCAAATATCCTCGAGAAAGGTATTAATCCATCTCTTCTTCCTCCAACTATAGGTTAAATAGCAAAACAGATTGGATTCTATAGCATTGGTTGGCAACCAGTCTACTACAGAAAGTAATATCAGCCTACTGTGGGAAAATCTTCTGCCTGGTTAGGCATGTCTTGAAAGAGGCATGATCTCCCAAGCATGTGATGGCACTTAACTGACTGACTGAATGCAAAGCAACCTTGTTACTTTGAAAGAAAACAGGTTATTTCAGATATTTGCAGATCTATATAACTTAAAATATTTATTTATTAATAGAGAAAGATAAGAAATTTATTGGACTTAATTTAGTTTAACTGCAAGGTGATTTCACAGATTAATATTACTGAACAAAAATGTTAAAATCAGATGCTCTCAGCAGAAGAAACTGTGACCCTTGTAAACACAGGTTCATATGAAAAAAATGAATACTTCATTCACTATTATTTGCTTTATCATTTTTACTAGAAACAAAGTATTTCAATATGTCCAGTAAATCAGGACTGCATTTCTGGGATTCATTCTATACAACTTGTTCTTCCTGTGTGTCATCAAACCAATGGGGTTGCAATCAAACGAGGGTGTGTATTTACAGTCTTGATGGAATTCAAAAGTGTCTCTAAATCCTTGTTGGAAAAGAATTATTTTCCACCCTTCTACTAAGTTTTTTTTTTCTTTTAATCGTATCACCCCAAGCAAGGCGGTAATGCCACTGACGTGCAGGGGGCTACATAAGAGTAAAAAGATTAAGTAGAAGAGAGTGAAGAGGAAGATGAACCAGTTAGAAAGGAGCAAGAGAAGGATGGGAATACAGGTTTGATGACAATTGCAAAGGTGGAGAGAAAGGAAAGGATATACGGGGTGGTGAAAGAACTAGAGTTAAGTGGTTAATAGATAAGTATTGACATTGCATTTAAATTCTTGGAGATTGTAGCCATCAGGAAAGCAAGAATATGGAAGTGAGTTCTACAGGTGGGAAGTGTGAGAGAAGAAGCTGCAGGATGAGGTGAGTCTCTCAACGCTCTATTGCTATTGCCATGGAAAGTACTTGGATGAACTAAATTCCTTGGTTCTGCCAGGACTAAACTTCAGGGTTAGAACTCGCCATACTAGTTAAATAGTAGCAAACCATTGATGGCCAAAAAACAAACACTGCCTGGTTTCATCCAGGAAGATCTCTTCACAGATGATTGCACCAAAGAACTTAAGCTTGATCCAGGAAAGTACAGACCTGTTAGTCTAACATGTATATCATGTCAAGTATTTGAACAATTTATAAGGGATTCTATTATTAATCATATGAATGATTCTAAATTGTATTCTAATTGTCAACATGGATTTAGATCAGGAAGGTCTTGAATGACTCAACTTGTTGAAGTAATGGATGACTTTACAAAATTATTAGATGAGAAAGAAGCATTTGATGTTATATACCTTGATTTTAGCAAGGCTTTCGATTCAGTACCGCACGAAAGATTATTACTCAAAATGCAGTCTTATGGTATATCTGAACAAACCTTGAAATGGACAAGAAACTTTCTTATTGGTAGAACTCAAAGGGTTAAAATAAATAATAAATGCTCTAAACAGTCTGAAGTATTAAGTGGAATCCCACAAGGTAGCATACTGGGACCCTATCCTTTTCACAATATTTATAAATGATTTGCCAGAAGTGGTTAAAAGTGTGTGTAAAATATTTGCAGACGATACAAAAATATATAATACAACAAAAAACCAACAGGTGATTCAAAATGATATTGATAATCTTATAAGCTGGTCCGAAAAATGGAATTTGTATTTTAATACAAGCAAATGTAAAGTTATGCATATAGGGTTAAAGAATCCAAATTTCAGCTACAGTATAACTCATGGAACAAATACACATACATTAGATACTTGAATTGAAGAGAACGACTTTGGTGTAATTTTTGACACAAAATTAAATTTTGATATGCATATAAATAAGGCCATAAATAAAGCAAACAAAATGCTAGGTTTAATTAAATGGTGCTTTTCTGGGTTAAACTGTCAAACTTTATCAAAATTGTACAAGAGCTTAGTTAGACCACATTTAGAATACGGCAACCAAATCTGGAGTCCTCTACTAAAAAGACAGTCAGTAGCAATTGAAAGAGTTCAAAGAAGAGCAACAAAATTGTTGACATCATTAAAATTTATTAAATATGAGGATAGGTTAGGAAAATTGAAATTACCATCACTGAAATATAGAAGACTGAGGGGGACTTGATAAATGTTTTCAAGATATTCCATTCTACTGACCACACTAATAAGAATTTATTCACTATGTCTGACTATTCTAAAACATGTAACAACGAATTAAAAATAATAACCCAGCACAGTAGAACTAATATTAGACAAAACTTTTTTTGTAACAGTCACAAAGTATTGGAATGCACTACCATCACACATAAAATTGGCAAAAACTCTTACAGAATTTAAAAGCCTTATTGAAAAGGATAAGACACTATTAAAATTAAAATATGAGTTTGATTAGAGATGGAAATAATTTATTTTCTCTCCATCTCGGCCATGCCACAACGCTAAGAGAGGGGAGAGGGGATTTAAGAAGGGATACACGAGAGGCTGCGAGGCCTAGAAGTCCTAACCTACCTAACCTTAAGACAAAGAACCATCGAGTCAGGCTTATAAAATTTTCTGAAGCCTCTAAACATTTTGTACTCTCAATCAGACTTGCACCTAACTCTAATGCACTACAACCACCTATCACCAATTGAGAGTACAGAAATGAAAATTTAGCAGTTTCAAATACTTAGGAAGTGTTATCTTCAGTGATAGCTCTCTAAACAAAAATCTTGATCAGAATCAAAGGAAACAAGTCAAGCTCTAAGATTACAATGCAATAGGGTTTTATATCATCACAGTCTTACCATAGCCACAAATCTGAAGATGTGCAAGTCTGTTGTTTTCTCAGCACTTTTATAGACATGTGAAGCATCAATTGTTTATCTATGGCACTGAAAAACTGAAGATATTTCATTAATGTTCTAAACTTAATCTTTGACATGTGGTTAATGAAAAAGATCACCAGTTTTGAAGTTCTAGACAGGCTCAAGTCAAATCTATTGATACATTGCTTCTAAAGTTGCAGTTATGTTGGGTAGATTATCATTAGTAGAGAGAGACCCAACAGCCCAAGGAACTATACAAAGACACAAAAATAGAGGCAACCTATGCAATAGTGAAAGATGGTCTGCAGTGGTATGATATTTTTCCTGACTGAAGTTGTTGGTACTGTGCAAGACAGAGTTGACTGGCATAATCTACCACAAGAACAGTGTCAAATGAATTAGAAGAGCAACACAACTAGACACAGACAGATAGAAAGGAATTCATCTGGTATTATCAATGCAGTTTATTATAGTAACTAGTTTACTTCTAACAATGCCAGTCTAGAACTGGACTGTAGAGCTACACTCATATTGTCAAACAGTTGGACAGCTATGTCTCTCTTGCAACTAAGAGATCACTATATGATTCAATTTATGGTTAGAAATGAAATTTTATTTTCGGTCATTTATTATCAGAGATCATTTCAGTTTTATTTGATCATGAAAATGACACCTTTCTCTTGAAAGTGCAAACAAGTAATGACATTTTTATTTTGTAGCAAATGTAGCAATAAACATGACAATTAAAGCAGATAGACATAATACCAGGTCATAAAACAAAGCCCTCTACCACTTTGGCAAAAGTCAAACTATCTACCACATATTAAAGTGAACTGATATCAATCAGTCAGTTAAATGCCATACATGATTTGGGGGATCATGTTTCGAATGAGACATGACTGACTGGGCAGAAGATTATTCCACAGTAGGTTGCCATTGTTTTCTGCAGTAGACTGGTTGCCAGCCAAGGTTATAGAACCCAATCTGTCCTATTATTTAATTCATAACTGGAGGGAAGAGATGGATTAATACCTTTCCCAAGGGTATTTGTACATAAGTGAATACAAGGAATACAACTGGAATTCAAACTCAGCTCCCCGATTTGTCATTCCGAGTCAATATCCATTGCACCACAATGCACATCTGATATCATCAGACAGTAAAAAGGCCCCAATCAATCACACATATATATACCATAAACACACACACACACACGCACACACACACACACACACACACACACACACACACACACACGCTCTAACACACTTACAAACACATGCACTCACTACAATTAATTACGGCAGTAGTAGCCAAGAATGACCATTTGTTGAAAAGCACAGAACTCGAACACAAGCTCTCCTACAATTCTGAAGATGAGATTTTGATCTCGAAATATTAATGTATAATAAATAGGTAATACCCAACAAGTTCTTCATCTTCCTTTATTTTAGGAAATGCATTGTGACACATACACCATTTTTATTTTGCTTATTTTTACAATTATTGTAATTTACCTTTTTTTACATTTTTCTTAAGCTTGAAGAATTTACCAGATTTATTTAACTTTTTCCTCAAAATGCATTTCACCTGTCTCATTCTGATTGCTATCAACAGTTTACTTGTTATTCTTGTTCACCTCTGAACATCCTCATTCATTGAATGTTCTGTCCATGTTATTCTTAATATTTAACAGAAGAACTACATCTTCCACTTCTCAAGTTTTTTTTTGTTTGTGATTAAATTGCAAAACTTGCACTGCCAGCAGTCCAGACAGCTTTGCTCTAAACCTAATGTAATTTTTTTCAATTTCTGATCAGCTCATTCACTTTCTAAAAGGTATATTTCATGGTGTGCCTATGAATTTCTGTGTCACACTTACTCTCATCTTTCATTACACTTATTTAATTTTGATATCTTCAATGTGTAACGCTCATCTTGGGCTGTCCTTTTTGCAAACTACCATGTATTTGACATCTCACTTTCATAACACATCTTGTCTATTCAGTTTTCCTTCTGAATCTACTATCAACATAGTGTCATCTGCATATCATACATTGTTAAGGTGACATCCTCTGTTAAAAAATACTGTTTGGTCCACTAATTCTCATAGAATCATTTTGCTGTTAAACACAGTGAAAAAACAAGGCCTTGTTGCATTCCTATTTTTGTGTAGTCACTAAACTTGTTGTTTTCACTACAGATTGTAAAGTTGGAAGACTCCTTCAAATGAGCTGCATTGTTGACTGCTGGGGAGAAGAAAGCATTAACGAACATACTCTGATCTTGGGATATTACTGCTGTCTTACCTTGTTGACCCATAGCATATTGACACCTGGTTTAAATTAAACTGGTCATGTGTATGCAATATGCCACCTAAAATTTTTACTAATGCTGGTCTGGGTCTATTTCATATTTTTCTATAACTGATGTGTGAGAGTGATGAATAATTGTCATTTAAATGAATCAAATGTGTTGTTTCTCTTGAAGTGATAAAAATTTATTGAGTAATACCAGATACTATAGGAAGTTTGAAAAACATATCAAATGAAAATTTGTGACCAAAACAACAAAGATAAAGATACTAGTTCCAGCAATTTGTGCAAAGTATAATTATTTTTATTTCTAATGCTTTATTTGCACTTAAAAAAATTAATTTCAAAATGTTTTTACTTTTTACTGTTTCATTTTTCCTTTTACTCTTTCAAATAACTTCCATTTTTTTCTACAAAAAACAGAAACAGACAAACATTTAGGGTCAGTCTATTTATTTAAAGATTCTTTAATTTATTTTTTGGTGTGATTCTAATATCTTTCATCTGATATAAATGAAACTGACCTTACTCCTTTTTTTCTCTTTTCTGAAAAGAGATTAGTGTGCTTTAGAGAAGTTACAAACTGTATAGTCTAATAAACGGAGCATCAGATGATTGTTAATTACAACTGATAGTTCAATGTTCATAATAATATTATTTGGCTGATGAGACCAAACAATTAGTGCTGTATTAGTTGGTGTCATTTTATAGAAGAAGAAAATGTCAGAATGATAATAATGGGAATGAAGAGAATAATTATTTGAAAGGAAAAAATACAAAACACTTCTTTTTTATAATAATTTCCTTCAGTGTTCCTCCGACTTATGTTTGATGCTGTCTTTGTCTGAAAGATTTGTTCTTTGAGGCTCAAACATGAACACAAATAAAGAGCTCAGTGTTTATAGCAGTTTTATTTCATTGATAAGTTCACTTAGTTTTCAGTTCGTAATATCCAAGCAAGTTAAGAAAAGCAGAAGAAGGTCAGCAAGGAAGACGAGGCTAACAAGGCTAGAAAAGTAAATGGAAGAAATATTTAATTAGTAGCAGTATAGCCTGGCATTGCTCGGGTGTAATGAAAGCTTTTAAACTAATCCATGGTCATGGAGCTCAGGCTCTTTAGAAGTTGGCACAAAAAACGTATAATAAAAGAGATGAAAACCTGATTTTGATCAGACCCAATAGGATATCAGGGTGTAGATTTCCAATATTGGAGTCAAGTCATCCAAGGATAAACTAACCTAAGTAAGTCCATGAAAACTTATTGTAACCATTAGAAGTAAAATTGGAGAAAATGAGCCATATTGATGGCTGAATATGGGTTTTTGATCAGATTTGATAGAATATCGGGGCTATCAATTTCTGATATCAAGGAAAATGAGTTGTCTGAGAAGATCTACTAATGTTTGAGACAAAAAACTATAATTTTACCAAGTTATAGCAAATTCTGCAGCAAGAACCATGATAAAAGGGCTGAAATCCTGATCTTGATCAGACCTGATTGGATATTGGGGTATTGATTTCCAATATCAGGGAGAAATCGGAAAAAATAAGTAGCCCATGACCTGACCGGAAGCCAAAAAATATTTGTGTGAAGTTTGGTGAGAATTAGATAAAATTTTTTATAAAGGACAGACAGACACACACACAAACATCTTGCCTTTTATATATATACTAGCACCATAGCTTGGCATTGCCCGTGCAACTCAGAAGATTTTAGTAGTAGAAGATCCCACTTTTTATTTTACATATTTTGTTTTTGTTTGAAAAAACACTTTTTTAAAAAAATATTTCTTTTGTTTCAAAATTACGGGGAAAAATATTCACATTTTTTTGTTGACCAAATGAATTTTTTAAACATCGGAATAAAAATTAAATATAAAGGCTCATTTTTTTTTTCTTTAATAAAAAAATATTTTAGTTACGTTTGACACATGTGATTTGATTTTGCCTCATTTTATAAAAATGTAAATTTCTAAATAAAATGTTTGGAATATAACTTTTTGTTTCTATAACCTTTTAGATTGTAGTATTGGTAACCTTAAGTGGGAGGAGTTTAAAATCTATCTGTAAAAAAATATTTCTTTTTAAAGATTTTTAAGTGGTCTTAAAATTTTAATCAGGAGTGTATGTAGCTATTTCAACAGTAAAATGATTAAACAGAGCTGCCAATCTAGAAGTCCATTTATATTCATGATTTTGTGGTGCCAATGTGGAAAGATTCGTAGAACATTTAGAATATATACAGAAAAGGTATAGGAAACAATGTTACATATGTAGAAAAGACTTGAAGCAGTGATGCCAGGTTAGAACTGATAATGTTGCACAGTCTTTAGATTTTGTTAAGAATTTTTAGATTTATAACAGGAGCACCAGCCGAGATGTGTTAGTAATATTCAATGCATGGATTTAAAAAATTGCAAAATGGATTCTGGTAAGAAAAATTGTTTGGTATGACACAATGAACCAACTTTGCTAGTAACAGACTTAGCAATAGATCCAATATAATTGTTCCACTTCATGTCAGGGGAAAAAATAAGAAGATGCAATGAGTTGCTCTCCTGCTGATTGTCATCAGTCATGCTGATGGAAGAAAAATGGTTCTCTAAGATGATTAAAAGTTTTGTTTTGAAGGTGGTAAAATTTACAAACTTCTTCTCATGGTTAAAATAGGTTGAAGGCCATTTTCAAGATCAGCTGTCAATATAACTTTATTGAATATATCAGATTTACTATTACAGGAGCCAGTAGTTGTGTCATCGGCATGGATAGCAAGTTTGGAACTGATGATATCAGGAGAGTTACTGATGGAAATAGGTTCAAGGATCAAGTCCTCGAGGGCATTTACATTAATGAAAAAAGATCTAGAGGAGGAGCCATTCAACATTATTTCATTACATGATTTTTTAAGAAAGATTGGATCAAATCTAAAATTTGGCTGTAGGCACTATAAATCTTCAGCATGTAAAGAAGACCAGCATGCCAAACCCTGTCAAATGCCTTGGAGATATGTAAAGCCCCACCTTGAGTATTGTGCTGTTCTTATTTAAAGCTTGATAGACTCTTTTAGACATATCCATAAAAAAATCTTGACCTAGAGAAGCAAAAGCCAGGTAGTTCATTTAAAAAAGACCTTAAATCTCCTTTTAATTTCTTGGTGTTTTGTTAGAATTAGTCATTTATCTGCTTTTAACAAATGTTTTTCCAAATTGTTTCTCCTGGTTTTATCAAAAATTTCTCAGTAATATGAATGGGAATGGGACAAATCCTTACCTTTTCCCTAACTATGGTTCAAATATCTTCTTAAATCATCTTACTGTGCATGTTAAATAAATTCAGTAAAAAACCCATCCTTATCATCCTCCCCTTTCACTCTGCTCCTTTTCCATTTGCATCAAGCTGTTTGTTTCAAGTAATGGTCATAGGTTACTTGAATATCTTTTCAATGTAGATCAGGTTTCTCTAATATTTCAAGAGGTTCCTAATATCATATCTTATGATAAGCCTCTTGTGTAGTCTATGAAACATGGCTATAGATTGTTCTACATTTGCATTGCTTACTCTCACTGTAGTCAGATCAAATTGATTGCTCCAGCATCTTAAACAAAAATTCATTTAATAATGACAAGATTTGAACTTGGATCTTTGCTATAATCTTTAAAACTCTTCTAAAATTAGCATATATTATCTCGTATTTACACACATATCTATATAATTTTATATACATATACTTACCATATCTGATAGTATATAATAGCCTTCTAACCCATTTGTATTTAATATAGTATACAGTTAATTAGAAGTTATTATGCAAATTGCATAAACCTAAATAACAAATTTGCTTTGCAAAGTTTTTGTCCAATTTTGAATGAATAGTTTAAACATCAAAACAAATCTTGTGTTAAATTTTTAGGTAGTTTCAATATGTTTTATTTAAGTTGTTGGATTTATTATAAAAAGTGTAGTCTGAAGTTATTATGCAAAACCAGAAAATCACTTCAATAACAAGGTAATAAAATCATAAACAGCTGATCAGCACTTATACTAGAACAAATAACAAACATATAATAAGTCTTTGAAGCATTTACATCTGAATTTAGTGACTTCTTCTCAATAACAGCCAGAAATCTATTATCCACTTTGTTAATTTGTTTACTTCAGCAGGTTCAATTTCCAATATGGTGGCATTAATTGTTTCTATAGGTCTGATTGGCTGTCACCTTCATGTAATTTCATTTTCATAAGTGACTATAGGTCTTTGATCGGATTCAGATTGGAACTTGATGATGGCCATTACATTAACTTCTCTACTGTAAAGCTTTTATGCTACAAAGGTTCATGGGTGACCTTAGATAACTGAGACAAAGCATTGTTGTGCATAAAAACTCACTTCACCTTGAAACTCTGAGGCTGAGACATGTACAATTAAAAGAAATCTTGTCCATGAAATCACAATAGTTAGCATTGTTTGATTTTAACTCTATCATCAACTTTGAATAGTTCAATAAAGTTTGGTCGATAATTCTAGCCCATATCATCACATTGCCACCTCTTTGCTGTCTTCTTTTAGGCCTAAAGCATGGTATAAAATCTATCCTTTGGCTCATCCATCAAGTCTATCAAGTGTCAACTGAGATTTATCCATGAAAATTACTTGTTTTTTTTTTACCTAATTTTGATGCTTTAAAATATTTGCTTTGTTAAGAGGATTTTGCTTAGAAAATTTCTTGACAGATCCCAATTTGCAAAGTATTCTACACTTTTTGTCCTCTTTAATCACCTCAATTCCAAAGATATGAGCAGTTGTCAAAAAACAGTTGTTTTGAGTATAACTTGTTTTGAGTTTGCATTCACCTCAAGAAAACAAGTTATTAAAGACAAGTTCCTTTACTTCTTGCCCTCAACTTAGTTATATTTTCAACAGCTCTCTTTACTAATTGATGATCTCTGCAAAACTTCTTTGATATCTTCAATGTAGATATTTCTTCATCCAATAACTTTATCATTTTCTGTTTTTCAGTGTTTGTTAAATCCTATTATCCATGTTTCAACATATATTATGAAAAAGAAAAAAATATACTCTTTATTAAGATTAGTTTCCTTTGTATAATCATCTGCAGTTTTTATAATAAATCCAACAATTTTAATAAAATATGTTGAACCTACCCTAGAAATTTAATTCAAGATTTATTTTAATATTTAAACTAATCCTTTAAAATTTGCCAAAAATATATCAAAGTTAATTTAAATTATTATTCAGGTTTATGAGATTTGCATATTAACTTCAAACAGACTGCAGATAGCATGTTTATATTTAATATATTATAGAAAATGTTTATATTTAATATATTATAGAAGATGTTTATATTTAATATATTGTATCAGTCAGTTAAGTGCCATCCATGATACACACTTTGGGCGATCCTGTCTCAAAAGAGACATGACTGACTGGGCAGAAGATTATCCCACAGTAGGTTGCCATTGATTTCTGCATGAGACTGGTTGCCAGCCAAGGCTATAGAACCCAATCAGTCCTATTATTTAATTCATAACTGGAGGGAAGAGACGGATTAATACCTTTCCCAAGGGTATTTGTGCATAAGTCAATGCAAAGAATTCAATTGGAATTCAAACTTGACACACCAATTTATCATTCCACGTTAATATCCATTGCACCACAATGCACATCCAATATATTGTACAGTATATTATACAATGTGATAAAGTTATACAAGATGCTGGAAATTAAAGGAATTTGCATAAACATTTACTCACCAGATACTTCAATTTTGCATAAAAGACCCAACAGATATTTTGGGAAAAAAATAAAAGAGTTTCTGCTGTCAAATATTTTATATTCTCTTGTATTGTTATGATTGGTTGAAGAGACATCTTTACGAGATGAGCTGTAACTAGAGAAATCATAAAACACACTGAAGAATTAAGTTACAAATTTCCAGGAAAAAGTATACATCCAAAAGCTAAAGACATTTTCCTATATATAACAAGAATATCAAAAGATATTCAAAATTTATGATTTTCTACAGAAAAAAGTTGTATCTAAATTCCAATAATTTGATTTATAAAATAATCTCGTGCAAACAAATCATACCCTGACAGGGAGAATATTCTATATTTTTGTGAAATTCATAATAACTGGACATTTATCATAGAAATAATGTGTCTTTGTCTATCTGAATAGACTGCATGAGCCAATCTTGCAGAAACAACATTGTTTTGCATCTTTACAGAGATATAAATTCTCATAATAACAAATCAAATCATTAAAACTGATGCAAGTATTTAGCAGACACTAATTAAGCAGTAAAGTGCTGAGTTGTTTTCTATCAGATTTTAGCTAGGAGCTCAGCTGAACAAACTGAAAATAAATCTGTTGTTTAAAACAACGAATTTTGATTTACAATTTTATTTCCTTTTTGCTTTTAAATTTTGAGATTTTTCTTTTTGCCTCATGCTAATAACTTTTCAGCAAAGTAATTTTTTTTTATTTCTAGAGGCCATCACAGACATGAGATACATTTTTCTTTGCGCAAATATCTTTTCTCGAATTGGCTTGTTTCTTGGCTGTTTGAAAAAAGAAAATTTTGTTAACTTCTGAATTGTCTCTGTACATCAAAGAGCCATTATATTTTAACAAAATGCTGTTAAACTATGAGAGTGGAGACTAAAGTACTTCTTGAAAAAGAGAATTCTTTCAGACTTATCTGCTTTATATTCTACTCTTAGCAGGTCAATCAAATAAAGAGAAGTTGATATAGAATTATTTCCACATAGTTTAGTTATGTAATTTACAGTGTTACGAGGATGCATTTATATATAAAAATAATATTAATAATGTCTAAAATGTTGTGATAAGGGGTTCTATTGAGTTCTACTTGTTATTACAAAAAAGTTTTAATTCATGAAGTATTTGTTAAATAGAGAAATTAGGAATAGAACGTTTTGGAAGATTGTAGAATATTCCAGTAAAATGTAGAAAATTCTAAAGGATTCTAGAATATGCAAATTAGGTGTTAGCCCCTATAATAATAGGTTTTGGGAAGAAAGTAGTTAGTTGTTAACAGGATTTGTTGACATTATCAATTCCGACTTTGATTCAAGGATTGATATCCAGCTGAAAGAATCTCTAAGAAAAGTTGCCAACCAACAAAAACCTGAAAGAGAACTTCATGGAACTAAAAGGGTAAATAGATGTTTTGACCTTTTCATTGACCATCCTGGAAATTATTCTTTATATACACATTTCAAAATTTCCAAAAAGTATAGCACTTAAACTACTTGCTAACTTAATTGGGTAAAGATACTGACCCTTCCTTCCCCTTCATAACACTTTGCCTGCCAGTAGTAAGCTCTATGTTTCTGTATTGAAAGCAAAAAATTGTAAATTTTGTAAATATATATATATATATATATATATATATATATATATATATAATTTTGTGTTTATTGTTAATTAAATATTTGTATGTGATTTAACTGAGTTTTGGTCAATCATTTTTTTCTTTTGTTACACTTAAAATGTAACAACAGAAGAAATGGTCTGAAGGGAAAACTGTAAAATGCTGGAAAAACTAAATGAAAAATTAATTAATTTTTCCTTAGCTGACATATTCAATTAAATATATATATTTGAAGCAAGAAGAAAATTTACAGTAATTTTTAGCAACACAGTTTTGCGGTTATTTTTTGTTACCACAATTCACATCCCTGAAGATGATCTCAGAAGGAGATTGAAAGTACTTGGGAACATCAAGAAATGAATAATAATAACATCTGTCAATATTACAGCTCATTTCTGACATCTTTCAATTATAATACATGAAAGATTATCTGTGAGTATGAACAGATTTTATTAAAATAAGCAAGCATAATGTTTGCAATTTATTTAATCTGATATGTCTAAAAGAAAATTTGCTGCCTATATATATATATATATATATATATATATATATATATATATATATATATATACAAAATGGAGATTGAGGGCAACACAAAGCAGAGACAGTAAACACAATCCTCAGGCTATGCATATTGTGTTTTGGTTTGACTGTATATGCTGGTCAATGATGCATTATGGATGCATTATGGATAGGCCTATTGTATTATTCCAGCAGTTATTAGATGTTTATGTTTCAAATTATTCTTGAGATTACTGAGTAGAAATAGGGATCTGAATGCACCATTGACCATCATATATGAATAGTCAAGCCAAAACACAACACAGATCACCTGAAGATTGTATTTAAGCATCAAACAGACTGTTGCTGTTAGGTCTTGACTTTAATGTCCACTTTTACATCTACACTTTCTTCCTGATATTGAGCAGTTGAACCCATAAATATCAGTCAGTCACTCAGTCATTTAAGTGACATACGTGATACATGCTTTGGACAATCATGTATTGAAAGAGACATGACTGACTGGGCAGAAGGTTATCCCACTGTAGATTGCCATTGCTTTCTGCAGTAGACTGGTTGCCAGCCAAGGCTATAGAACCCAATCTGTCCTATTATTTGACTCATAGCTAGAGGGAGAAGAGATGTATTATATTATTAAGTAGTAATTAGTGGGAGATTAGTTTATTATTTCATAACAATATAAAACTGATCTCTCTCTTTATGCCCAGTAGAAGCCTTAATCATGTTTCCAACTATTATATTCAGTCAGTCAGTTAAGTGCCATACGTGATACATGCTTGGGCGATCATGTCTTGAAAGAGACATGTCTGACTGGGACAGATGATTATCCCACAGTAGGTTGCCATTACTTTCTATGGTAGACTGGTTGCCAGAACCCAATCTGTCCTGTTATTTAACCCATAACTGGAGGGAATAAATGGATTGATATTTTTCCCAAGGGTATTTGTGCATAAGTGATTGTAAGGAATTCAACTGGAATTCAAACCCGACTCTCCGATTTCTTGATATATAGCAGACCTTTAAAACTATATTTTCATCATATATGTGTGTGTGTGTTTGTGTGTAATGGATTGATTCATAAATCATTTCAATGTATGAGAGCCCAACAATTAAAGAGAGCATAGTATGTGTGTGTGTGTGTGTGTGTGACTTGCAAAGCAGTTCACAATTAGTACAAATAACAAATTTTGGGGGTAAGATAGTGAGTCTGTTAAACCTGGATTCTCTATTCAAACTTAACTTTTTCAAATGAATAAAGTGAAATGTTTTCAAAACTGTCAATGTGGCAAACATTTCCAAACATGGAAGAGCTATCTCAATAGCTTTGTACTTGTTTTTCTGCCCTGGTCTGTCTACATTTCATGCTCTATTATATAACTGGCTGTCCAATAGGAATTTTGGCAGTATGTTTTCAGTTAATGAGTTCAAACTATAAAAAAATCCTTCAATACCTGGGATGAAACATTTGGTAAGTAAATGTGCATATAAGATTTTACTTTGCAAGATGTCATTCCAGATGAAATTAAGATATCATTGATGAAAGACATTGAGTTGGTTTATGTGAGTGTGGGATGGAGTTCATAATTCTGATCTGAATGAAAGGGTACTGAGCACAATGATTTTAGTTTTTAAAGGGCTGCTTCTTTTGTTCCAAAGATGGTGATCAAATTTTCAAGAAGCATTTGTAGATTTGTTGACAAGTTCATTGTGACATTTGTTCTTGGAGAATGTTAAAGGATCTTGTAGAATTCAGATTCTTATTGTCAATAGTAATAGGTGTCATGAATTTGTACACAGGAAGGTACTTTTTGATATCAAGATCGTTTTTTAATGAAGTTTGTTGTAGGTACCCCAGTTTTTTAACAACTGATGATAAAGCAGAAGCTTTATCAACCAGAGAAAAAAATTATCAGTAAATTCGTGTATTTCCTGAAAAAATGTCATGACAAGTGCAATATCATTTTAAAGAAAAGGTGATGATACATTCTACTTTTGATAAGAATTTTCCTATTAGAACATTAAAAAGTCCACCATTTATACAAAACTGGAAGTTACCATAATTTTCAGAGTATAAGATGAACTGGTGTATAGAAACTCATTATTTTAAAGACAAAGTTTTGGAAAAAGAAAAGTTACAATCATATCAAAAAGATTTTTATTGAACAAAAAATCAATCTGATATGTGAAAAAAATGAATATAAATAGTTTTAAATACAAAAGAATATAAAATACATGCCAAACTGCTGAGTATCTAATGAAAAACAAAATATCAATTAGGCTATTACAAACACTAATTGCATTAAGCAATCTGATTGTTCAAGTGCAGTGTACATTTCTAATCTATAATCTTGTTATAAATAACATATTCAAATGAACTAAACATTGCATGTCTATTTAAATATATTACACATAGCTTGTGTACATTGTGCATTATACATAAAAAATTAAAAAAATTCAAATTTTATAAAATCAGATGGCTATTTCAATGAGTAAATTTAACACCCGTCTCATCAGTGAGAATAGAACATCATAGGAAAATAAATTTATTTGTTTATGTGTGTATAAGAAAATGAAAGTAAGGATAAGGAAAGAGAAAAAAAAAGAAAAACAGGGCAGTTCCTTACTATTTAAACCTGTAGGTTTGGCACTTTGGTGACAGAAGTGAAAAGAGATACAATAAAATAAGTTAAAAATAAATTAAAAAAAAAGAAATAGGTAAGATGAAATGATAGCTTTACAAGGCCACTGTTAAAGAGTCATGAATAATGTGAATATCAAAATAAACTGGTTAAACATATGTTAAAAATTTAAATGGGAAGGAAAAAATTTATGAACAAGAAGTTATGTATGATAATCAAATTATATGGATAATAAGAAGAAATAACACAACTATTTTAAGGAATTTTAATTTTACATTAATTATTAAGAAATTAAATTAAATCAAAATCTCTGACAGCATTAATACCAAAACAAACTGATAAAACATGGCAAGTTAAAAATAAAACAATAGAGCTAGAAACAATATAGATTTAAGAAAAGAAAGTTATATAATATAACTTAATTATACAATTAATAAGAAGAAATGAAACATCTATTTAAAGGAATTTTAATTTTCGATGAATTATTAGGAAGTTTGCATCTAAATTTAAATTTATGGCAGCATTTGCTTATAAATTCTTCACTTAAGTTCAAATGTAAATTTTGCTTTGGATATTTTAATATTTTAATTTTTTCAACTAAATATATCATAAAGGTTATTGGGGTGGGGGGCCAAACATTACTCTTCTATTCACTCTTGGGTTAAGATGTTGGCATAGTAAATCACTTGAGTAGACTTACGTTTACCTATCATGGGATAAACGTTGATGGACCTGCAGTTGCAAGAGGATATAATACCAGTTTTAATATTAGTTTTATCTAAATTATTTTAAATCAGTTTGTAGTGGGAATTAATGATATTATCTATATTATGTGTGCATGAATAACTAATTTTAATAGTATTTCTATTAAAGATTATGCATAGGGGGTTATTGTATCTTTTTTTGCTTCTGTTATCAAAGTGCCAAACCTACAAGT
This sequence comes from Ascarosepion bandense, assembly GCA_037127315.1. Classification (NCBI taxonomy): domain Eukaryota; kingdom Metazoa; phylum Mollusca; class Cephalopoda; order Sepiida; family Sepiidae; genus Ascarosepion; species Ascarosepion bandense. Next base: position 627,132 of record JBBBDQ010001307.1, read on the forward strand.
TCCAATAATAAAGATCTGCCCTGTTTTTTTCTTTTTCCCAACCATTACTTACATTTTTTACACGAACATAAAAAACAAATTTATTTTCTCATAATGTTTTGTTCTTTTTGTTACTGATGAGATGGGTGTTAAATTTACTTGTCAAAATGGCCATCTGATTTTTAAAATTTTGAATTTTTCTATATGTAATAAATATTTGCTATGTAAATAAATAAATTTAATTACATTGAGACCTCAGTGCTAGATCAGTGTTAATATTAAATATTAATAAGATCCTTTGGGATTTACCTCCAAGCTGTTTTTTTTATTTATGGTATATATATATATATATATATAGAGAGAGAGAGAGAGAGAGAGAGAGTAAAATAAAAAGAAGACAAAAGGAAAACTGTATTTAACTTGCCTACGCATTTCATCCTGTGATGGACTTTATCAAGACAAAAAGACAAAATCTATAAACAAACAGTGTTGGCAACTATAAAAATGCTCACAAATCATTCAAAAACATTAACAGATTATTTTAGTTTTAGAACTCCTTCATGTGTAGTGCAATGCCACGAAATGTTAAAATGAACTGGTCAAACATAAGTAAAATTAAAACGAGAAGGAAAATAAATTTAAGAATGAGAAGTTGTATAAAATAATCAAATTATATAGATAATAAGAAGAAATAGCACAACTATTTTGAAGAATCTTAATTTTAGATTAATTATTAAGAAATTAAATCATGTTCTTAATCTCAGATCATAAGTGAGTATATTTTTACATAAATATATATATATATATATATATATATATATATATATATATATATATATATATATATATATATATATATATATATATATAATTTATACATTTTCTGTGTAGGATGCAAACATATTTTGAAATATGCTTTAGAGATAAAATGTCAAGTCTTACTCACTGAAAATATGGTAACCCTGTTTTTGAGATCACCAAAATGCAAAAGAAGCCATAACACAGAATATTTTCTAGAAAACAACCACTGAAATCTTTTCTTCATGAAATGAAATGATAATTTTGTCTTGAATACCAAGTTTTTTAAGGTCTTTGTATATGTTACATTACTTTTTATATTATATTTATTACTTTATATATATATATATATTTTCTTTTTTTTTTCATTTATAAATGAGCTATTGCGCAACCATAGTTTCTACCTTTTGGTATCTTCAGGTGATTTTTAATAACGGATTTTACCGTTTTTTTTTAAAAACACTTATCCAACTGAGATTTTTTGATGAATCTACAATACTAAATGAAAGAACAGAAGGAAGGACTAGTGGAGGGAAGGGGAAGAAGAAAAATCTGATTAATTTTTACTTTAATTTTACTCTATTAAATTAATTATCTAATTACATAAATTAAGTAAATATTAAATTGACCTATTAAACAAATTGTATTGAATATCTGATTAAATAAATTGGAATAATTATCTAACTGAATTAATTATCAAATTTAATTGATTAGCTAATTGAATATATTGAATGAATTATCTAGTTGAATAAAATGATTTAATTAAATAAATCTAATTGCATTATATTAATTATCCTATTAATTTTCACTTTAATTTTTACTCTATTAAAAGTAAATTGTACTTCACCTAAATCAGTTAATAATCAATTATTTATTTATTTATACATGAAATACAGTAATAATACCTAAATATAATTCCAACCGAACAATCATCAGCTCTTAAGATTAATTGAATCTATAAATACATGCATATGGATGGGTGCATAAATCTGTGTATATTACTTATCTGTATCTTTTACGCTATTTAAAAAAAACAACATGTAAATGTAAACAAACTAGTTACTGCCCTTCCATCCTGGACTTAACTCTAACAGGTGCTTACTTTATTTTATTTATATTTATAATTAAATTAAGTATCTGTTGTTTTCTCTCACCGCATTTTTAGTATTCTATTCCATTTTAAAGTTTTTCCTATTAACCAAACTGATTATCCTTTTAATAAATAAAAATAATTGCACATCTGATTTTATCCCCATAACGAACTTTAGGAAAGGCATGTTAATAAATCATTCAAATCAAGAAAAGGCCAGAATGATATGTATAGTGGGTATCTCCTCTCTTATTTCATTTGTAGTGAGGGGTAGTAGGATTCAGTAGCATGTTAACGGAATTTGGCCTTGTGGGAAGATAGCCCACTATATTTCAAAAATGATTATAAGTTCAAGAAAGGCAATTTTGAGTGTAAAATCACATTTATACATATATACATTTCAATTAATGTTTTACAAAATAAGTAATGCTTGAAATAAAAGTCCAACGGAGGTAAAAGAGTTCATGGAAAATAATGAAGAGCTGAAAGGGATAAGAGAATGTTCATAGAAGATAATGATGAGCTGAAAGAAAAGAATGTTCATTTTCAAGTTGCCGTTTCTAAGGTCAGTGAGTCAGTAAGTTGGTTTGTGGAATGTCTTAGAAAAGGTCAGTTAGTACTTTGAGAACAGGGAGGAAGAAAGAGGCGAACATAGTAGCCGCTCAACCTAGGTCAAGGAAAAAACTAATTACACTCTTCTCCTCTGTCTGTGCCTGTATGTCTGGGTGCCTTTTGTCACAGCCTTTTATATTTTTCTTCTGGATCAAAAAGCTGGTCGTTTCGAATTTCATCCTTGTATTTGGTTCCGGGCTCCCCATTGGCTGGTAAATAAAAAAATGGTAATTTGATATTTGATTAATTTTTATTTTTCAACCAGAACATCTGCGCGAATCCACTTGCGCAGAAATGATTTTTATTCATTCGCTTTCTGGTTGGCATAGAGCCAACATCCGGTTTGCTCGATTTTGCTCCGTCGGTGGTATCACCACATATGATAAGCACCCCATGATTGTTGAAAATGCATGAAATTGTGTGTAAAATGTTGAATAATATGTGTATGTATATATATAATACAGCTCTGTTAATGCATTGAGTGCTGTTTTATTAATACCTGAATAACAAAACTATACATATGTACATCCTCTTCATATGCATATTTATTAATATACATCACTATATTTATACAGTATTGAGCACTGTTCGATTCACACCTGATTAATATTTCTATATTGATGTGTATATATGCATACACACACACACACACACACACACATATATATATATACTTATTTACCTCCTTACCTATATATGTGTGTGTGTGTGTGTGTGTGTGTGTGTGCACAGATTATTGAATAACTATTAACTCTTTTGTTGCATGTAATTTTAGAATCTGAGGTTTCATTTAATGTGAAATAATTTAGTAAGCAGTTTAAATTTTCTTCATAAACTTTCTCTTAAAAGTGAGAATCATGAAAAAAATAAAAGTCTGCATTTGCAATTACTCAACAAAAATTACCCAAAGAAATCTAACAAAAAACAAAAGAAATAAAAATTTACATATAAGCAATCTTATCTCCCTATTTGGTTACTTACTCTTTTCTTTTACATTTGATGATCCATAAAATTTTCTCTTTAAAAAAAATTAAAGATATTTTATAATTTATATTTAACAATTTAATAACAATTTAAATAGTAACATTTCTTAACTTGTCACAACAATATTTACTATTCCCAATAGTGTCTGTTTTAAAAACAATTATTAATTTCCATAAATATATTTATTTATAGAAATTAAAATAAAACAAAGGTTCTATCATGTTATCAAGTTTAATCTGTCAAATTTTATTTCAACTCATGAATCAATGTTGAACATTGTTGGTATTTATTTCTGATTTCTGCATTAAAATAAATAAGAGATGATCATATAGCAGAATTGTTTTATGACAAGATATGTGTGCATGTATGTGTGTGTGTGTGTGGGGGGTTAATACTTGTGTTCTTGTGAAGTATTGTTTTTTTTTAAACAATTATTTTTCTTGTGGGTCAGATTGACTGGATCCAGATATACAACAAATTAAATATGAGAGAAATAAAGTTAATTATATAGAGAAAAAACTTTTCAGAAACAAGTGTCTAAAAATTATTCTAATAAAGAAATTGAATCTTTTGCTGTGAAAATGTCTGTTGCTACATTTATGGAGAGAAGATAAAAAATCTAACAAGAATGTAAAATCAACAACTGAACAGAACTTTTTGTTCATTATGAGTAAGTTATACCTCTTGGAAGATCTACTGATTCATCAATATATATAATTCCTGGATCAGAGGAGAATACTTGTGAAAAAGATCGCTGTATAATTAATAGAATGAGCAATTAGATGGTAGCAAAAATTTAATTTTCAAATATTTACATGAAACTTGGTTAAATATATTTTTATCTATATAATGACAAACATTACAAATAAAGTTTTTGATTGTCAATTTTTGATAGTTTTAAATCAGTGTTGTTTTTTTCTTTTTCTTCCAATATTCTGAATAAAATAGAATAAACATTGAAATAGGAACAACTAAAAAATTTGTTTGTTAATTGATTACCAAAGTTGGATAAAGTGTTAATTATATCTTGATTGTTAATTGAGCTGCAAATTAAAATAATTATAAGATCCCATCACAATTGTTTTATTATAAATTTTCAAATATATATTTTATAATCAAATAAAATTCAAACATTTTCTACAAGAAAATATATAAAAACTAATAATTCTTAATAAATAAAATCTGAATACAGGACAAAAGAGAGTCATCTTCACCCAAAATTTTTTCCAGGATGAGAATTAAATGAAATAAGTTTCAGACATGAAATTATTCATCAAAAGACTGAAATTAATCCATTATAACTTGAAGAAAATGATATATTTTCTTATTTTTGAGAAATAAGTGGAAATATTAGAGATGGAGAACAATCTGTTAGAGAAGCAATCAGAATAATTTTTTCTATTCTTTTTTTTTCTAATGCAACATTTGATGTTAAGCAATGATAAGAATAAAAATGAATCTTCTGAATAAATTTGCATTAGAGAGATTTTCTGGAAGGAAATGGGTCAAAAATTAAAATTTATAAAATATCATCTATATTTTCACTTTTTTTCGTTTTACAGCTAGATGTTTTCAGAGGCTGAGATATTGAAAAGTAATTGGAAATGAATGAGAAATTGGAAGGTAGTCAGAAATAAAAAAGAAACTGCGATGTTCTTTTATTGTTTTTATGTTTTGCATGAATTTAATCTAGAATATGTTTTTATAGGGAAGTAAATATTTCCTACTTTGAAATATAGACATAGCAAGTGAACAAACTGATGCTGAAAGAACAATTTTTATCAAAATGGAGACATGAAGAGATACTAATATACTAATAGATACTAAGATGAAATGTTATTTGAGAGAGAAACTCTCAATCTACATAAATAAGAAACTATAAAAATGGCAGTGATTTGCATCAGTATGAGAATACTAGGATTAAGCGTCAAGTAAATGCAAGGTAAATTCAAAATGCAAGCAAATGAAACTATTGCATGATAGACTAAGAAATAGTGAATTAAATGTTGCAACATGAAGAGACTTGTCATTTAGGCAACAAGAGAACCAACTAAAAGTTCCACAATGGCATTAACAAATAATTATAATCACAAAGAATGGCAAGAACGAAATCAGTAAATATCAATCCAGAAGAGAAGATATTAATAGAAAAAAATATTGAATTGACTAAAAAATAACATGAAGCACTAACTTTACCTGAAGGAAAATGAAAAAAGTACCAACATTTCACTTGAGACTGAGAAATTGGAGACTTTGAGAGTGACAGTTGTTTTCCTAATCTTTGCACCCCTGGGAATTGTCCAGAAATGTCTCAGAAGAAGATTAAAACAAATTCTCTGAAAAACAGACTTTATAAAATTATACAAACTACAACATATTTACAGATGTTGAGGCTATTATTGAGAGAAAAGCCAGAACTCTGAAAAATCTGGTCTTACTGGGATTTTCACAAGACATTGGAAATCATTCAGGTGTGAATAATAATAATAACAGTGAATATAGCAATAATAATTACTGTCATTGTGGTACAGTGGATATCGGCTCGGAACACGAAACCGGGGAGCCAAGTTCGAATTCCAGTTGAATCCATTGTATTCACTTTCGCGCAAATACCCTTGGGAAAGGTATTAATCCATCTCTTCCTTCCAGTTATGGGTTAAATAGCCGGACAGATGGGGTTCTATAGCCTTGGTCGGCAACCAGTCTACCGCAGAAAGCAATGGCAACCTACTGCGGGATAATCTTCTGCCCAGTCAGTCGTGTGTATCACGTATGGCACTTAACTGACTGAATGTTTTGCTAATGATGTTAATAATAAGAAATATTCCGTGGAGTGTTTCACCAATATGACAGCATGACATGACTGATCATGAATGCGTGAGGTTTGCTGTTTTCCAAAATTTTTCATAAATCTAATTTCACTATTAGACATTTGAACTAGTATATCTATAATACACTAGTACATCATTATAATGAGGCCTCATATCAGTGAGCGGTGCCAGTGTGGAAGTGAAACTGTTGATAGGAAGGCTCTGAAATGATGCACATTCTCTCCTGATGACCCCAAATTTAAGCATAAAATTGAGAGGAACACGTAAAAAGAAAGTCATACGCCATAGAGAAGCTCCCTGTAAATGTCGTTGGCATGAGGAACATTACACATTCAGTTCGCTTCAAGTGAGTTTCAATTACTTTCTTGTAATTTCCTTTTTGCTCTATAATGATTGTTAATGTAAAAGCATACAGATAGCTAAGTCAGTAAAATCAGTGAAGTTTATAAAGTCTATTGTTTTTAATTTAACTATTCATTCTTTATTTGATAGTTTTAGGAATTTTTTTAAGAATCAAATTTGCTATGTAAATAACTTCAACTTTTTATGTGAAGTCCTTTAGTCACAATTATAAATTTCATTTTATAGGTAAGAGATATATTGAAGTTTTCTTCTTTTATATTTGGGGGTCTGCTAAACAGTAAGAGACTTATAGATTTCCTACCATCATGAGAGGTTAATGTCCAAATCCATGCAAACAAAAAGATTTCAAATGTTGATAAGTTGGAAGATTGGTGCAACATAGTTTTTTTAATTCCATTTCCTCCATTATTGATTAATACTGATCTTTGCTTGATAAATCAATCTTTAGCACACACACACATTCTCATTAAGCATATCTACATTTTCTTCTTTTTTTTTTTTTTTTATAATCATGTCACCCCAAGTAAGGCATTTTGCTACCACTGTTGTGCAGGAGGTTACATAGGAGGAATGTTATGAGAAAGAGGGACAGGTTATAGGAGGTGTCAATAAGTGGGTAAAAGAAGAATGAAAATACTGATGAGAGTAGAGTGGACAGAGAAGGGAGCATGAGAGAGAGAATGCAGGTTAGTGAGATAGGGGGTGACTATTGACTTTACATTTGAATTCTTGAATATTATAGCTGTCAGGAAAGCAAGTAAGCAGAAGGGAATTTCACAGGTGGAAAGTGCAAGAAAAGTAGCTGCTGGAGTAGAATTTGTGTTTACAATTTATTGGTTTCACAGTAAAAGGATCGGACCTAGTTACTGTGTGCAACTGAATGACAAAATGAAAAACAATCCTTCACAATGTGTGTCCTCCTTCAAAAGGAATTCTTTTGAATAAATAATGTTTTTATTAATGAAATTCTAATCATATATATGTAAAATGAGGAAATGAAAATATAATCAAACTTCAGTTAAATTAAACACTGAGAGAACTGCTGAAGAGGCAGGGATTCTTAAATTTAAATTTTAAATTTAAATTTTAAATTCCTGGTTTCCAAAGTGTCTAGATGCACAGCCTGGCTGATTTTTTTCAGTTTCTTCTGCTTTTGTTTTAACAGTTCTTGTTTTTTATTGTTTTTTGTTTATATATTTTGTCATTCAGTTACCCACCATTGTTCTGATATGTAGAATTTATATGTATATATGTTGGTTTAGCTTTTTTATTCCTAAAATGTGTGGTAAGTGTTGACCATTTTGGGAATGAAAGAATGTCAACTGAAAAGACTTGATGGCATAAAATCTTTGGTCAGGCTATCCAAGTGTCTATGTTTCAAACAGTAAGGTTAAAAAAGTGTCTGGTTGATTACAAAGTGTAAATATTGCCAAAAGAAATGAAGATGAGGAGGAGAAAAATGAAACTGAAAGCAAAAAGAAATAAACAACAGAAAAATACTGTAGTTAAAATATGGGAAGGAATAAAAAGAAATGTAAAATCAAAAGAAAAAGAGAAAAAAGAAAGAAAATTCAAAATGTTGAAAGAAAATAATGAAAAAAATAAGTGAAGAGGAAAAAATAAAAATAAAAAGCATGAGAAAAAGAGGCAAAAATCTAATAGAACTAAAATGAAAAAGAAGTGAAGAAAATAAAAAAAGAATAAAAAATAAATAAAGAAGAATTAAAGAAAGAAATAAAGCAACAACAAAAAATAACGATAAATAAATAGGCCCAAACATGAATAAATAAAGGAAAAGAAAAAAGAAAAAAAGAAAGTAAAATAAACAAGAAAGGTAAGCTGCCAACTTGTCTGGTTACTAATGTTGACAGAGATTATTTTCGAAAATTACCATTAAACATGTTAAGCATCAAAAGTGAAGAACTTCTGGAAGACACAGTGGAGATGTGGCCATGGTGATGGTAAGTGAAAGAAAATGGCAAATTCCGAAAGAGGCTTAAAGGAAGTAGGAGGGATTATAGGCTGAGAAGGGGGAGGGGAGGAGGGGGAGTAGGAGGTGGGAGAAGAAGAAGGTAGAATCAAGAGAATAAATTGAGATAGAAATAAAAATAAACAAAGCAAAAAAAAAAACAAATATGAACAGAAATAGTCGGAATATAGAAAGTGAATGCAACTATTGTGCAATATTAGAAAATGAAAAAGAGGGCAAAATAATAAATAGTGAAAAAGATGAGCAACAAATCAAAAGTGAGAGAGAGAGAGAGAGAGAGATAAGGAAAGAAAAAGAAAGTAGAGAGTTAGAGAAAGATGAAGAGTGTGAACCAAGAAACAGAGGGAGATTATAAAGAAATCAAGACCGACAACAGCATTAGAAAAATTTGGAAAGAAGGCAAAATTAATGTTTTCAAAAGATAAAGAAAAGAGAAAGAGTCAGAAAGTGGGAAGAGAGAGAGAGAGATACCGATGAGTGCAATATGAGAAAGAGAAAGAAAAGAAAAAGAGTCAGAAAGTGAGAGTTGTTTATGATGAGAGAAAGAGACAGAACGTGAGAAGAGAGAGAGAGATATAGATGAGTGTAATATGAGAAAGAGCGAGAAAAGAGAGATATCAAAAGAAAGAGAATGGGAAGGAGAGACACAGAAAAGTAACACAAAGAGGTATGTATTCAGAGAGAGAGAGAGAGGAGCAGAAATAAAAATGAAGAAAGTAGGAGAAAGGTGTAACAAGAGAGACAAGCAAGAGAAAGAGATAGAAAGGTATGCAATAAGAGAAGCAAAGAGAAAGAGAAAGATGTGAAATAAGAGACAGAGTAATGGGAGGGAGGTAGAAAGAGAAAAAGAGAGGAAAATGATGAGTGGAAGAAATGACAGAGATGTATATGATAATAGAAAGAGATAGAAAAGAAAAGTGTATGATGAAAGAAAGAGAGACAGAGAGAAAGTAAAGAAAGATATGTAATGAGAAAGAGAGAAAGAAAAAGTAAAGGAAGGTATCTCATGAAAGAGAGAGAGAGAGAGAGAGAGAAAGTAAAGAAAGGTATGTAATGAGAAAAAGAAAGAGAGCCAAGTATGTGATGAGAGAAAGAAACAGAGAAGTGTGTGACGAAAGAAAGCAATAGAAATGTCCAATGAGAGAGAGAGAGAGAAGTGTATGATTAGAGAGAAAAGAAACTCATAGAAAGCAAGTAGAATAAATGCTTGAAGACTTCTGAATAAAGAAATATAAGAAAGGTGAGAAAAAGAGAGAGACGTTCTGTTATCGAATGGTGAGTTCTTTGAGGAAGCATGAGTTTTAACAACGTCATCACTTCTTGTCTTTGTTGAGAGAAAATCATGAAAGAAGTTTTTAAAAAAAGTTAAAAGCAGAAAATCAAAAATGAAAATGGAGACAGTCTACTCTGATCTGACAGATGGAGACATTTCCAAACAATTATGGATGAAAAAAAGCATAAAACATTTCATAGAATTTATACATGCTAACATCGACAATATATACAGGAAAGGGTGCTGAAAATTTCTTAGCTTGACCCACTTTCTAAAATTTCAGCAAATTATCCCAAATATCAAAATTTATTTTTGGGATCCCCCTTTGGATGAGCCGAATTCAGCATATCCTAACACACACACACACACACACACACACACACACATATATATATATATATAAATATATATTATGTACATATTCATGCCTGTGTAAGCAAATAAATAGACTAATAAGCAAACATAAATACAAAGAAATGATTTATTTGGGAAGGAAGAAAAAATGGATAAAAGATTTCATTTCTTTCATTATATTTTTTATCCATTTTTTCACTTTACAAACTCTTGTTTTTTGGTAAAGAAGTCGTTTAAGGTTACTATTAACTTTTTCAAATGGTCTTCACTCACCATAATGCATACAATTTTCGGGTGTATTTAAAATTAAAACAAAAACTACTTTATCTTCAGGGAAGCATTAATACTTATCTTCTGAAAGATGATGTCATTCATTTCACTTTCCAGAACCTTTCAACTGCAATTATTTTGAAGCAACTGTGAAAATAAATTTCTGCTTGGTTTTGTGTTGTCAGCTGACATCTGAACTAAAATTTACTTTCGACTACAAAATAATGTATAGCTGTACAGTGAACATTTCTTTTCAAAATGTTCTTTTTTCTTCTTCTTTGTTCTCACTCTGTGTCCAAAAATATGCTTCTTGATTTGAGTATAAATAAAGTACTTTTAGCTAATTTCTAATGCACTTATAGATACAAACAATTCACTCCTTAATTTTATGCCATCAGTCTATATCCATAAATATCATATATATTTTAGGAACAATCGGTTCTTCACACTTTAAAGATTTTAAGGATTTCATCAACAAATTACAAAAAGTAAATAAGAAAAATAAAGTCATAGCTTGCTTAGATATTAAATCCTTATATCACTAAATGCAAAATGAACCACTCTCTACTGAGAAACAAAGTCATAAAAATTTGTTGTACAAACCAACTTATTCAATAATAATTCTTACAAAGAAAAATTTTGCCAACCTATAAGTTCTCCTATCAGTATATTATTTTAGCCAGAATCTTTAACTTTCACGGCTTTTGCTCTAATGAACTTAGCTCACTGGTGCCTCCTATTTATGAATTTACTCGAGCCACAAGATTAGCAACTAGATCCCACCCTTTTACTGTGAAACCAATAAAATGTAAATGCAAATTCTACTCCAGCAGCTTCTTTTCTCGTACTTCCTGCCTGTGGAATTCCCTTTTTTTAATTGCTTTCTCGACAGCTACAATCTCCAAGAATCTAAATTTAAAGTCAATAGTCATCTTCTGTCTCACTAACTTGCATCCTCTCTCTTTCATGCTCCTTTCTCAGTCCACTCCACTCTCATCAGTATTTTCATCGTTCTCTTACCCACTTCCTGACACACCCTATAACCTGTTACAGTTTCTCATAATTTTGATCTTATGTAACCCCCTGCACAACAGTGGTAGTAAAATGCCTTGCTTGGAGCAATATGATTATAAAAAAAACGATAGATAGATAGATAGCCCGACAGCTACAATCTCCAAGAATTCAAACGTAAAGTCAATAGTCATCTCCTATCTCACTAACCTGCATCCTCTCTCTCATGCTCCTTTCTCCATCCACTCTACTCTCATCAGTATTCTCATCCTTCTCTTACCCACTTCCTGATACCCCCTATAACCTGTCCTTCTTTCTCATAACTTTCCTCCTATGTAACCCCCTGCACAACAGTGGCAGTAAAATGCCTTGCTTGGAGAGATACAATTATAAAAAAAAAAATTACAATCAAGTTCATTTGAAAATAGCAAAGCAAAAATGCTAAATACTTTCACATTATAGATAAAGCCTAATAATATCTCCATATAAAGCTAATTTTCTAGATCTTATAAATAAACTGTACAAAAACTTACAAATAAATTCATATATGAAAAAGAAACTAATAATGCATTACTTTTCTTGTTCAGTTGAATAATTTAAAAATGAAGTTTTTTATTCTACTTTCAAACTTTTTGACTCATTGAATCTGAATACTGTTCTTTTCATTTTCTCACTATTAATGTAAAAAGAAAAGAACTTACTTCAAATTTAAAAAGAATTTTAGAACTTTAACTAAGTTGAAACTTAAATAAATATACGTCAAATCTGTTTTTAGATTGTTGGTGACTAAAACAGCTCACTGCCCTTTAGGATGAAAAATCAGACATTAGAAGAAGTCTTGATGAATCAACAGTCAGATAATTAGAGGTGGTGTCGCAATAAAATCACTGTAGAGGAGCCAGAGGGAAACTACTACTCTATCAATTCTAAGATCATTCATAGTTATCAACAATGTTATTTTCAGAGATAATTGTGGGAAATGGGTTAAGTCTATTAGAATTAACTTTTTAACCAGTAAGGAGAGACATATTCAATAAATTTCACATGACTGTTATCCAGGTAGTGTTAGCAAAACTATAAAAAACAATGATATAACGGCAGTCTGACTCCTTGGAAGTGATTCCCTACCCAGTAAGGAAAGACATAAGTGACAGATGTCACTGGATCATCATCCAGCAACTACTTGAATCAAGTAAAAAATAGTTTTAGGAAAATGGAACATCAGAACAGTAAATCCATCAAGCCAACTAGAAAATGAATCGGCTAAACGCAAATAATTTAAGCTTATACAAAATTAGATGAGCAAATAATGGAGATTTTGTCAGTGACAGACACACGGTAATATATATAGTCAGAGAGAAAAATGAGTGGGGATTAGGACTCATACTAGATCAAGACATGAAGATATGTGTTCTGAGATACTATCAACTATCTAATAGAACTGTCGTAGTTAACTGAAAGGAAAACAATAATTGTTTAGTGGAGGTTGCAATTGTTTGCACCTGGCTTTTTAGTCAATGCTATGAAAGTTGATCGAGTTAGATCTTCTGGTATCTCACCATTGTCGTATATTTTATTTATTATATCTACAATCTTGCCAATGTTGAAATCATCTGAAGCTGCCAGCATCTCTATTACAATTCAGTCTCATCCAAAACTCATGCAAATATATTCTTTTTTTTTTTTGTCTGAGAAAAAATAAATTCTCAAGTAAAATCAACTCAAAAAATTTGTAAACCACAGGCTGATTTTCAGGGATAACAGATTATATTAAAAAAATACCTCACTTTCATAAATTCACATATATAAAATTCAGTTTATATTCATACAAGGTGTACCAGGTATTTGAGAACAACCCTAGAGAAGGACATGAAAGAAAGAAAACCTGACATGATTTTATATGTCAACATTGTCATTTCTCTTTCAGGCTTAGCAATTACATGGCAGATCATGATGGAAAGTGCCTGAAAACCATGCCATGGGTCAACCCAAGTTGTGTGAGGGAAATTGGATAGACGGCTCTTTTTGAAGATAGTTGTGCTAGCTTGAAGTCACAAGTAAAATAAATATATGAAAAGAAATGTTCAATATTTAATTCTAAATAACTGTAAATAAAAGAAAAATAATTGCAAGCTCAGAATTAATGACACATGGAAATTATTTGTCATTTGTATATTCTTTTTAAACTGTTACATTTTTCTAATCTTCTTTGGTAACTGTCGTGGAATTGTGGCCTCAAAGTTGTAGTGACCAGTTTGTGCCAGAAGTAAGATACAGAACAAGAAGGTAAGTTCAAAACAGTGTATTAGTATAACAAGAAACAAGATATTCAAAGGAAGTGTTAATAATAAGTGATGTAGAAATAAGTTCGAAGGTATTATTACTCTGCTTAATTAGTAGCTGTTGTTAACTGCTGTACTTGACTGCTTGTTAACTGCTCTCTAGAAGTCACACGCATAGTTTATATATAGCAAGAGGAAGAGTTCATTCCTTGTAGGAGGGCACCATAACAGTAACGCTTTACTAACTTAGGACAGACATTTCGAAAAATGGTTGGCTAAACTTCATGTAAACATGCTCAAATTGTTACAGATTATGCTTTTTTGTTCTTCCATGTTTTTTAAATCAATTCATAATTTTTCAGTTGGATTCAAGTTGAGATTCTATGAAGGCCAGCATAAAATTTTTATATTCTTATCAGGAATATATTTCTAGACTAACTTAGAAATATGTTCTAAATCATTGTTTTCTTGTTTTGTCTCATCTGACCATAATGTCAGTCAGTCAGTTAAGTGCCAGACGTGACACATGCTTTGAACGATCATGTCTCGAAAGAGACATGACTGACTGGGCAGAAGATTATCCTGCAGTAGGTGGCCATTGCTTTCTGCATTAGACTGGTTGACAGCCAAGGCTATAGAACCCAATCTGTCCTATTATTTAACCCATAACTGGAGGGAAGAGATAGATTAATACCTTTCCTTTTGTGCGTAAGTGAATGCAAGGAATTCAACTAGAATTCGAATTCAGCTCCCCAATTTGTTGTTCTCAGTTTGCAGATGCTAAATGAAATTTCAAGTGACTTTGGAATCAGGGTCATACTATGTTTGAATGTTTGTAGGCCTGTTCTGTGCAGAATTCTAGTAAGAATATCTCTTGCTACTCATTCTTGTGGCTTCCAAATTCTTACTGATATCTTTAATTGTAATCTTTGGAATATATTTAACAGTTCTTAGTTATGTCCTACTCTGAATCACTGGTTTATCTTTATCTAACATCAAAGTTTATTTGCAACCATATTTTCAATCTTTAAATTCAAAATGATGTTTCAAGCATGTTTAGAGATCGTAAATTGTTTAACAATTTATTATATCCATTGTCTGATGTGTAAGCCTGGTTTTAATTTCTAAACTATATTTAGATGTCATTATTCAGTTATAAATATGTGTAGTAAATTTTTCAAAAGTCAAAGAAACCTTAGCAGCTAGGATTTGCCTGCACGCTAACAGTAAACTGTCGATACTAACCAAGGAAACAATTTAACCTTAAAGTTGATAAAAAATGCCTTGTTGCATTTTCAAATCAGTATTTATGCTCTGTGGTATTAAGTCTTTGTTTATATATATATATATATATATATATTTGTAATCAAAAAGTCATATCGAGTCATGAATCTCTGTCGCTGCCCCTTTTTTATGTCTCAATGACAAATTTTAAATTAATTTTTTTTCTTTCTTAATCCCCACTTTTTTTTAAAAACTTCCTGTGTATGGATTTACATAATTCACATGACGGAAGGAGCCCAAAAACATTTTGGGCTCCTTCCGTTATGTGACTATTTGTAACATATTTGAAGTATTAAATTTTTAGGTGTATGGGTAGGTCTTGAAGGCTATCACAATGTGTTTATTAAAATGAAGGAGGGTAAAGAAGATGTTAGGTATTACCTATTTATTATTCATTAATATTTTGAGATCAAAATCTCATCTTCAGAATGATAGGAGAGCTTGATTTCATGCGTTTAGTATAATAAAGGAAGGTAAAGAAGGTGTTGGGTATTATCTATTTATTATTCATTAATATTTCAAAATCTCATCTTCAGAATGGTAGGAGAGCTTGTTTTCACATCCGCTCATGGACCATGCCTTTCAACGAATAGTCATCCTTCACTGCTACTGCTGTCATTAATTGTAGTGACGGTGTGTGTGTATACCTGTAATTGAAGGATGACCATTTGTTGAAAGGCACAGTCAATGAGCAAGCACGAAAACAAGCTCTCCTACCATTCTCAAGATGAGATTTTGATCTTGAAATATTAATGAAAAATAAATAGATAATACCCATCACCTTCTTCACCTTCTTTTATTTTACTAAACACATTGTGTTAGCCTTCAAGACCTACTTCAAGCAAATTACAAAACTCTCCTATTAAATTTTTGTTTTGGATCATTGTTGATGAAGGGAAAGTTTTCTCACTGAAGTAGCTATTCAACAAAATGTAACTTTCAGAATTTATTGATATAAAATATATAAATTATGGATAAATTGTACATTATTTGAATATTGCATATTACTGGAATGGAAGATCAATCAAATGATTCACTTAACTGAAGGGATGTACTTTACAAACTGGCCAATTTAGATGTTCAAAATTCTTCCTCCTGGTTCTGTTTGATTTGAATGTCCTGCAAATTATCCCAACTATTATGACATATGCACTTTATCTTCTGACAGGAAATGGAGAATTCAGTTTACTCTATGTTCAAAAGTGATTACAAAAATAAAATAAAATAAAAACCCAATTTGTAGTGAAATTTAGCCCATTCAAGTTCTTAAATATTATTTACCTGCTTTGACTCATCACCTGGCTCAAGTAATTTAAAGCAACAAGTCATTAACTAATTGTATCAAAGAGATCACAATTTTGAAACTAATAAGTAAGTAATGTGCTTTTAAAATTATTACATACTAAAACAATTCATCAATGATAAATTGAGTGAAATGTTTTGAAGAAGTTAATTAAAAATATTTAATAATCTTTGGCACTTAAAATAACCTTTAGAATATTGTGTTTATCAACTGCCTGAATGATAATTGCTAACAGTAGATAGTGGCTACCAGATTTTATACATGAATTACAAGCCTTTGAAATATTTAAAATATTATAGGAATAAGTAAAACCAAATTTCATAGTTTGTGGGAGGGGATTTTTGGCATATATCATTTTTCTGTTATAAAAAAAGAAAGTATAAAAGACAAAAAAGGTACTTACCGAATGTTGGGAGTAACTCCCATATGCAGAAGGATGTGTTGTAGGATAACGAGATGCCCCACCCATGTAGTACGTAGTTGGGGTCCAGGCAGCAGGAGTTGGGGTCCAGGCAGCAGGTGTTGATGGATGGCTGTAGGGAGAGCCAGTTGATGGGGTTGTTGGGGACATGGTGCTCCGCTTATTGGGATACACACTTCTTGTTTGCTGTAAGAGAAATAATGCAAGCATTATATTTTTACAAAGTGATATTTATATGGGTCATATATTATGTTGAGTACTTTTATTCTGATTGATAATTATTTAATAGATGAAGAGGCAAATAACTACTGAAAAAAAAAGTGTTTAGAGTTTTAATTAACAGTTGACCCATCTGTAGTTTTACATAACCACCAAAAATCTTTGCTATTAAAATAATATCTACAGTAACCCAAACTGTCCTTCTTTTAAATAAACAGCTAATGAGTGAAATATCTAATAATTCATAAGATCGACTTTTCTTGATTGCTTTTTTCCAGTAAACTAAAATGCTCTTACTGAAAAAGACTTGCATTTTGTAACCTCATCAAGGCAAAGAGGAATATTTGTACTTCCGTTTTTACCAGGAATGAATTAAGTTTTTGGCAATAAAATAAATGTTCACAGACTAAATATTAAAGATTTGAGCATTAAATCTCAAAGGAAATTGATTTCTTGGGAGCTCAAAAATTTCTGATGCTAATTTCTGAAAGCTTTCTCAGTTTAGAGTCAAAAATAGGAAGTTTATTTTTTATAAAAAAATCAAAAAATCAAATCAAACTTGAGGTGAATAATTTATTTGAGTCAATTTGTCAGATGGGTTACAAGGTGATATTACAACAGGAAAAGTTTTTTTTCAGCTCAAAAAAGAGTAAACCTCCTGTTATACACTCAAATATATACGTAGGTGTGTGTGTTTATATATATATATATATAAATGAAGTCAAATCAAGCCTATATAACACAATTTTTGATTCATCATAATAATCATATCTGCTCTGAAATGTATTGTAATGTCAACAAATGTAAACATGTTACAGAAATTAACGAAGATTAATGAAATGGTAATAAACAAACTCACAATTTGAAATTATTAGTTTAAACATTATTTTTGATCGATACTTGTATTTAAGTAGATATTCTGTTTTATAATCAAACAGTATT
The DNA here is from genome assembly GCA_037127315.1 of Ascarosepion bandense. Taxonomy (NCBI): domain Eukaryota; kingdom Metazoa; phylum Mollusca; class Cephalopoda; order Sepiida; family Sepiidae; genus Ascarosepion; species Ascarosepion bandense. The sequence continues at coordinate 645,138 of JBBBDQ010001307.1, forward strand.
ATATATTTATTACTACTAGCCTGATTATTTACGATAAATTTTTATGAAAATGTGTGCCATTCAGCAGGATTTGAACCTGGTCGAGAGGTCTAAGATGCGCCAGATCAATTGGTGGCTTCCCCTATGTGGATAGGGGTCACAGATCTCTCTCTCTCTCTCTCTCTCTCTCTCTATATATATATATATATATATATATATACTTGTAATGGATTTTATATATATATATATATATATAAACACTAAGCAACATAAAAAAAATTACACAAAATAAGCAAAGTGTTTGCAAACTTATAAATTGTGAAGGCAAAGTTGAATAAAATCAGTGTTATATGTTGTTTATGAATCATGGAGACACCCTTTGGAGTTTAAGGCTTCAGCCAATCCAGGTGAGTTAGTGCTGTTTGTGGTTGCCATAGCAAGTAGGTTTTTAAAGCGTGGAGTTGCTACCCCCACACAACATCTGTTTTGAATTCAGAGTTGTCATTCTTCTAAATTGGCTGCCAACCAAAGCTAGAGAATCTAGTCTGTTCTGCTATTTAACCCCTAGCTGGGGTAAGAAGCAATAAATTTCTATATTTCCAAAAGTATTTGCCTGAGAAGATCAAATGCAAAACTCTTGGCTGGAATTTGAAGTTGATATGTCAATCCTCCTATGCTACTGGGACATGTGACCAAACAATTCTATTACAAAGTTGAAAATTTGGGGATTTATGAAAACTGGGCTTTTAATTTGGCCTGAAATTTTTTGTATCTAGAATGATAAATTTATTTAAAATTTGTTTGTTTCTAAATGAAAGATACAATTTTTATCCACAAGCATTTTAACAAAATGGGAACAATAAAATGAAACAGAATTAGTTTGTCCACCAGATGTTTTTTTTCTATATATAAACAAATTAAATAAAACATCAATAAAAATATAATTTTTTTTCAAAATCAATGAAATAATTTTTAAGGAGAAGCAAAGAATGATTATTCTTTAATTTTTTGTATTTCTTGTGCATCAGTAAAACTAAATTCTTTACGACTGATCTGTTCATATTGTTAGATGACCTGAATTAATGGTGGCCTCTATCAATGGTCTCACCTCTATCATATACATGTTTCTAAAAGATTTGAAGATAAAAAATTTCAATCTCACAATTGGCAACATAAGAAATACTTATTTAGATTTTACAGATTCACATAAATGAATCCTGTGAAAATTGTATAATCTCACAGAATAATTCTATTTCAATAATTTTTTTAAATAAATCACTTTATTGATCCAAAAGAAATGCTAAGCACAAATATGTTCATGACTGAATATTGATTAGGTTTTAGGTTATTATTGCTTTCCAGAAGCACAAATAAAGATAAAAATTTTTCTTACATTTCAAAGTGAATTGTATTTTGCCAAATTAGACAAAGATTGTCATCAATAATCTTTCAAAAAAAAAAAAAAGAATTACTGGTGAATAGACTCGTTTATGGCAGGCTCATTGATAAGAAATATTCTAAAACTTGAATGTTTCTTACTAAACAGTTCCAGTCCTACCCAAGGGCAAAGATTAAAATTTACAAACACATTTTTTAGAGATGCACAAAGGATAACTTTAGTGCCCAAGTTTTGAAGTATTCTTTCATTGCAAGAATTGCACATAAAAGTATTGCTTATAAAATACATAATGAATACACACTGTAATCAACTTGAAAATCAATACCTACTTTTTTGTTTATTATATATTTTATTTATGTATATTTTTTTCTTATATATGCGATGTGTTTATGAAAAGAATTTTAAAGATTTATATAAGTTAATATTTGGTAAAAGAAACAAATGAGATAACTTCAAATTATAGCAAACACATTTTTAGAATGTATTTCATGAACTGATGAGTTTCAGATAAAATAAAAATGACTTTTCATTGAAAATTGTTAATAGGATATGATATCTAAACTGAGTGCATACAAAGTTAAAATAAAATTTAATTAATCTATAATTTAAAAAGAAAAAATTACACAGCATTTAAATATATATCCAACTATTAATCTTTTAACTTTTAAGTGTGCATATAAGTAACACATTTTAAAAATAAGCTGTTCATCTTTCAGTTAAATATTTCCATACTGTACACATGCTAGGTATAAATAAAAGAAAAAATATATCATGCAATTAGAGCCTGTGCAATAGTTTGGGTAGTAGCCGGATCTAACAGTCCAATTTAAAGTAAGACATCTTCCAGGATCCAGTCTATTTCTTGTGGTATGAAAACAATCTTCGTGAGTAGAAACAAATAAAAAAAACAAAACAAAATGAAACGATTCTTGTGAAACACCTTAAAATGTTTTGGAATGTAAAAATTTTGAATGTACACTTTATTTGCTTTCTTCTTTTTGTTTTCTTTCAGTTGATGAGTTGAGTATTTTTACAAGGTCAAAATTCTCATCCCTTAAACTTTCACATAATTATATTGATATATTTGTTCATTCATACTTAGCCCTGGTTTGATAAAAACAATATTTTTGAATGGGAAAACTTTCTCCATGAAAATGCTACATACTAACCAAGTACTCTGATAAAAAGTTACTACTACCCACAGATGTATTAATAATATTAGTAAGAGAGAAAATTTTTGACTTATATAATTTCATTTTATATTCTTTAGTAGATGAATTAGTTTCCATTATATTTATAAATTGCAAGAATTCACCCCAAAGTGACCATTGGTTCTACAAGGATAATTAGTCATGGCTGATGATTAAGACATGAGAGTCATACAGATGATAGATCTGACTTGCAATTTTCCATGTTGGTATTTTTAGCCAATATCTATATTCTTATCTTACACGGAAGTGAGCACATGGTCTTTTCAGATGGACACTTGCCAAAAATAGATGTATTAACTTGAGACATTTGGGAATTCTTTCAGTGCAAAGTAAATGTGTTGGTTAAGGGATGACTCACTGGTGTTCAAGTGAGTCATTTTTTGATCCTCTTCAAAGAGGGAAAAACTGAATTCCTAAGAGTCAACCTCATTAGAACAACATTTGTATTCTTGAAAGTAATTACAATTTAAAAAGATGAATACCTGTAAAAATTCATGAATTAAAATGCAGAGAAATTTAAAAGGAAATTTGAATAGTCCACTATCACAACAACGTTCTGATAATGAGCATCATTTACTCAGCATTCTGAATGAAATATCAAGTCTCATATACTTTCATTTCTTGCTTTGCCAATTAGGTACAATACTGTGCAAAAGTATTAGGACAAGAACTATTTTATCTTTTATGAAGCATCAAAATAAAGTTTAAAATCACCCCTGTCCTAACACTTATTAGAACAGGGGTGATTTTCCTAAAAACCTCACTGAAATTCAAATATAGGGTGAAAAGCCAAGTAAATTTCTAATAAATATTGATTATTTAAAACTAGGTGCAAAAGAAATGTATTAAAAAGATGTTATTTTTAATTTTTCCTATTTTCTTTGAAACTGCTCATTATCCTGGGATATGACTGAGTTTTTTCTTATTCCTCCCTCTCGAATTGATAAATCTAATGTTACTTTGCAAGACACACTTTGGGAACAAATACAAGCTGCATGGCAGGAGATACCATTAGATACATTGAAGAAGCTTGTGATGTCAATGCCTGACAGAATGAAGGCTGTGATCAAAGCAAAATGTAACAAGTATTTTCTTCTTGTTAAAGCATTCATTGAGTAAATTAAATAAAATTACTTTAATTAAATTGTTTATTTTCTGTCAATATGCCTCATAAAAGATAAAATAGTTCTTGTCCTAAAACTTTTGCACAGTACTGTATATATTTAAGAATACTTTCTGAAAAAAAAAAGGAGAAAAAACTCAATTTTACAATGGTTTGGTTTGGTTGATTTTGATTAATGACATGTCAACATCTATATGCTGAAGTGGAAATATATTTTATGCAATTTTATGGCTTCAGCTACAGACATTTTGTACATATTTTGTACATATTGTACTATCGCCCGGTTCACACTCCACCCACGTCTATTGAACAGGTGTAGAGGCTCATCCCTTGTTCCCTGTTTAGGATGTGGTTTCCGGTGTTTTTTTTTCCAATCTTACTCTTACGTAGCCCCCTGCACATCAGTGGCGTTACCGCCTTGCTTGGGGTGATATGATTAAAAAAAACAAAACAAAAAAAACATAATTTTCTAAAACATTTTTAGATCGTAAGAATTATTTTGACGGTAATAAAGTTTTAGTGATGCAAGTCTTACTAATTAACCCATAGCTGAGGGGAGAAGAGGTGGATTCATACCTTTCCCCAAGGTCATTAGCATGTGTGAATAAAATGAACCCAATGGGAATTGGAACTTAGCTCTTCAATTAACAATTCCAAGCCTTTATACATAACACCACCCACACATTAAAGCATACAACATCTGGTATTTCCAACAGGTACCAACCAGGCACAACGTTGTTTAACTTTGATGGTCTTCTTCTTCTACTATGTGCCCTGCTATTTCAGGACATAGGCGATCATGGCTTTCCCCATCTCTCTATCACTGGTGGCTCTTAGTATGCTTTCTCCTGTTACAACGTGCAACCTTTGTTCAATCATCCACCAGATTAGGTCCTTCAAATATGTTATTCACTGCTTTCCTCTGTCTCTTTTTTTCTTGTATCTGGCCTGTTAGTATCAGGTTCTCCAAGCCCTCTTTCCTCATTGCATGTTCCAGGAACTTCAGCTGTCTCCTCCTGATGCTCAGTATTAATTTCCTTTTCGTTTCCATCATTTCCAAAACCTCATCATTGCTCGCATGCTCAATCCATGATATTCGCAGAATCTTTCTGTAGAACCACATTTCAGTTGCTTCAAGTTTTTCCTTCATTTTTGATGATATTGTCCAGCATTCACTGCCATATTGAAGAACTGACATCACATAGCAATCCAGTACTCTCTTCTTTGTTTCTAGTGAAATTGTCTGATTTCTTAATACTTTATTCAACTTCTGGAATGCTTTCTTCACCATGAAAATTCATTTTCGGATCTCTGTGTCACACTTTCGGTCTTCTTTTATAACACTTACAAGTTACAAAATAACTGCAACATTGATGTCATTTTTTTTTAGATTGGCTTATGTAAATGCACCATTTCTCTTGAAAAATCTGTTTTCATGAACTTCTTGGTTAAATTTATACACTTCTTGTGATGTTTACATAAAGGTGGGAGTTGTGTTGTTTTCTACAGCCATTCAGGTTATTTAAAGTCAGAAATTATATTCTTTTAGATTGTAAATTTCTTTTGAGAAAATAAATACTTATGGATAAAATTATTACTATTTAACCCATAGCTGGGAAGAGAAGAGATAGATTCATATCTTTCCTAAGGTTATTAGCTCGTAAGTGAATATAACAAACCCAATGGGAATTGGAACTTGAATCTTTGCTTAACAATTCCAAGCTCTTATCGATTACAATATGACTGCTATATTCCTCTGTAAATACTTCATAGAATGGTTATATCAATACAAATATTTCTACAGAAGTAAAGCTGTGGAGAACCATCACTTCAAAACCAATGTGAGTTTTGTGATACTGCTATTATTTACGAAGTTAAAAAAGAAACAAAGCTACAACAACTAATCTAAGTGAATGCGCACAAAAAAAATCCCGTCAAATTGGTTGTGAGTACTAATTTCTAAATATAGTTGGACTAACTCTTCGAGGCTTCGATCTGACAGGTTGAATCAATGTGCACATTAAATGATTAAATTTCATCTGAAGTTCTGTCCAAAGCAAAAAATCATCCGATTCAACATACTCTAATTTGGCAATATTTTTTCACTTTTAGTTTCTCAACATACGACTGTCCATTGTGATCTAATTGTCAGAAATGAAACTCATTTATTTAATGATGCTGAAACATTAAATAACCAAAGTATCAGCAACACATTTTGGTGATGTTCCTGACAAAATGGATTTTCTTCTTGACTAATCATTCATCCAGTAATTTTATGAAAACATTTTCAACAAATCATCTATAGATACTCATAATAATGCTGTTCGAATTAAATAAAACGTCAATTAAATTAACTACAAGGATCTTCATTTTTGTTGTTTTTATCCTAACTGATCTATTCTCTCTTACAACAAGTTGATGTTGATTCTGGAGAATTCTTGTAGATTCTTTAGATTTTTTTATCATAAAATAAAGAGGTTTCCATCAATGCAACAAAGATGAACATCTTCTTCTTCTTCTTCTATGTGCCATGTCCCTTCAGGACATAGGCAATCATGACACACTTCTCCTGTTACCCCACCCAAATCCTGCTCTGCAATCCACTTGCTCAGGCCCTTCAAAAATGTTATCTGCTGCTTTCCCCTCTGCTTTTTCCCCTGCTTTTAACCTCCATCTGACCTGTGAACATCAGATTCTCCAAACCTTCCTTCCTCATCCCATGTCCCAGGAATTTCAGTTGTCTTTTCCTGATGCTCAATATTAATTTCCTTTTTGTTTCCATCCTTTCAAAAACCTCATCATTGCACACATGCTCGATTCATGATATTCGCAGCATCCTTCTGTAGAACCACATTTCAGTTGCTTTAAGTTTTTCCTTCATCTTTGATGATATTGTCCAGCATTCACTGCCATATTGAAGGACAGGCACCACATAGCAATCCAGAACTCTTTTCTTTGTTTCTAGCAAAATATTCCTGTCTCTCAATACTATGCTCAGCTTCTGGAATGCATCCTTCACCATGCTAATTCGCCTTTGGATCTCAGTGTTGCACTTTCAGTCTCCCGTTAAACACTTCCCAAGTACTTAAATTTTTGCACTTGCTTAGTTTTAGTATCCCCAACCTGTAATTGGCATTTTAGTCTCTTCTGATTGCTGACGACCATTCATTCGGTTTTCTTGTAGTTTGTTTGTAGTCCCGTCTTTTGATTTTCTTCATCATCCTTTTTTAGGAGGTCTTGTAATTTTCTTTTTGTGTCGGCTATCAGCAATGTATCATCTATTTATCATATATTGTTTAGATTGTGACCATCGATAATGAATCCTGGCATAACTTCTAGGGTTCTCAGAATAGTCTCACTGTACAAGTTGAATAGATCTGGTGAAAAGGCACATCCTTGTCTTATGCCTTTTTCTATTTTTGTATATCTGCTGAAATCATAGTTACCCCAAAAAAGAAAATATATAATAATAAAAATACTTCATTAAAAAACTTTGACAGTATCAAACATTATCAATTGATTGGTCATCAATAATATCAGAGATTAATATTATGGGGAAAGCATTTCATAAATTTTTTAACTGTTGAAACAAAATAAGTAACAGAATTTGTTTCCCTGATTATTTTCAATAACATTCCATAGTTGCACTTATGTAAATTGTTATTGTTGCTATGATTTCTGTTTATGATTTGAGGATATATTATCATCAAAACTCATTAGTCAGGCCTTATTATTGAATAAATCCAATCAACTTTGATGAAAAAAACTGAAAATATTCTGGAATAGAAGTGTTCATAGCCAGTCATAATTCTGCTTTCAGAACTTCAGAATAAATGTTTTTGCTTCTGATATTGACCAATTACAAGTTGCTTTTCTATTAGAAGCAGCTAATATTAACTCATTACATATTTCAGGGTCTAGCCACTCAGCTGATGATATATGCATCAAATCAAATAATATGATATATCCAGGAGAATATTGAAAGAATGAAGACAGAAAGATACTTGCAGTTTGAGGTATTGCCAATGTTTTCTGTATTTTCACAAATTACAGTATTTGTAGTTTGCAAAATGTGTATATTATAATGGCATTTCCAAACAGCATATAAAGTGTTTATGTTATGAGCGCATTTCCAGGCTGCTTATAAAATGTGTATATTATGAGAGCATTTCCAAACACCTTATAAAATGTGCATATTTAATGAAGATTTTCAATTGCTGCTCAACATTCTGTATCCTTTAGCCACAACTGTAATGTTTTCTGGTCCAGGGATGATAGATTCAAATGAAAATAGTGTACCATGGATTTTTCTTGCTTTTTCATCTAGTTCAGGGATGAATAATTCATTCAAAGAATAAAAATGAAAGTAAAATTACCTTTTATTTTTCATCTGATCAGCTGATGATAAATCCATTTCTTCTTTCCCTTCTATTTGCCATGTCCCTTCAGAACATAGGCGATGATGGCTTTCCATAATTTCCTGTCCTTTGTAGCTTTTAACAATCTTTTTTGTGATCTCTCCTAAACATTGTGCCACCATCCATTTATTTACTCAAGCTGATTCAGTAGATTATGTCATATTTTTCTCTAACCTCTTGTATTCAATTTGTTCTGTGGATGTGCAGTGTGGGGCAGTGGATATCGACTTGGAATGACAAATCGGGGTGCTGAGTTTGAATTCCAGTTGAATTCCTAGCATTCACTTATACACAAATACCCTTGAGAAAGGTATTAATCCATCTCTTTTCCTTCCAATTATGGGTTAAATAATAGGACAGATTGGGTTCTATAGCCTTGGCTGGCAACCAGTCTACCACAGAAAGCAATGGCAACCTACTGCATGATAATCTTCTGCCCAGTGAGTCATGTCTCTTTCAAGACATGATTACCCAAAGTGTGTATCACATATGGCACTTAACTGACTGAGTGTAAGTATGAAATTTTTCTTTATTACATGCCATATAAATTTCATTTATCTCTTTCTAATGTTAAAAAAAAATTCTTTTTGTTTCTATTTTCTCTAAAACTTTCTTGTTGCTCATATGTTCAGTTTATGGTATTCTCAGCATCCTTCTGTAGAACAACGTTTCTGATGCTTTGAGTCTCTTCTTTACCTTTGAGGAGATTGTCCTGCATTCACTCAAAATTTTTCTATTTCTGTATACTTTTCTTAGCTTTTGAACACATTTTTTGGCAATCCTGATGCACCTTTGGAGTTCATTTTTGCACTTTTGGTCCTCTGTTAAGATGCTTCCCAGATATTTAAACTGTTGTACTTGTTTAATTTTGGTATCTTCAATTTGTAATTTACATATTGGGATGTTTCTTCTGCTAACAACCAAGATTTCCATTTTCTTGCAATTGGTGTTTAGTCCTTTCTTCTTGCTTTCCTTCACTACCTTCTGTAAGATTTCTTATAGTTTTCTTTCCCTGTTTGTTATCAGCACCATGTCATCTGCATATCTTATGTTGTTAAGATTGTGGCCACCAATAATGAACCCTGGTAGGACTTCAAATTCTCTCAGAATCACCTCATTGTTTAAGTTAAAATAAGTTTCCTTTCTGTGTCTGCTATCAACACTGTGTCATCTGCATATCTTATGTTGTTAAAATTGTAGCTGTCAATAATGAATCCTGGTAGGACTTCAAATTCTCTCAGAATCACCAAACAGCAAAGGTTGAATAAGTTCATTGAGAAGATGCATCCTTGTCTTACGCCACTTTCTATTTTTAGATATTTACTGAATTATTTTTTTTATTTGTAGCAGGTGGCTTGCTGCCAGGATAGGTGCTAGATTATTCTAATATCCTTTACCAAATATGTTGAGGTTATCTAACAGTTCCAACAGTAACAGATAAAAGAATATAAATTTGGTTTAGTAGTTTTTGTTATCCTAGGATCAGATTAAAACTAATAGAGAATATGATATATATGTGTAGTGAAGACGGAATATGATATATGTGTTGAGTAAAAAAGGAAAATGATATATGTGTAGAGTGAAGATGAATATGATATATCTGTGGAGTAAAGAAAGAATATGATAGACACATAGAGTGAAGATGAATATGATATATCTGTCGAGTGAAGAAGGAATATGATATATGTGTGGAGTGAAGAAGGAATATGATATATGTGTAGAGTAAAGAAAGAATATGATATATGTATGGAGTAAAGAAAAGATATGATATACACCTAGAGTGAAGATGAATATTATATATCTGTCGAGTAAAAAAGGAATATGATATATGTGTGAAGTGATGACGGTATATGCTATATGTGTGCAGTGAAGATGGAATATGATATATGTCTGGAGTGAAGATGGAATATGATATATGTGTGGTATGAAGATGAAATATCTTATATATTGGGGTGTTTTCCATACTTTAATTTTGTGAGGAAATTAAAATGAAAGTATGAAAGATCCCAATGTAACTTAGAGCATAGTAAAAACAGCCAAACCTTACACTGGTGTTAAAATATGTAGATTATGCCAAGGGGGAAAAACTGGCTATCATGTTGTTTCCAGAGAAAAATGAATGACTAAATGAAAGAACAGAAATTATGACCTGGTGTAACCATACCAACAAATAACTACTAGGATCATACAATCATGGATGAAATTATTTTAAGACCTTAAAGTAACTTCTCCTAATTTTGAAAATTGCATTCATAAAAGATCCCTGTTATGTGAGTGTGTGAAAAAAAGTAAATTCAATTATTGTAAATTGCCTGAAGATACCAAAGTGTAGAAACCGAGATTGCAAATAACTTGCTTTCATATGAAATATATATATATATATATATATATATATATATTCCAATGAAGATGATGAGCAAATGAAAGAATTCAAGAGGAAGTTATAAAAATGTCTGGTTTAATTAGACAGGTAACTTCTTTGAATGTGAAATTTTAGAACACTTATACTCATCCTTTTGTTAATATATAAAACAGAATGTTACATTTTATCAAAATATATTTTTTAAATTAACATTAGAAAATCGTATCCTATATAAATGTCAACTTAAAAAATCATTAGTTTGGAGGATCAGCAAAACTGACAAAATTGTTTTTTATGGCACCAGGAAATCCACTGCTCTTTATGCAAAGAAGTTAAGGTCAGTAGGATATATTCAATTTTAATAACCTTTTACTGGGCTTATTCTGAGGCTGAAGCTTATTTTAGAAATGCCTGTGCCTTTGTACAATGTAAAAACTTTGATAACCAAATACCAATGAGCAATTCACCGAGAGACTTGTGTAATGAAGCAAGACATACTTAATTTTGATTAAAAGAAAAATAATCATGTATGTGACTCTCTCTATTGTATATGAAATGCTAGTAAATAAATGGCTGAGTTGAATTCACACCCAGTAGCTCTGAGAATAATTTGAAACATAACCATTACCACCTACCAAAATAACTGTTAGAATAATATGACAGATTACTTATGATGCAAAACTGACCAGTATAAATGAATAGTCAAGCAAAAACACAACGCATATGATCTGACGATTGCATTTAGCATGAAACAGACTATTGCCTCTGAGTGTCGATTTCAATGTCCACTTTTAATCATATGAGAGAATTCTTTTTACTTTCCATCAGAATAGCTGATACTAACTTTCAGGAAAGTGACTCATTGTACATGCTTGGGCTAACATCCTTGGCTGACATGGAGTGGAAAGACTATATTGAATCCATCATTTGGTCAGCTGTTAAGAAAGTCATTTCACTGTCATGCTAGACAATGATTCTCTCCAGAATCTATCTTAGACATCTATAATTGATTCATTCTTTGAATAATACTGCCACATATGTTCCAGTGCTTTTGTTATTTATCTAAAGAGCTTTGATATAGTTCAAAGAAGAATCAGCAATATTACTGACTGTGTTGAGTATCTCAGCATTAGTTTTTTTCCCAGTATCATAAGGTTGTCTCTCTGTGCTTTTTTTCTATAAGTCTTTTCAGTTAACTCTTCCCATCCAGTAGCACCTTGTATCTTAATCACTTTACTTACATGGGGCGAACTTAATTAAAAAAAAAAAAACAGAGCAGGTTCTTATTCACATCCCAGCATCTAGAAAGTCATTCAGACTTTTCTTATGTTGTGATGACAAATTCTAAAATGCATAAATTCTTTTCTTGAAAAAGTTCAGACTTGCATGCATCCACTTTCTGTAAAATTTTCCAGTTCACTTTAAGTGTTCACCTGCCTTTATCTTTCAATTTCTAAAAATAAATGTTAAGTAATGTATTAGTGCCACATTCAGTCAGTTAAGTGCCATATGTGATACATGTTTGGGTGATCATGTCTCTTCAAGACATGACTGACTCAGCAGAATATTTTCCAGCAGTAAGTTGTTCTATATATTCTACGGTAAACTGGTCACCAACCAAGGCTACAGAACTCAATTTCTCCTGCCATATAATCCATAGCTGCAGGAAGAAGAGAAGGATTAATACCTTTCCCAAGAGTATTTGTGCATAAGTGAATGCAAGGAATTCAACTGGAATTCAAACTTGGCTCGCTGTTTCTCGTTCCAAGCCAAATTCACTACACTACAATGCACAAGTGCCACATTAACTTCTCATAAAAGAAGTTTTGTGATTATAATATCTTTGTTTATGTGGTCTTTCAATAGAAACAATATAGAACATTGGCCCACATCTAACTTTTACAATTGCCTTGTAAACTATATTAAGAGTTAAACAATTTTCCCCCAAAGAACTATCTGTATTCTTGCAGTTACAGGAATGCTGGTGATTTGAACATATTTGTTATATTTTTTATTTGTTTGATTATATTTATTGGGCAATGACAGGTCAACTTTATTATGTTTCTATCCCAAGTGGGCATATATGCTGACAACACTACGGTTTACTCTCGTCTTGATAAAAAATCTACCAAGGCTGAAAAAGCACACCTCACTGCCAAGCTTGAAAAGGATCTCCAGTTCGTGATGGACTGGGGTAAGAAATGGCTTGTAAATTTTAATGCTTCCAAATCGAAACTGCTATCTAATAACTAACACAGACAATCGTTCCTCCTGCCCATTAACATGGATCAGGCTTCTCTCCCTGAAAGTAAAACACTGCGTCTCCTCGGATTAACTCTCACATCAGACCTCAAGTGGAATAACTATATAGAATCCATAGCTAAATCTGCTGCTAAGAAAGTTGGTTCTCTGTGTAAGGCCAGGAGGTTTTTCCCATCCAAAACAATCCTACACATATACAAATCTACCATCCGCCCGTGTATTGAATATTGCTGTCATATCTGGTCGGGTGCTCCTGCTATCCAGCTATCCACTTAGGTGTCCTCGATCAAATCCAATGGAGAATCTGTAATGTGATCAATCCTGACTGGGCAGCTAGGATACAATCGCTTTCTCACCGATGCAGTGTGGCTTCGCTGTGTCTCTTCTACAAATACTTTCACAGCATCTGCTCTGAAAAACTTAGCTCTCTGGTACCCCCTATATGTGAATTTCCTCGAGCCACAAGATTAGCAACTAGGCCCCACCCTTTTACTGTGAAACCAATAAAATGTAAATGCAAATTCTACTCAAGTAACTTCTTTTCTCACACTTCCTGCTTGTAGAATACTCTTCCACATACTTGCTTTTTTGACAGCTACAATTTCCAAGAATTTAAATGTAAAGTCAATAGCCATCTCCTATCTCACTAACTTACATCCTCTCTCTCAAGCTCCTTTCTCCGTCTACCCGACTCTCATCAGTATTCTCTTCCTTCTCCTACTCTCTTCCGGACACTCCCTATAACCTCTCACTCCTTTTCATAACATTCCTCCTATGTAAGCCCCTGCAAAACAGTGGAAGTAAAATGCCTTACTTGGGGTAACACAATTATAAAAAAATATATAGATATTTTCTTCAGCTTACTGGTAAATGGTAAGCTTTAATCAGTAAGTAAGCTTAAAAACATAATCACCACTTACATGTTATAAAAGAACAAATGCAGGAAGAACACAATGCATCTGAAAATTTGCAGTTTTGCACAAATTCTAATATTCTATGACTTTAATTTACTTTTTCTGAGGTAATAGCTCTGCTGTTTTGATACAGATCACTCTTTTTACCCAAACACTATATAATAACAACTCCCTTGTTAACAAATATAACACTATTATTATCATTATTATTAACATTGGAATAACACACACATAATGCGATGGATAAATTGTCGTCTAAATTATGCCAATAATGAAGATAACTTTGACATCTCATTTTAACAGATATATTGATGAAAAATTACACAAAATATCTTGAAATACTAATGAGTAAATGTATTCAGTAAAATCACTAATGGTTTTAACCACAGCCTCCAGAGAACTTTGGAATCTCTTGCAACTCTTCTGGATGATCTTTAAGTAAGCGAATATTGCCATAGTCCATGCCTTCAGTTCATCTTTGGTATTATAAGAAATTTTGTTAGCCTCTCACTCAATTGTGACCCACACATAATAATCAAGGGAATTGCAGTTGGGGCTAAATGTAAGGGGTGATGTGGTCACAGAAACTGTCTGATAGCCATGACTGAGTTCTCGTGCTTGTGTGGCATAGGGCAGAGTTCTGTTGCCAGACATAGGGTCTCCCAGCAGCTAATTTTTTGACCAAGGGTCACACCACCTCTTCAAGGCATTTGATATAGGCCTCCATGTTGCGTCTGAGGTCCATGATGTTGACTTTCGGAATCCTTTGCACTATCCTTAGATTGACCTCCAAACACTCTGAACTGTTTGTATTGAAGCTTCTGATGTTAATGCCAAGCAGTTCAGCATGACCTTTTCCAAACTTTTAGTGGAGTGAATTGCATCATGGTGATTTTCTCTCGCATATGTTGCCCAACTGGTCCTACTACACTGTGTAGTTGACAGAATCAAAAACAAACAATGTATATGCAAAATTAAAAATATAAAATAGCAACAATTGAATCATCTTACCCAGTTTTTACAAACCTTTGTCACCAATTAATCAGCCTTATTCATTTTATTTATATTATTTGAGAAAAAGCCAAAGAACTTTTTTATTTTATACAGAACTGAAACAACGCAAAATAAAATTTACATTTGATTTACAAACATGAAAAGTGATTTTATTTAGGAATAAATGCCAAGAATATTACATAGAGTAAAAATTTAATTGGAACAACAGCATAAATGGCTTCAATATGTCTTGAAGATTCCTTTTTTTTGCTCCAAGTGGCAATTCTTTTCTGGGGTTTAAAAATCCAATCACTTCTTCATAAGAATTCTTTTTTCTACATCAGTCTGGTTGCATTTAGGATGTGCGTTGTGGTGCAGTGGATATCGACTTGGAATGACAAATTGGGGAGCCGAGTTCGAATTCCAGTTGAATTCTTTTCATTCACTTATGCACAAATACCTTTGGGAAAAGTATTAATCCGTCTCTTTCCTCCAGTTATGGGTTAAATAATAGGACAAATTGGGTTCTATATCCTTGGCTGGCAACCAGTCTACTGTAGAAAGCAATGGCAACCTACTGCAGGATAATCTTCTGCCCAGTGAGTCACGTCTCTTTCGAGACATGATTGCCCAAAGCGTGTATCACATATGGCACTTAACTGACTGACTGGTTGCATTTAAAGACAAAATAAGGATTTCTAAAAAGCAGTCTGTGAGATATTGAAACTTAAAAAGAAAGAGGCAGTGCAATATTTACATGTTTCACGGACTTGATAACCCATGCCATATTTAGAAAAGTAGAAGAGTAATCTTAGGAGGGATGAATGATTTGGGGATATTCTCTAACTTGTCAACAGTATTTGATGCACATCATAAGGAGAATTTCTTTCTTCTTTTGAGAAATGATGATAAATACACTATCCTACCCTTGATAACCGAATAGGAAGTTTTGCACAGTTATATTTATATTGGGTCCTTTAGTAAAATTTGTAATTTATTTTATTCTGAAAATATTCTTTATGGTTTTAAAGATCTATAAGCAAACAAAAAAAAAAACTGACCACTTTTTAACATGTCAAGTGTTAAAAGAACATAATTATTTTACTTTGTTAGGACATTTCAGAGTTACCACCTGTAATTAGCAAAGTGACCTCCTAGGGGGCTGCTGAGCAGATATAAAAGCCAGCAGAAAGAAAATTCTCTCTCTTGTTTCTCTTTTTTATTTGCTCCCACTTGACCTGTTAGCCAGAACTCTTAGACACTTCTTTCATTACTTTCTTATTCCCATTAAGAGGACCCCTGAATCTTCCAACAAGTGAGTTATACTTTGCCTTCTTTAAATCTAACTTGTGTGCCCAAAACAATATGTTCTATTTCACCCCATGTTTGAGGTAATTGTATTTATTTCATTCTTGTTATATTTTATTGTACATAAAGGTTATGTTTATTAGTACCTCTGAGTCTATCATTATTTAAGGATTTACAACATAAATCTTTCTCACTTCTTTCTCATTCCTTTAATATCATAAATCCTCTACATTTACCACATTAATCATATTGATACTTGTACCATGTTAGCATTTTTTTTGACCTTCAAGATCATGAAAAGCCACTCAAAGATGACCAGGTTGATAATTCACCAGCAGAAATGAAAAACATCATTAAATATTTTAATTTCATTTGTGATCATCTAATTAATGATCTGAAGAATTTATGAAATAATGACTTCTTAGAGTTTAAGAAAACAGGAAATTTGTGCTTACAAACTCAGAAGAATTTCAGTGATATGAAGAAATATTTAAAAATTTATGAGAAGAACAAATTTCACAAATATCCTTATTACAAAAACATTTTGCCTGTGAAATTCACAAGATCTTTTTGATGACATAACTTTCATAGCTCATAAATGATGTTATTTATATTTGGACTATTGTTCTTAAATTCATTGTTAAATAATGTACGCAATTATAACTCTTCATTCCAGAAATTCAAATGTGAACTATATTCTCCGTAAAAATTCTGCTTGTATGTAAGACAGATTGAATGGATCAAGTATTTTTATTTCCACTTTAAAATTTCTTTCTTCCAAGTTAATTTTTGTAAAAAAAACAAACAAATGGAACATTGAGCCTGTTAAACTTGAAACCCCACTTCTAACATTTTAACAAAATTATATGACAGAGATTACTTTCAGAATTACTGAGTGGTTCATACATAAAACGGAAGCACATCATGATGATTGCCGACACCAGCGACCGATATTTACAAATACAAGAAAAACCATTAATAGTGAGGCACATATCTAACTTTTTATTTGAAAAATTGCTTCTTAAATGAGTTTTAAATATACATCCTTGCGATGAAAGCCTATCATTTACATTCTGATCGCTTGAAGGTTGGGTCACTGTGTCGGGCCTGGAAGTTTTTTACGCCTTATTCTATCTTGCACATATACAACTCAACCACCCGTCTGTGCATGGAATACTGCTGTCATATATGGTCAGGCACTTCAGCTGTTCATCTTAGTGTTCTTGATGGGCTCCAAAGGAGAATCTGTAACGTGATAGGTCTCAACTTGGCAGCTCGACTCTAGCCACATTCTCACTGGTGGGATGTGGTTTTCCTCTGTCTATTCTACAAATATTTTCATGGCTTCTGCTCCGACAAACTTAAGTCAGTGGTGCCCCCGCCACTAGAATTTACTTGGGCAGCCAGACTGGCAATAAGGTCTCACCCACTTACAGTTAGATCAACCAAATGCAGCCATCAATTCTACTCCAGCAGCTTTTTTTCCTACACTTCCCACCCATGAAATTCTCTTCCATATTTTTGCTTTCCTGAAAGCTACAATCTCCAGGAATTTAAATGCAATGTCAATTCCCATCTCTTTTCCACTTGACTCCAGTTCTTTCTACATCACAGTGTGTATCTTGTTCTATCTTCTTTTTCTTTCTCTCTGCATTAGTAACTGTCTTCACACCTGTGTTTCCATCCTTCGCTTGCCCTTTTCCTGATACCCACTGTAGCTGGGCTGTCTTTCTCTTTGCTCTCCTCTTGCCTAAACTTTTGCTCTTATGTATCCCCTGCACATCAGTGGCAGTACCACCTTGCTTGGGGTGAAACAATTAAAAAAAAAGAAGTAAAATTCTTTTCACAAATTTCAAATGCAGAAAAATATTTTTAAAGTAATACAAATAGTTTAAGTCAGTTTTCAAATCACTGGTTTTCTCTGGAATTATTTCCAGATTGCAGTCTCGCCAAACAAATATGCAGACAGAGAATTATATCTCCTCATAAGCTACAGAAAATAACCTGGGAAAACGTTAAGAGATTTCAGTCATTTACTTTGCTTCTCATCTCTTTCCTTTGTGTTTAACAACCCAAGAAATCAGAACTGACCATCATTCTTCATGAAACAATAAGAGCAAAAAGTGTTTTACTGAGAGGAAATATTTCAAGCACATATTGTGTCAGCCAGTTTTATGGAGCCACCATTCTACCTGAATCTGCTTCTAGGGTGAAAAAAAAAAAAAACACATTCAAGCAGTGGCCAAACATTTCCTGATATTTAATGGATGACTGAAGCAATCAAACCATACACTCACTGGAATGTGTCAGACAGTAGAGAACAAAGATGACAACTTCGAAGCTTTTAAATCAAACTGTCATGAGAGTGAAGTGACATAATGGTTACCAGTAAAGAAAATGGAATCAAGAAAATGACTTTAAATTCTGACTGAAGTTATTTATATTCATGTGGCAGTGATTTTCTGGAGAAAGGCATGAATCCACATCCTTTCTGTAATGTCTCATTACTCAAAAGTTTCAGACAGTAGTCTTCACTAATGATTGATGGGACAAAGTGAGCACACTTCCCTTTTTGTAACCCAGTACAGTCTGTCATATGATGTTTAAAACGAAGATGGGTGCTGACAAGTAACCAAATACAGCATGCCACATTACAACAGGAGATTTAACCAACTGTCGAACAAAAAAAACTTTCAAATTTAATTTTCTCATCATTTAACAGGTCTCTTTCCTTTGACCCAATAGACCTTATATCATACTGATAAAATCTTTTTCATCTATCAACACAGATATTGAAAATATCAATATCTATATATGTATATATAAAGATATTTTTGTGAATTCCTGATATATGTATATACATGTATAGTTGCATATTGATTAATGTATATATATATATATATATATATTCTAATCATATACTGTTAAATATAAGAGACAATGAATGTCTATTATGTTTAATCATGAGCCATTCTAAACATCGTATTTTGGCTTTAATTTCAGGTGAAAATAAAGACAAAAATTCTCCAACATTGGGATAATTTTTTATTAAGTTGGTTCTAAGCTTTCAGCTCACATGAACCATCTTCAGAGAGGTTACAAGGACGTTAACATAAAAACATCAACCATCAGCAATGATTTTATCTTGTGTTGACATAAAGCTTTGCTAAGCAATGATAACAGTTACCAAAAATAGCAAACACAGTTTGTAAATTAGAAAAACATAGCCATGTAGGTAATATCAGACAGATTTTAGTCAACAATACAACATTTCTCACTTATACACACAGTAAAAGAACCTTCAGGTATTGGAGGCCATCTACATTAAATCCAAACAACCTACACTTAATAAAATTACATTTAAATCTGGTTATAACACATTACATTGCATTTTAATATATAGTTCTGTTATCATTTCGAGCTCTCACACAGTGTGACGTCATAGAACTGCATGACAAATTTACAAACTGCGTTTGCTATTTTTGGGAACTGTTATCATTGCTTAGCAAAATTTTGTGTCAGTAAAAAAAAAAGGGCCCAGTAAATGGTAATCAAACCAAATGTCTTTTCTGCTTAATTTGAGATTTCTACTTTTTCTTCTATTAACATTTGGGTTTTGGAACCAAAAGACATTTGAATGAAATCACAGACATTAAGACAAAAATATAAAAATGGTAAAATGTATATCATTCCTCAGTTTCGAAACTCTAAAAACAGATTGCTTTATCTTTAGTCAGATGATGGTGGATACTGAAGTGACTCAGTCGACAGTTGAACTAACCTTGGAAAGATCTTAGTTTGATTTTGAATTGATTCTGTTTCCTGATTACTAAAACCTAATGCCTTAGCTGATTACCTTGGGAATTAGCCTGATATGTTGCATTTAACATGAATTTGGCAGCACAAGGGAGATGGGGGAAATGTTAGTCACAGAGACAGGCAGTTGAAAAGAAAGAATAAAAGAAGAAAACAGGAATAGTGTTCTGTCTATTGAAAAGCTTCACCCAATTCTCAGAACTTGGAAATCAATACAACCCTTGAAAGACATTAAGTGGAGAGGAGACATTAAAAGGTATACCTACTCAAAATTTCAATCTCAAGATAAAGAATCAAAATTCACTAAGACTGACCCATATACTCTACTGACATTGCATTAAGTTGTCCAAAGTTTGTCATCTTAGAGAGAGAATTGGGATGAATAATGGACCATGTCAACCAGCAATACACCAATGAATATGAAGAAAGAGTCAGAATACTTGTCTTGAAATTGATGAAGGAAAGTAAAACTGATTTGAAAGTAAATCACTTTAAAAAGTCCAAAGTGCATTTAACCTTGATTCCAAGAGTTTTAAGATTACAATTGTCGGGATTTGCTAATCTGACAAGGGAAGAAACTACAAATAAATTTGCAAGTTAACCCTTCAGATATTTACAAAGATTTTCTGAAATCCTTACAACCTTTTATCACTTTTTAAGATTCTTAGACCGACAAAAGTTTTTTGCACCAAATATTCAGTGTCAAGCAAAAGATGCATTTAAAAAAGAAACAGTAAACAAAGTAATTCTCCCTAATGTCTTGTGAACATCTTTTTCAGCTTTACTGAATTAATCATTCTGAAAATTCATAAACAAGGAAAAATTATTGTCCTGTAAATTCACAATTTTTAATGCTTATAATATCAACTTTTTATTTTCTGAGATCTTTTTGAAGATTTTTATTTTATATTTTACACAACTATTTTAGTCTCTTTCTCTACACCAAATAAATTTGTCTTTCAGACATTTTTGCTTACATCATGTGCATTTGAAAGTACATTTGACCAGTTGCAGAGAGGCCCATAATTAGACATGCCAAGCTGTCCTGCTATTAACGGGAAAAACCTGAACAGATCTGGTGTTGTGGTCTACTTGTAATCTAAGGCATCATAATGGTGTCCACATGAAACTTCTAAGTTGGCATCAACCTGCTCATTTAAAGTGACAAATTCTTTGGACTAAAACTATATATATATATATATGTGTGTGTGTGTGTGTGTGTGTGTGTGTGTGTGTGTGTGTATATATATACACCAATTGAGCACTCTGGAAGAATGGTTGACTTTGAAAAAACAGTAGCTACTCTAGCATCTACATATCGTTCATTCAGTAATGAATTAGAACACTCTCAGCTATTGACATATGTTTACGTGGTATATCACATGCTAAAAGTCTGCGTCCTTCTACCAAGCACCTATAGCTCAGAGGTAGAATCACTGACTGATGTCAATTCGGTTGGGTTTCAATCCTGGCCAAAAGCAACTGGATGTCTAACTGTACTGACGTGCTGTGATACAGATCTGTCTGCGGATGACTATATTTATATATATATATATAAAATAAAATAATAATTCTAGCTATTAATACTGACAGTTAATATGCATAAAATGATGTAATTTAATGCATAACAAATATAATAGAATTTCTGCTAATAAAATTCTCAATATAACACTAGACCAATAGATATTAAATTAGATTAAATAATGTCTAGTACTTATCAAAAGTTGAGTCAAGAATCACATAAAATCAGTTTTATTATTTTATAAATGCAGATTTATAGACAATAACTTTCAAATTTAAATTTTACAGTTACAACTGTTAATTATGTTAGTTTCTCTACAATAATTGAAAAATTAAATAATTATACTGGGGTTGCAACTTCAAATTTAAATTTACATTTAAAATAGACAATTTCATGAGATCTTTATAAAAAGAGAAAAGCAAAATAATCATCTTTTTAAATTTTTATGTATATATATATATATATATATATAACACACTAATAAAATCATTACCAAACATAAGCAAAATAATATTAATGCTATTCAAAACTACCATATCTCTACTTTATTATAGATATATATTTATATTCCCTGCATTCACTTAAGTGCAAATACCCTTGGGAAAGGTATTAATCTTTCTCTTCCCTTGAGTTATGGGCTAAATAACAGGACAAATTAGGTTCTATAGCATTGGCTGGCAACCAGTCTAATGCAGAAAGCAATGGCATTCTACTGCGGGATAATCTTCTGTCCAGACAGTCATGTCTTGAAAGAGACATGGTCACCCAAGTGTGTATCATGTATGGCACTTAACTGATATATTTATATGTATTATTGATTTTTGAACATTCCTCAAACAAAATTATAACACTAAATAACATATTCTCTCTCTCTCACACACACACACACACACACACACACACACACACACACACACATACATATATATTTAGAGAGAGATAGGGATAGGGAAAAAGAAAGAGATGCATAAAGATACAAATATCCTCTGCTAGGAAACATTTCCTTAGCTGTAATTTTGTAAAGTGAATAAGGAATCACCATTAATTTTTGTAGAAAAATCATTTTGAGCATTTCCAGATCTAATAAATAATAATGCATATGATTTTTGGTATAGCTAACAGTGCTGGACTGATGTCAGAGAAATATGTCTTTAATTTTAAATGGGCATGTTGGTCTATGGCAGTTTTGCAAGTGATTTTGAGTTTCGACCAAGAATAGAAAAAGACACAAGGTTCAGTATGTCATATTTCAAGCTTTCGTCATATCAACAGCAGACAATGAACCTCAACCTTTGACATCAAAGCAAGCAAATAGAGAAGGTTATTTGTGAGCGGACTAGGAAAGATCAAAATGTTTCCTATACAAACTACTCGTAATTACTTCACATTAGGCCATTTTAGAAATCTGTAATAATGAAGCTTTATATATATGTGTGTGTGTGTGTGTGTGTGTGTGTAGAATATTTGGTATTTTTGTCAGGTATATTCCAACAGAGATAAACTCAAAAGAACACAATGTTAAATTTGTATTAAATTTAACAGAGTAATATAATCTTGAAAAAGATTTTGGATATTCTACAAATTCATGGATAATAAATATTTCACAGCTAAGCAGCCACTCCTCAAACCTAAATCATACAACAGTTATTGTTTAAAATTATTCAGAAAATCATCACATAGAGACACACACACATGCCCATATTGAGATATACAGATATCTGTAATGGCAATCTACAAAAAACTTTCCTTAATTTTTTTTTACCACTACTTCATATATGAAGTAGTGCTAAAAAATTCTCAACCTGATATACTTTTGAAACTTTAACAAAATGAACAAAAATAGATTTTTGGGGAAAATTCTTTCTTGCTCAGCACCCACTGTATATTGATTGTCATGCAAAAGATTATTTAAGAAATTGATAATTTTCATAATTACCACTTACCTAAACTCTGAGCTGAATGAAATAAATAATTAAGATATTCTATTTATAAAAAGAAATAAAGAAACATTTGACTGTATATAAATTTACTAACAAATAAAACAGAAAAAAACTTATAACTTCTGAAAATGTAACAAAGAAAAATGGAAATTGCAATCTGGAATTGAATTCTATTCAAATTGTAGTTTGTGATTCATACCAAGAAATATCAGATGCTCTGAATTGTATTTAATTTTAAGGAACCTTTGTTCTTAGAGAGGTTGATCTGTGATGGCCCCTAGTGTGTACTGGGTTCAACCTAAGGGATGTCAAAATAAACTTTAACCAATCAGAAAATCAGAGGGTTCATCTGAAAGGTGACGTCATAGTTACCAGATAAATTTATACCTTACAGGGTGCCAGTGGTAGTTCTTGACATGTAAACAGATGATCAACCCAGCTGAGCTTGAGATGTTCATATATAGGACAAGTAAATGTCAGGAACATGTATAAGACTCCCCACCATTCAAGAGGAGAGAGAGAGAGAGAGAGAGTCTCTCTCATCCTCATGAGAAGAAAGTTCATGTTCAGAGAATATCAGTAAAGTCATAGACTCATACATTGATATTAATTAATGAAGTCAATAAAAAATAATTTTATTTGAGAGGGGTTTTGTTTTATCTTCTTATTAGTTTTTTGGTCTTGGGTATGATAGTAAACTGCATCCAGCAGCAAGGCCTCAAATTGGGAGGTTGTGAGGAGCGTAAAACCACCATTTAATTGCTGTTGTTCCCATGTCCACTCTGACCGGGAGTGGTAGCACCTGTTAGGGTCCCAGCTATAGGCAAATAGTTAACACCCAAACTGGGGTCAAAAGACTATGAAAGTATAAAAACACTTTTATAGAAATATATATATAAAAATCGACTTTTATAGAAAATATATATTTTTGAAAAAAAAATATAACCAATAATACATTTTTGAAGGAAAAAATTATTCTCAGTAAAACATTTTTGAATACAAAACTATAAGACATTTTCACTTTTCTGAAATATAGAATAAAACTAAATTTTAATTAAAATCTGACTAAATCAATCTTTTCAATATAACCGAATATTATAAAAAATACCTTAAAACCCTACCTTTTTTGGCATTAAACAACCTACAGAGGTTGTTATGCTATTAAATAAAACTCAAACTTAAACTCTTATTAGTTTTTACACTGATAACATTACAAAATTATTAATACTTATTTTTCTTGGCCAATCAGAGCATCTCATGCACCTTGACTGTCAACTTACAAAGTGTACTTTGATCTATTTCTTAAGCTCTTTCTGGCACATACAATGATTTTCACAATACTGGAGACAAATGAGCACTTAGAAGAATATTACAAGGGGATAAATGATCATCATAACTGTGGAATGAGATACTGAAAGGTCTCCAATAAGTTCAAGATCCCCATCAGTGCAATTTGGGTCATTATTTAAAAAGAGAAGGAACATACACTGGTTACTAATCCTTCATCAAAATGATGTCTTGTTCAAGTAAGTGAATGAATTATTTGTTAGAAAGTAATGTGCAAACCACTGACTGTTGAGGGAGAACTTCAGAAGGATCTGCAGGCGGCTGGTACAGAAAATGAAATGACCAAAGATATGATTAAAAAACTCCACTGAGAAGAGTTGAATTCTTGAACTCCTAGAAAGATTCCTTAATGGAATCCCAGGCATGTGAAAGTTTATCTAGAATTTACTAATCATCTCACAGAGCAGGCTTAATTCTTGGAGAAAATATAGTCTAATGAAACTAAATTCAAACTATTTGATGGAGACAAATTTATAGAAAGATGCATGCCACTAAAATATCATATGAATAGTTAAACAGTGCTTAAAAGATCATAATTCAGGTTGTTTTTCTTTTAGTGGTATGAATTTGTTGGTATATAATTTTGGGAATACTATTTAGAAATATGTATTATGAAATACTGCTTCCATATGGGAATTGTATCATATTGTCAAGAGATTGGATTTTTCAGCAAAAAAGCAATCCCAAACAAACTTTAGAAAAAATTAAAAAATGGCTTCTGATGAAGTAAATAAGGCTTTCAAGGTGGTTGAGTCAGCTGGTTGGCTTTCTTCTTCTTCTTCCATGTGCCCTGTCCTTTCGGGACGTAGGCGATCATGGCTTTCCACGTCTTCCTATCCCTGGTGGCTCTTAATATGTTTTCTTCTGTTATCCCTTGCAACACCCATTCCATCATCCACCTGATCAGGCTCCTCAAATATGTTATCCACTGCCTTCATCTGTCTCTTTTTCCTTCTATCTGGCCTGTCAGTATCAAGTTCTCCAAGCCCTCCTTCCTCATTGCATGTTCCAGGAACTTCAGTTGTCTCTTCCTGATGCTCACTATTAATTTTCTTTTCGTTGCCATTCTTTCCAACACCTCATCATTACTCACATGATCAGTCCATGATATCTGCAGCATCCTTCTGTAGAATCACATTTCTGCTGCTTCAAGTTATTTCCTCATCTTCGATGATATTGTCCAGCATTCACTGCCGTATTGAAAAACTGACATCACATAGCAATCTAGCACTCTCTTCTTTGATTCTAGGGAATTTTTCTTGTGGCTTAGTATTTTACTCAGCTTCTGGAACACGTCTTTCGTCATGCCAATTTGCCTACGGATCTCTGTGTCACACTTTCCATCTCCTGTTAGAAAACTTCCTAGGTATTTAAATTTTTGTACTTGCTTGATTCTAGTATCCCCCACCTGTATTTTGGGTTGCTCTTTTTGCTGTTGACCATGCATTCAGTTTTCTTGCTGTTTATTTGTAGTCCTTTTTTGTCACTTCTCACAGCTACGTTCTGTAGGAGATCTTGTAGTTTTCTTTCAGTGTCAGCAATCAGTGGCTGGCTTTAATAATAATAATAAAAAATAACAAACATCCGTGAAAAGAGCTCAAACAATAAGTTTATGAGAGGAACTCCAAAAACTTGAGTGATCTTAGGATGAGTTTATTTTCTTAATCATTTCACCACTTAGTAATATATATTGTGAAATACGACTTCTATATGGGAATTGTATCATATTGTCAAGAGATTAGATTTTTCAGCGAAAAAGCAATCCCAAAGAAAATTCAGAAAAAATTAAAAAATGGCTTCTGATGAAGTACATAAGGCTTTCAAAGTGGTTGAATCAGCTGGCCGGCTTTAATAATAATAATAATAATAATAATAATAATAAAAAACAAACATCTGTGAAAAGAGCTTAAACTTTAAGTTTATGAGAGAAACTCCAAAAACTTAAGTGAGCTTAGGATGAGTTTATTTTCTTAATCATTTTACCAAGGCAGATAGATATTTAATGTGATTTATTGATATATTTTCAAAACTTTTTCTTGTGACGTTCTATTGTATTTGTCATTAAAATAATACGAAGATAAATATTTCAATATTTCTCTTTCTACATATTTTATCCTAAGCATCTATTATATTCATCTCAAGTTTTAGCTGAGTAATGAAGGAAAAACTTGAAGCAACTGAAATGTGGTTCTACAGAAGGATGCTGCGAATATCATGGATCGAGCATGTGAGTGAGCAATAATGAGGTCCTAAAAATGATGGAAACAAAAAGGAAATTAATACTGAGCATCAGAAAGAGACAGCTGAAGTTCCTGGAACATGCAATAAGAAAGGAAGGCTTGAAAAATCTGGTACTAACAGGCCAGATAGGGGAAAAAGAGATGGGAAAAGCAACAGATAACATATTTGAAGGACCTAATCAGGTGGATGATGGAACAAGGGTTGCATGGTGTAACAGGAGAAGGCATGCTAAGAGCTGCCAGGGATAGGGAGATGTGGAAAGCCATGATTGCTTACATTCTGAAGGGACAGGGCTCAGAGAATAATAGTAATAATAATAATAGAAATTATTATTTTCTTCAAATATTCTGCTACTTTGGCATGTCAGTAAAGATATATAATTTTTTCTGAAACACTATGAATTTAATTTTTATTTTACATTCTAACTTGGTTGTATTTGTTTTGTTGTTGTTAATAGAAAAAGAAAATTTGGTACAAAAACCATATTTTCCTTGAATCTCATCTTACACACTAATGAACTGCATCACTGAATTTTTGTTAGGACTAAGGTAAATGGAAAAAACAAAAGCCAAGAAAAAGAAATAAAAAAGATGGGGGCTTAAATTACTGAGATGGTAGAGTACATTTTTTCAAGGATATTAACAGAATAAACATGCCATTGATATGTAAACATGATGTCAATCCCTTAAGACAATATTCAACTTTTATATTTAGAGATGACCAATATCACTTCAATATTCAACAATCCTAAACTCAAAAGCATAACAATTTGTATAGCTTTTTAATAAGAAAATAATTTCTGTTTGCCAAAGAAGCCTGGTGACTTGATTATATGCTGCAAAACTTCATTGACAACTCACACACACACACACACACACACACACACACACACACCACAACTAAAACCACTCCACATTAATTTCTTTAACGGTGATATGAGGTAAGAATTTTTCACATTGGCAATTTTTTTCTTCTTGTATCTTTAGTTAGCTCACCAACAATTATGCTTAAAAAGTTATGTGAGTTACATTAGTTTTTCAGCAGTCTTTGTGGTGCAGTGGATATTGGCTCGGAATGAGGAATCAGGGAGCCGAGTTCGAATTCCAGTTGAATTCCTTGCATTCACTTATGCACAAATACACTTGGGAAAGGTATTAATCCATCTCTTCCCTCCAGTTATGGGTTAAATAACAGGGCAGATTGGGATTTCCTTAGCTGGCAACCAGTCTATCACAGAAAGCAATGGCAACCTACAGCAAGATAATCTTCTGTCCAGTCAGTCATGTCTCTTTTGAGACATGATCGCCCAAAGCATGTATAACATGGCACTCAACTGACTGACTACTTTAGAAATCTTAAACTATGACTACCAATTTGCAGTTGTATCAAACTATCATGATCAAATAATTTAATAAAATATGTTAAAAATTAAATATTACACAAATATTCAACAAAAATATTGACAAATCACATTCAGGTTGAAACACAAATGCAGACATCAGAAGTCACTTAAAGGAACATCAAGGAATGGTTGAGGCAAACTAAACTGGTGTAAATAATGCTTATATTTAGTCATGAGTTGACATTTCACCAATCTTGGAAATATAGTGTATCGAGGCAGCAAATAATTTTTTAAACATATACTGTTAAATATAAGAGACAATGAATGTCTATTATGTTTAATCATGAGCCGCTTTAAACATTGTATTTTGGCTTTAATTTCAGTTGAAAATAAAGACAAAAATTCTCTAACATTTGGATAATTTTTTATTAAGTTGGTTCTAAGCTTTCGGCTCGCATGAGTGTGACATCATAGAATCACATTGCAAATTTGCAAACTGCGTTTGTTATTTTTGGTAACTATTGCCATTGCTTAGCGGAATTTTATGTCAACACAAGATAAAATCGTTGCTGATGGTAGATGTCTTTGTGTTACCATCCTTATAACCTCTCTGAAGATGGCTCATGTAAGCAGAAAGCTTAGAACCAACTTAATGAAAAATTATCCAAATGTTGGAGAATTTTTGTCTTTATTTTCAACTGAAATTAAAGCCAAAAATATGATGTTTAGAACAGCTCATGATTAAACATTCATTGTCTTTTATATTTAATAGTGAAATATATATATATATATATATATATATTAAACTGATTGTCATTTGTGGGTGAGAGGTCAAAGATGCGCCAGATCACTTGGTGGCTTCTCCTATGTGGATAGGAGTTGCAGGTTCGAACCCTGCCGAATGACATACATTTTCGTAACAAAAATTTATTGTAAATAATCAGGCTGGTAGAAATAAATACATAATACTGTTTAATTATAAACAGAATATCTACTTAAATACAAGTATTGATCAAAAATAATGTTCAAACAAATCATTTCAAATTGTCGGTTGTTAATAACTAGTTTCGTTAATCTTCGTTAATTTCTGCACACTCCACCCACATCTATTGAACAGGTGAAGAGGCTCATCCCTTGTTTCCTGTTTAGGATGCGGTTTCCGGTTTTCTCTTTTCCAATCTTTTCACTCTTTTCCTTTATTATTTTATTTTTTTTTTCAATTGGAGTAGATAGACTAAACTATCGCCCGGTTCACACTCCACCCACATCTATTGAACAGGTGAAGAGGCTCATCCCTTGTTTCCTGTTTAGGATGCGGTTTCCGGTTTTCTCTTTTCCAATCTTTTCACTCTTTTCCTTTATTATTTTATTTTTTTTTTTCAATTGGAGTAGATAGACTAAACTATCGCCCGGTTCACACTCCACCCACATCTATTGAACAGGTGAAGAGGCTCATCCCTTGTTTACTGTTTAGGATGCGGTTTCCGGTTTTCTCTTTTCCAATCTTTTCACTCTTTTCCTTTATTATTTTATTTTTTTTTTTCAATTGGAGTAGATAGACTAAACTATCGCTTCACACCTCCACCCACATCTATTGAACAGGTGAAGAGGCTCATCCCTTGTTTCCTGTTTAGGATGCGGTTTCCGGTTTTCTCTTTTCCAATCTTTTCACTCTTTTCCTTTATTATTTTATTTTTTTTTCAATTGGAGTAGATAGACTAAACTATCGCCCGGTTCACACTCCACCCACATCTATTGAACAGGTGAAGAGGCTCATCCCTTGTTTCCTGTTTAGGATGCGGTTTCCGGTTTTCTCTTTTCCAATCTTTTCACTCTTTTCCTTTATTATTTTATTTTTTTTTTCAATTGGAGTAGATAGACTAAACTATCGCCCGGTTCACACTCCACCCACATCTATTGAACAGGTGAAGAGGCTCATCCCTTGTTTCCTGTTTAGGATGCGGTTTTCGGCTTTCTCTTTTCCATTCTTTTTACCCTTACGTAGCCCCCTGCGCATCAGTGGCGTTACTGCCTTGCTCGGGGTGATATGATTAAAAAAAAAAAAAAAAAAAAAAAAAATATATGTGTGTGGGGGGGGTATGTGGTTACAATTTATGTGTGTGAAGTGCCTAAAGAAAACAAAAGAGGACAGATGTCTAAATAAATAAATGTGTGACAAGACGAGCTAGAATTGAATGTGTTGTTATTAAATTTTGCATATATAAACTTGACAAATAATTTCCTTTAAATCTTGGAATAGCAACAGAATTCCTGACACTTTGCAAGTAACACACAGAGTTATTAACTAAGTACTGACTCCTGATATAGATATTTATAGGTCATAATAAAAACAGGTTCCGACAAGCTATGAGATAGTAGATTTGTTTGGCCTAAGTGACATTTCATTGCCGACTTTAACTGTTTATCCATTTTGACTTCTCATAGCCTGACCCCAAATGTCCCCCACCACGAGTCACTAGAGACATAATCTTTGCATACCATACCTTTATTGGTATGTCAGCTCATGTAATCAGAATGCCAAAACTTTTAGAAAAAGACTTGAATAACAAGTGAGTCCACTATCAAGTTAGGATATACAATTTATTTTGTGGACAAAAAGTTAATAACTAAACAGTGAGATTGAAATATTTTCACAGATAGTGCATGTTTCAGGTTTTCTTTTTTCTAGAAATAAAAATAAGACCTTAAAAAGAAATGAAAATTCTTAATTGAATAGTACCTGCGTAAATAGAAATATAAATAATGAAGAAAATAATAATCATCTTTAAATCCCAACTGACAATAAGAACTCTAGTCGTCACACTTGAAAAGGAACTACAGTGGAACCCGGATATAAGAGAGTTGTTGGGACCAGATAAAGTTCTCTTATATCCGTGTTTCTCTTATATCTGGGTTTGGTCTATTTTATATACATTACCACAGGCTCTAATTTGGGACCAAACAAGATCTATCTTATATCCGTATTTCTCTTATATCAGGGTCTCTTATATCCGGGTTATACTGTACCTGTGCAACACAACAAAACTTCCTCTCAGACACGCGTTTCCAAAGCAACTGAAGAGAACGATCAAGACATTCCCTGATATTTGTTCTTGATAGCAAAATGCAGCAAGAATGTTTTTTATTAAAATAAAAATATAAATATTTTTTTTATAAACATATCGCTCCAAGCAAAGCATTTTACTGCCACTGTTTTGCAGGGGTTACATAGGAGGAAAGTTATGAGAAAGAGTGACAGGTTATAGGGGGTGTCAGGAAGTGGGTAAGAGAAGGAAGAGAATGCTGGTGAGAGTGGAGTGGACGAAGAAAGGAGCATTTGAGAGAGAGGATGCAGGTTAGTGAGATAGAAGATGACTATGAATTTAACATTTAAATTCTTGGAGATGTAGCTGTCAGGGAAGCAAGTAAACAGAAGGAAATTCCACAGGCAGGAAGTGCAAAAAAGAAGCTGCTGGAGTAGAATTTGTGTCCACATTTTATTGGTTTCACAGTAAAAGGTTGGGACCTAGTTGCTAATTTTGTGGCATTATTAAATTAATATAAAGGGGGCACCAGTGAGCTAAGATCATCAAAGAAGAAGCCGTGAAAGTACTTGTAGAAGAAACATAGGGAAGCCACATTGTGTTGGTGAGAAAGTGACAAAATTTGGGCTGCCAAATCAAGTTTTGATCACATTACAGATTCTCTGTTGGATTATGTCAAGGACCCCTAGGTGGATAGCAGGAGCATCCAACCAGATATGGCAGCAGTAAGCACAGGCAGATGGTAGATTTATATATGTGCAGGATTGTCTCAGACAGGAAAAACTTCCTGGCCCTGCACAGAGAAATGACTTTCTTAGCAGTAGATTTAGCTATGAATTTTATATAGTCATTACACTTGGGGTCTGTTGTGAGAGTTAACCCAAGGAGGCATTTTGTGTCAATGTGCAGCATCCTTTGTAAGAACAAAAAATAAAGAAAAGATTATGATGCAGACAGGGAAGTCCTATGAAGTAAATACATCTTTAAAGTTTGAGTTTTGTTTAATGGCATATCAACATCTGTGGGTTATTTAATGCCAAAAAGGTGAGGTTTAAGGTATTTTTTTTAATGTTCTGTTATAGTGAGAAGGTTGATTTAGATTTTAATGAAAATTTTTGTTTTTATTCTTTTTATTTTAGAAAACTGAAAATGTCTTCTAGTTTTGTATTAAAAAATGTATTGCTGGTAATAAATTTTCTTCCATCAAAAATGTATTATGTCAATTTTTTTTTTCCTTCAAAAATGTATTGTTGGTAATATTTTTCCTTCAAAAATGTATATTTTTCTATAAAAGTCTATTTTTATGTATATATTTCTATAAAAATGTATTTTTATACTTTCATAGTGTTTTGACCCCAGTTTGGGGATTAACTATTTGCTCATAGCTGGGACCCTAACAGGTGCTACCACTCCAGGTCAGGGTAGACCTGGGAACAACAGCAATTAAGCGGTGGTTACATGCTCCTCACAACCTCCCAATCAGAGGCCATACTGCTGGATGCAGTTTACCGTCATGCTCAGAACCTACCTCTTTACAGATTTTGAAATTGAATTTTAAATAATAGAAAGAAAATTTCAATGCATAAAAAAATCCATTTATTTCTAGTAAAATAAATCATAAGTTTTACGAACAAGAAAATGAAGTTTTAATTTTTCCAAAAAAACTTTGTTAAGTAAAACTATTTTTCACCCATGCCGGACAATATAATCTTTAACGGAACTGAATCACTGATGCTGGAGATGTAGTTAAATAAGAAGATGGGGTGAATATTATAAAAGAGTAATAGTGAATTGCTTCAGTGCAAAACTTATCTATTTTATTAATTTACAGCCAGAGGAATCAATTTATGTACTAAACATCAAATCCGAATATATGTTAAACTTAATTCAATTCAAACTTTCACTTTAAAATAGTTTTTAGCATAAAAATTTAACATCAATATTGTTAATAAAAAATCTTATTAAAATTAATTCCATACATGTGTGTGTGTGTGTTTGCATGTGATAATAAGCAGTTCATGAACTGATCAAGGTTTTTCTTGTAAATCATCTTTATTTTTGGTACCCTTTGAAAAAAAACTTAATGACACTTTTTGTTTTAACTTTTGAGTCATAAATGTATTTTCATCTTCACTGATGCAAAAAATCTTTCTGAGTTGATACATTGAGAGAAAAAATACCAAACTATTGTATTTGGAGAGAAGACATAATGTGCAAACATGGTAAAACAATTTGGATGAAAACATAAACATTATTCCATGAATTGTTCATACAAATATTCTTATTTACGTTTTATTATTTCTTTTGCTAAATAGATTTTCTAAAACTCCTCAGTTTGATAATTTATCCAGTATGAAGGAAGAAAAGATTCCTATAATTAAGGATGGCGTTGGGTGTTGGAAATTGCTACGAACTGTATTAATCTTTTTTTTCTTTCATAGTCTTAAAAAAAATAACCCTTTGGTAAATTACACATCACTCAATAAGTCCTGAGCCTGACATATAGATGTCACCACTTATGAAAAATTCACATAATTTTTATGAAGTACTAATCTTCAAATAACATGTGACAAACTTTGAGTTCAATCAGATTATTAGTTTACAAATTACAGTTATTTAAGTGAAGCTACTGTTGCAAATTTTCAAAACAATAGAGAAATCTGAATTTTCTGTGTTAATAAATTTTGCTTTTTGATGGGGAAAAATACTGTTCAAGCAAAGCACTGGCTTGATAGGTATTGTTCAGACTCTGCTCTGTGAAAAACAGTGGTTGAGAGGTGGTATGCTTTAAATGAGTCATACAGGCACAAATGATGCTGAATGCTTGGGTCACCTAAAATCAGCAGTTGTCTCACAAAACACCAAAAGAATGGCCGATTGTAAATTGAAGTTGAATGAGATAGCAGAGGAGTTGAACATATCAGAAGGCAGTGTATTCATCATTTTGCATGTTCATTTATCAATGAGGAAGGTGTATTTATAGTGGGTACCGTGTTTGCTCACAGTCGATCAAAAACCTGTCAACAATTCAGAGAGTTGTTTGCAACTGTTTCAATGCAACAAGAAGGAGTTTTTGCATAAATATGTGACAATGGGTGAAACAAGGATCTGCAAAAAAGGGGTGCATATTGGGAGTCACCAGTGTAGCCATAGGGAGATGGTTAATGTTTATTAATTTGGCCTTGTGTCAGACATAACTGAACTCCCTACAGCTTACAAGTTTTTATCCAGGATTATCATCAGAATTATCAGAAGGTTGTAAATTGTGTGGAAGAGTAGAAGAATAAAAATATACATTTTTCATGTTTAAATAGAAATTTATTAAAAGACTAGAATAACAAGAATAGGTAGCAGTTAATGTTCAATGAGAAACAAATAGTGAGTTAAGGGTTTCAAGAGTTGAAGAAATGTTCGTAGTAGTAATTTGTTGGAAAGAGTTTATGTGTACATATGTATGTATGTATGCATGAGTATTTGTTTGGTAGGAATGTCTTTGAATGGAGAAGAGGAAGTAAAAGGAATCAGCACATGAGAAAGAAGGAGAAAGAGGACGATGTTTGACATGATCTTTTGTCTGAGTTGACTTGAAATTTCTGCCTTGTTACATTTTAGCTTGTCATCTCTCCTGCTTTCATGTTTCTCTGACTGAATGACACTGATTGAAGTCATTTATATATCTTTTAGATTTTTCACACTGAATTGCAAAGTCCTTTTTGGCCTTGGAAATCACTTCTGTTGGTCAGAAAATCAATTTAACATCTACTTGCAAAATCCAATTTTGACTTTTTCTTTAAGCACATGGTCAATCCTTTTTCTATTTAAAAAAAAACAGGATTTCACATGTCATTGTGAATTTTTATAAAAGTGAAGAAAGTTGATTTTAATTTTTAATTTCCTCTCCCACAGATCCACCACTTGACTTAAAAGTCAACTTGGCAGTTAGCTGAGTAGACATCAGCAGGTGAAAATCATCCAAAGTGACCAAAGACGCAGATATCAGCAGGCAAGGATTTGGCTTCCATATTTTGGGATGCACAAGGTGATTTGTTCATTGATTACCTTGAGAAAGTAAGAACCATCAATAGCAAAAATTATATAGCATTATTGGTGTGTTTGAAGGAAGAAATTGCTAAAAAATGACCACAAATGAAGTGATCTCTCACCAAGACAATGCACAGTGCCACAAGTTGATTGCAACGATGGCAAAGCTACATGAATTGCACTTCAAACTGCTTCTGCATTCACTCTATTCTCCAGATCTGGTCCTCAGCAACTACTGGCTGTTTGCAGACCTCAAAAGAATGCACTAGGGAAAGAGATTTGGCTCCAATAAAGAAGTGATATTGGAAACTGAGGCATATTTTGAGACCAAAGACAAATCATTCTACAAAAAATGCATTGAATTCTTAGAGAAGTGTTGAAATCAGAAGACTATGTAGATGAGTAAAATCAAATTTTGCCTAAAAGTTGCTGTTTTTTTTAGTTAGGCCCGGGATTAATTGAGTGATGTGTTAAAAAGAGAAAATTTCTAATTGAAAACGTTTTGTAAACATGAACAATACCATTTTTTAAGTTGTGGGTATTCTTAAAGTGTTTACTTCACTGAGATCCCCATATCATGCTGAACCCTGTATTTAGTCTGGCTGAGGCAATATTTTTTATCAGACTAAACAACTTTCTTTAGTTGTGCAAATTCATGTAAAACTTAATTTTCAAATTAAAACTTTTCAAGAAAAAGTCAGATTTCTAGAAGTGACTTTGATTTTCTCTTTTGTGCTGAACCACTTTTGTTTCAAGTACAATTAATCAGGCCCAAGTTACAGATACAGCTTCAGATAACAACTTATAAGGACTGAACCAAATTTTTAGGGATTCATTTTCCTCTTTTATTCTTAATTTGTTTGTTTCCAA
The DNA here is from genome assembly GCA_037127315.1 of Ascarosepion bandense. Classification (NCBI taxonomy): domain Eukaryota; kingdom Metazoa; phylum Mollusca; class Cephalopoda; order Sepiida; family Sepiidae; genus Ascarosepion; species Ascarosepion bandense. The sequence continues at coordinate 681,270 of JBBBDQ010001307.1, forward strand.
GTAGGATCAATCTGGCTCTAGTTACAGATCATGATTCAAATTAAAATTTTCCAGGAATGAATCCAAATATTTAGGGCTTATTTTGTTCTCAAACTATTTCTTTGCAAGGATGAACATTTGTTATATATCGCCATACGACGACAAAACAACAAACACGCATATATAAAAATATAAGGTTATATTTTTATTAATGACGACGAACTGTGTGGAATAGAGAATGGGAGGGTGAGGGCGCATATAGAATGGCTGACGGGAGTGTAGTCTGCCTGTGTTGTCTCTCTCTGCTTCCACCGGCCGCTCTCTGCTACTGGCGAATCCGTGTGTCGAGGTCTTTATATAGTCCTCTATAACCGGGACTTTCCTTCCGGTTTTTGCCTCGCCCACGCAACGCCCACGTAATTCTAAGAGGCACCTGATCTGTTTGCCTCTGTAGCCATTTCCGCCGCTGTCGGAAATAAGGTCAAAACGACATCCGCTCCGGCTTCGACAGGATGTATTTCACAAACACCTGTCTTGTCGCTTCGCTGCCCCCTTCACCGATGGAAAACACCATCGCTTGCATCACTTCCTCGGGTGGGGCCAGATTGTTATATTACACATTCAGGTTCAATTTAATGATAATATTTCAGATTACAATTTCCAGTATTGAACCAAATTTTTAGAGGTTAATTTGTTTCTCCATAATATTATCAACATCTTTCAAGAAAAAAATTAATCATGCACCAATTAGATGTATTTCATCTAATTTAAAGGTTAAGTTCAAATTTTAGGGTTGACATTTTTTCTCTTATATTTGACTTCTTTGTTAGCAAATATCTTCACTCAAACTGAAATTATGAATACCGCTGAAGAATACCAATTTTCATAACATTTTACCTTTTATTTTGCTTGTCTCTTTTATTCTCAAAACTTCTGATTGTGTAATGATATATTACACAATCAGGCTTAAGTAATATAGCTTCAGACTGCAACTCTCAAGGATTGTGTCTAGTTTTCAGGGGTTACTTCTTTTTAAGTACAATCAACCAGACTCAATAATATTTTTTCTAATTACAACTTTTCAGAATTGAATCCAATTTTTAGAGTAGGCATTTTTCTCTCTTGCCTTTTTTCTGAGTACGAAAAGAATATTTGTGATGTTGTTTCTGAATCCAATTTACTATAACTATGTCTAATTTTAGAAGATTACTTTGTTTCTACTTTATATTCACAAACACAAGCGCATATAATGTTCGGCTCATTTTTTGAGAATTCATTTTCAAAATTTCCCCGAGTTATAAGTGAATTCCAAGATTTTCTTTTAGTTAAATAGAAAAACTTTCAGCTGTTATATTTTTTCTAATGTTATTTTGAGTTTCACTCGATTCATGTGTCTCATTTCTTGTTGCTTCCCTAATGGCAGCCTGACTTCTTTTTCTCAAAACAGGCCACCCAAAATATTCTATACTGATTGGCCAACACCAAAGGTAAAATTGATTCAAATTGATAGCAAATGATTGTTAAGCAATTGTAATGATATTTGTCTATATTTCTGAGATGAGGTAGTATTTACATTATTCAGACTATTGTCCTCATCTTTGTTGCCATTTGTACTGTGTTTTGGCCGTTGTATGCTCAGGCCATCTACAGAAGCTAGGAATTTCAAACCAAATGCTTTGTCTATATTTCTGAGATGAGGTGGCATTTACAGTATTTACATTTGTTGAACTATTGTCCTCATCTTTGCTGCCATTTGTATGATGTTTTGGTCGTTGTATGCTCCGGCCTTCTTCAGGTGCTGGGAACTTCGAACTGAACCCTTTCTCTATATTTCTGAGATGGAGTAGTATTTACATTATTCAGACTATTGTCCTTATCTTTGTTCCCATTTGTACGACGCTTTGGCCGTTGTATGTGCCAGTGTTCCCTCAGGTGCTAGGAATTTCAAATCGAACCCTTTGTTATCATCACTGGGGTATATCATCCTCATTCCTTGCGTAAAGCCTCAATTGAAAGTCATGAATTATCTCCCTCTAACCTTGCAAGTTACTTGTTCACTACTGCTGTAGCCTGGTATTGAACTCACAACTCTAAGAGTCAAGTCAGGAACTAACCAATGTCTATATCCACTGGGCCATGTGTCCTTAATTGTAATGATATATTACACACCGGACACAAGACTTTCTCAGATATAACATAACATTTTATTCAACTCCTGATTTGTATTTGTGCAAGAGTGTGATCCCAGGTCCTCCTCATCCAAAACATGGCCCTTACATTCTTGTCTGCAATGTCTCAGCAACTGCTTAACTCTGAGGCAAATAATACAGAGAGATTCCTTGGTAAAATTCTAGAGGGTAATTATTTTTTTCCTTGTGGATTACTGTGGCACTTATAAACAGGCTAAAGCATTTGTAGAATAGCTAAATGTTATAACTAAATACTAAAACTATAGTTTCTGTTTTATAATGCCAGTTGTGAGAGAAGCAAAACAATTGTTAAGTGCTGCATACTTTCATTTGGAATTTATGCCAAAACAGAATTATCTGTACTTTTATGCTGACATATTGGCAGTGTGGATCCGTTCGTTGAAATTTTGAAAAACACTAAATGAAAAAAAAGTGTAATTTTTCCTGACAGCTTTGATCAACAGAAAGAGAATATCCAGAAACTGAAAAGAAAAATTGTTGAAATTAATTAGAAAATAGAAACTCTAAGTACTTATTACATCATTTCATTTTTTTTGCCATCAGAACAGAAATGAAGAAGCAAAAAAACCAAAACAAAGAAGTGTATGTTTGCTTTAAGGTCATTGCTTGAAGCCATTTGAAATTCTGACATCAAAGTATTTCAAAAATACACTTTCCCACCATTTGTTCTTATTTTTGACAACTGTTTTTAGTTCGCTGCTCTTAGAATTTTGTTTTGCTCGAGGGAAGCTGAATTTTGTTCAATTTTTTCTTTCCTTATAAGCAGATTAAAACAGATATGAAATGTTTCCTTCTCCATTGTCATCATGAAAGACATTTGAGTTTTTTTGGTCTGTTGTTTCCTCAGACAAGATAAGTTTCTTTTACTTACTTTGCCTGAATTATTTTTTGTGAATTTGGATTATTTTTCTCATCTTCTGCATTGAGATTTTATTCTTCAATTTTTCATATATCTGGTTTTTACATTAATTTTTCAATTTTGTTCATTTATTTCCTGAATTCCATACTGTATTTCTTGGCACCTGGATTCAAGGATCTGACGTTATGCATCCCAAGTGGCTTAATGCAGTTCTTGTATTAGTTCATTTTTAATCCTTGTCTGTATAAAATCAAAATCTCTTGTTCCTTTACATAAAATAAAATGTTTCTCTCACTTATTCAAAAACATCTAAGACAATTACAAATCTGCTTTTCAAGATGATTCTATTTCATAATTCTTAGTTTTTGTGTTTTAATAAAACAAGAGAAGAAAAATCTAAGGATGGAGGAAAAAGAATTTCTGCAGAACATTCAAGAAAGAAAATTAAAGTAAGTAAATGAATTACTTCATTAATATAGAAATAATCCATCCTTTTATTAACCAGCTATGGTCATCTGAAGAGCTTATTTCTCAAGAGTAGAATAAATTCTAATGAACATGATAACATTTATATTAGCTGTTTCCTCAAATGAAGATATTCAGCATTGGCCGAACAGCAGATGCTACTTTTAGTTGAAATTTGCAAAATCTTTCTCGAAAAGAAATTTTTCATGAAAATAGGTTTCTCAAGTCCAGTAGCTGTTATTGCTCTTTCCAGTATTGATGGGGGTTTACTTCCTAACCTTTTACTTGAAGTAGTGTGGAATGTCTGTAGGGAATAGAAAATTAAGAATTAAAATCAACCTTCTTCATTATAAAAATTCACAATGATGTGTGAAATACTGATCCTTGTTTTTCTCATACAGAAAAAGGATTGACCATGTGCTTATCGAAGAAGTTGAAACCATATTTTGCAAGTAGGTGTTAAATTAATTTTGAGCAATGGGAGCAACTTGAAAACTTCGTGATCCAGTGCAAAATTCAAAAGAACAATAAAAGGCTCAAATCAGTGTCAGTCAAGACAGTCATTCAGATGGAAGCAGCGAGAAAGACAACGGTAAAATGTAACTTCAACTTCAAATCGACCCAGAGATAAGGTCAGGTTGCACCTTGTTCTCTTTCTCTTTATTTCTCATGTACTGATTCATTCTACTTCTTCTATATCCAAAGACATTTCTACTAAACAAATGCATACATATGTACGTATGCATATACTCTTTCAACAATTACTACTACAAACAATACCTTTAACTTTATCATTGAACATGAACTTTACCCTTAACTTCTTAATAATGTTTTTAATTGCACATTAACTTTTACAACTTGTGTTATTCTGTTCTTTTAATAAATTTCTATTTTAACATGAAAAATGTATATTTTATTCTTACTTTATTCCACACAATTCCACATATTCCAGCCTGCCATCACCCAACCTTCTGATAACAATTAAAACCTTCTGATGATAATTCTGCATAAAACTTGTAAGCTGTAGGGAGTTTGGTGAAGTATCACACAAGGCCGAATCAAATAAATATTAACCATCTCCTTACGGCTACATTGGTGACCCCGAAAGATGAAAAGTTGTTGCTACTGTTTAAAATCTACAAGTGGTCAGGCAGCATTTACAACATTCATATGAGAGTCTTGATCTGATGAGGCTGTTTAAGAACATGATTAGAATTTTCAGGTTGATGTTTTGGTTTTATAGCAATTTGCAGTGTTAGACAACATTCTATATTCAATTTCCTTTTCTTCTACACTAAATTTGTTAAAGCTGATCCATACACCAAAATATTTGAAGTGCTTAGTATTTATTAATTTCTTATCCTGAATTTTTATGATAGATTCAGGGTCAGTGCTTTCATTTTAATTATAGATTATTGTGTCTGTTTTGAAAAGGTTTATCTTCAGTCCTATTTCTTCAAATATTTGGTTGAGGATTTTGATTTATTGCTCAAGATCATCCTTATTCCAACTATGAATACTTATGTCATTTGTCTATCCTCCCAGCCCATTAGTATACTGGCCTCAGGAGGGGAAGTAAGATCTCAGTTTTCTATCACTATACTTGGTTGAGATATGTTATAGAAAGATGAAAGGATCACTACCTATGTCACCTCATGTTTTTGTATTAAAGGGAACCTATAAGAACCCTCTATTTTGACTGTCATCTAGAAGCATGTCAAGGACACTTTATATCATATTATATAAGATTTTATTAAGCAGGTCAATGTTTTTAGAATAACATTGGTATTAACCAATCAAGTGCAGTTAAATTTTCAAGACATATTTATATGATGAATGTACTATATATAAATTTTAGCTTATAATATCACTTTATTTCAGAATATTTATAAGAAATTATTTGATGGTTTGAGAATTTATTATGGAACACAAAGGTTGTTTATCATACTAATAGGAGAGTTACTGGATATTTATTTTAAATTTTCAATAAACATTGCCAAAGGGCATAAGAAAAAGATAACCTTAAAAGCACAAGATATTGTAAAATTACTCAGTGATAGGAAAACATAATTAGAAATTGCAAAAACATTGAACAGAGATCAAAGAAAGTAAAAAAATAAACTGAAAATATTAGCAAGTAAAGAATAAGATAAAATGGTTTTAAGAATAATACAACAAAAAATCAAAAGAGTGAAAAATAAGAAAAAGTTGATTGGCCAGCAAGTTAAAGTTTTTGAAAGTTGGTGTTACACATGTAAACATAGGGAAAAGATTCAGAGAATTACAAATAATAATTAAGGCATGAAAGTATCCAATTTATTACCTTGGTGTAAACATCATAATGTTGGGAAAAGTATATAAAAACTAATTTTTCAATGTTAATTTTTAGTAATCAATGTATATATGTGTAGAGCTAAATTGGCTGGACCTGAGGGTTAAGATAAAACTTAAGTAATGTTAAAATTGAAATGGTAGAAAAATTGAAAAAATTAATTAAGGTTAACCTGATGAAGGTTTAGGGAATGTCAAGGAGTGTATATTAAAATATGAAATAATAATTTTTCATGTATATGTGATATTGTGTTAACATGTTTCTGTAGCCTATAGTCATGTTGGACACTACAAACAAGTTATTATTTACATTTTTTTTAATAAGGATGAATATTATAAGCTGAACTCAGTAATATTTTTTAAAAATAGCATTATATTCCCATTTTTCATTTAAAAAATTTAAAATACAAAAATTTTACCCATCTATTTCTCTTTCTTGTCTCATCATAAATCTAAGCAAGGATATATTGCTCGAGGGTAATATTCTTCAAAATAAGTGACTATCAAATCTAACTTCTATATTTGGCTAGTGATGGTGATGTTGATTTTTTTCTATTGTGTGACAAGATGCAAAGATAGAGAATATGGCATTAAATATAGACACACAGCTATAGCTCATCAACAAAGAATAGCGGTCAGATACATCAATAAAAAAAGTTGGAGGATGAGTGAAAATATCAGTGACTCCCTCGGGCAGTAAGCTTTCTCGAGTTGATATCTTATTAAACATTTAGAAGCACGATCAATGGATAGCCAAAGTTGACATTATGGTTTGCACTTGCAGAGAGAACACAGAAATCAATGCCACCTTTACTCTGTGATGGACATGAAACTTAATATTGCAATATTTTATCTCTGCAGCAAAAATGATAGTGCATTTAAGCCTGATGCAAACAAGAACATTCTTTTGTAATACTTTTAGGAAGCTACAGACATGGATTCCATTTGCGGCTTGTCAGCAGAAAAGTTCCTGTGCTTGCATAAAATAACAAAAAACAACTAATAGTAGAAGATGCTGAAAATTTAGCAGCACCACCAAAAAAGATTTTTAAAAATTTTGATATTTGGTCATTTGGTCAGCTTTTGAGAAGTGGGTCAGAATCAGAACTTTTCTGCACCTCCTTTTATTGTAACTACTCTATGAGAGGAGCAGTTATTTTAAACTCACAAAAAAACATATTTTTTCAATGATTTTGTGTGTGTGTGTGTGTGTGTGTGTGTGTGTGTGTGTGGAAAGAGAGGATTGTGAATATTTTGGTTACAAATCTATTCTCATCTTTGTTTGGAATTAATATTATTTTCCACTTATCCATTGTGTGTTTATCTTTGGCTTATAGCAGTGTCAGATCTGCAAATTAATACCATTTAAGAAATATTAAATTCATAAAATATGCACACACACACACACACACACACACACACACACATATATATATATATATATTTCACTTCACAGTAAAAGTTTGTATTTTTTGTCACAAATCAATTATCTATATTGGACATACTATCACCTCCTTGAGTGGATGTGCCATGCTTCATGAGTCACCAGATTAAAGTGCTTTAAAAACATCTATCCACCCACAATTTACAAGAACCCTTAAGAAAAATTCTGGTTCAAAACACTAAGATTTTATATAAATCCCATTATTGGAAACATCTCACTATTCAAGAGGCTCTATTGAACATCACTCTCCTACCATCAACCTGATGTTATTTTACTGTGGTAATGGAATGTTAAAAGTATTTTTAGAAATAGAAAGATTCTCACATGATTTCTAGTCACACTTAACATATGAAGACTCAGAATAAATACTCCGATTAAAAACAACACAAAAAATAAAATATAATGTAAAAAGTCAAATCATGAAGAAAAACTAATAACAAAACATTGAAAAGAAGTGGCCAAAAGTGCTTGGAACATTAAAAATTATGGAAAATTTCTGTACTTCCTTACTTATGGAAAAATGTTAGCATGTTGGAAAAACTAAATAAAAAATTAATTAAATCTTCCTTGTCTGTCATATTTAGGTTAGGGCCAGAAATAAAGACATTAGGATGGAATAGAGTTTAGCAAATATATTACAAAGAACAGTGGTAGAAACAAATACAACATGAGAAGATCACCAGCGGGACTGTATTGGTCCGGCTGTGAGAGCTATCTACTGAAATAGACCTCTCTCTGCTCAGCACAAAGCAGAAACTGCTGCTTATTTATAGTTTGAAAGAGTTCATATGTGCCATGGGTAAATTACCATAACTATATATATATATATATATATATGAGTTGAATAAATGGATTGAAATCTGACAAAATGAATAGAATAAGTAAAGAACAGGTAAGAAAAAAGTGTCTTTAATCTAAGCTGTTTTGCTTTAACAAGCTTCTTTAGAGATTTTTTTAAAAAATGAATGATTTAAAACTTTTTTTTTAAATTAAGAACAATTTCTCCTAAAATCCACAGACAGTATCAAGCTTCAATGAAGATACTGTCTCTGTGGATTTTTAAAAGATTTTTTTCAAAGTTTAAAAATATTTTTGAAATCATTCGTCTTTAAAACATTTCTTCTGAAGAAGCTTGCGAAACATATTAATTAGATTAAAGACATTTTTTTCCTACCTGTTCTTTAGTTATTCTATTCATTATATATATATATATATATATATAGTGTTGAATATGATAAATAAGGAATATTTCATGTTTATAATTTTTTCCTACCTGTTCTTTACTTGTTCAATTCATCATATATATATATATATATATATAGTGTATCATCGAGGCAGCAGATAATTTTCTAAACATATACTGTTAGATATAAGAGAAAATGAATGTCTGTTATGTTTAATCATGTGCCATTTTAAACATTGTATTTTGGCTTTAATTTCTGGTGAAAATAAAGACAAAAATTCTCCAACATTTGGATAATTTTTATTAAGTTGGTTCTAAGCTTTCAGCTCACATGAGCCATCTTCAGAGAGGTTACAGGAATGTTAACATAAAAACATCCACCATCAAAGATGATTTTATCTTGTGTTGACATAAAACTTTGCTAAGCAACGATAACAGTTACCAAATAGCAAGCGAGAGGATTTAGTTGTGTGCTTCTAGGGTTATTATGACTATGAGGTTAATTGTTTTAAAATTTTTATAATATATAATGAGCTTAATTTTATTTATTGTTAAACCTAAATATGACAGAAAATAAATAATATAATATAAATGTTAAATTTATTGGTTTAACATTTCTACATATTTTGTTTTATATATATATATATATATATATATATATATATATATATATATATATATACTGTTGAATATGATAACTAAGGAATATTTCATGTTTATAATTGTTTTTTTCCTACCTGTTCTTTACTTATTCTATTCATCATATATATATTGTCAAATATGATAAATAAGGAATATTTCATGCTTCATGCTTATAATTTTTTCTCTAGTTGTAAAAACTATTTGAATTATCAGAATTGCTCCTAACAAATAAATAAAATAAATAAAAACATACTTACACTTAACTTTGGATATTTTAACGTATGAGAACAATCAAGTCATCTTGATTGCATTTTGAATTATAAACAAGAACTCTAATAGGAATGGAATCCTACTGCCCTCCACACAACACAATGTAGGAAACAAATACTATCAATCTCTCCTTGACTTGAAAATGACTAAAATATTAGTCAGAAATGCATGTCACAATAATCATTATGGATAGTTTCTATGCACACTTAGTCCTCATTAAAGAAAAACCCTGAAGAGAGTAGAAAAACTAAATAAAATATCTAAAAAATATTCTTTGCCCAACATATTCAATAAAACATGTATAAAAGAAGGGTTATTGCTGAAATATACAGTGTGCATGTGTGTGTGCTTAACAGTGTGTGGCTTGTTGTTTCAGATACAATAGGTGGTTCTATCAGTCAGTTAAGTGCCATACGTGATACACACTTTGGGTAATCATGTCTTGAAAGAGACATAACTGACTGGGCAGAAGGTTATCCCGCAGTAGGTTGCTATTACTTTCTGCACTAGACTGGTTGCTAGCCAGGGCTAAAACCCCAATCTGTCCTATTATTTAACCCATAATTGGAGGGAAGAGATGGATTAATACCTTTCCCAAGGGTGTTTGTGTGTAAGTGAATGCAAGGAATTCAACTGAAATTTGAACTCTGCTTCCCAATTTCTTGTTCCGAGCCAATAACCACAGCACCAAAATGCACATCCTTATGTCTTTCTATAGGCCCCTCAAAATCAAGCCGGGTGGATTATGGTACCAGATGTAATCCTATTATTCTGGTGGGGGATCTGGTTGTTTTACATGTGTGTTTATGATTTTGATGTTTTCTCTCTCAGGTTTTGTTTCTGATATTAGGGTAGCATTATGGCTAGCAGCAGCTGCTATTTGTTATGAACATTGGTTTAGCAATCTCTTGAAATGGTGACATATCCCACCCACTGTTTAGATAAAATTGAAAAAAAATCCCAAGATCAGGGTTAAAAAGTAACAAAAACCCTATTCGGTTGATGGATGAAAAAAATTGATTAAAATCTTGGGTTAATGATGAGGAAGACCAGAATAGTTTATCAAGATATTAACTAAATATAATTTATTTTAGATATTAGTAACAAAAAAAAATAGTGTTTTCTTTTTGCAGTTCTTTTTGCTGTTCAAAAGATATCTGCTTAAATACTATGCCTGGCAACAGGACTCTGCACCATACCTCACAAACAGAAGAACCCAGTCATATCTGTCAGAGAATTTCTGCAACCACATTACCCCTTACATCTGGCCACCTAACTCCCCAGAGTGCAATACCCTTGATTATTGTATGTGGGGTGCAGATGAATAAAACACCGACAGAACTCATTGTAACATCAAAGATGAACTGAAGTCAAAGATTATAACTACATTCACCAACTAAAAGAAGGAGACCATCCACAAGAGCTACAGAAGATTCCAAAGTTCTCTTGAGGCCGTGATTGAAAACAAGTGTGATTTTTACTGAATAAATTTACTGAAACAAAATATGTATTTTATGATATTTTTATGTAATTTTGGTAAATATATGTCTTAACATGAGATGTCAGTGTAATTTTAATTTTTGTGTAATTTAGATGACAATTTCTACATCACATGTGTGTGCATGCATATATATATAGCACATCACTCAATAAATCCCAGGCCTAACTAATAAAACAACGTTTAGGCAAAATTCAACTTTATTCATCAACATACTCTCTTTCTAGGGTAATGCACTGATTTCAACGGTTCTCTAACAATTCGATGCCTTTTTTGTAGAACAATTTGTCTTTGGCCTCAAAATACGTCTCAGTTTCCGATATCATTTCTTCATTAGAGCCAAATCTCTTTCCCTGGAACATTCTTTTGAGGTCTAGAAACAGCCATTAGTTGCTGTATAATACAATGGATGTGAAAGCAATTTGAAATGCAATTCATGTAGCTTTGCCATCGTAGCGATTGACTTGTGGCATTGTGCTTGTCTTGGTGAAAGATCACATTTTTCTTCTTCATTTGTGGCAGTTTTTTGGCAAGTTCTTCCTTCAAACACACCAATAATGGTATATAATATTGGCTATTGATGGTACTTACTTTCTCAAGGTAATTGATGAACAAAATACTCTGCGCATTCCAAAAGATGAAGACCAAAACCTTGCCTGCTATTTGAGTTTTTGGTTGCTTTGGACAGCTTTCACCTGCTGAAGTGAAGGAGTGGATCAATATTTCATCCATTGTCACATATTTATGCAAAATCTCCATCTTGTTGCATTTAAATCATTGCAACCAACACTCTGAATCGTTGACGCGTTGTTGTTTTTGATCGACTGTGAGCAAACGTAGCAACCACTTTGAAAACAGCCTTCTCTTTGACAAATGTTCATGCAAAATGGTGAATAGACTGCTTTCTGATATATTCAACTCCTCTGCTATCTTGTGCCACTTCAATTTACAATTAACCAAAATGAATTTGTGGATTTTTTGGTGTTTTTCAGGACACACTGCCAATTTTGGGCAACCTGTGTGTTCAGCAGAATTTTTGTCTGTACAAACACATTTAAAGTCAGCATACCACCCCTTAACCATTGTTTCCATTGGAGAAGAGTCCAAATAACTCTTATCAAGTCATTGCTTTGCTTGAACAGTATTTTTTAACATTAGAAACCAATGCTTTATCAACACAGAAAATTCAGATTTTTCTATTGTTTTGAAAATTTGCATCAGTAGTATTACTTAATTAACTGTAATTTGTAAACTAATAATTTGGTTGGATCCAAATTTTGTCATGTGCCATTTGAAGGTTAGTACTTCATAAAAATCATATGGGTTTTCTATTAATAGCACCATCTATATTTCAGGCCTGAGACTTATTGAGTGATGTGTTATAGATAGATATAGGAAGCAAGAATTCATTGAAACATATTTTGTTGAATTTAACCAACAAGGGCTGTTAATTCATTTTCTTTTTTTATTCTTCTAAAATCTTCTTTAGGATCAATCAAATAGACTGAAAAGACAAACTTAATCTTCTATTTGGAAGGATTGCCAAACTATTAAGTTAATTCAGATCTCTCCCCACTGACACACTGCTTAAAATTCTTAATGGCTGCTGCAATTGTAGGCAATAAAAACAGATTTTGTGTTTGTACACACATATACACGAGCAGTATATAAACACACACATACAGATCTACTTTTAAGGGCAAAACTATCAGCAGCACCTACAAAAATTTAATTGCTTTTGAAATATTTCTGAAGCACCATTTAACAGAATAAAGAATTTTTAATCTACCATTTCTAAATATATCTGTTTAATTTAAAAAGCATTTGTGGTGCGTGGATGTGTGTAGTGGTGCAGCAGATATCGGCTCAGAACGAGAAATCGGGGAGATGAGTTCAAATTCCAACTGAATTCCTTGCATTCACTTATGCACAAATACCTTTGGTAAAGATATTAATCTGTCTCTTCCCTCCAGTTATGGGTTAAATAATAAGACAGATTGGGTTCTATAGCCTTGGTCGGCAACCAGTCTACCGCAGAAAGTAATGGCAACCTACTGCAGGATAATCTTCTGCCCAGTAAGTAATGTCCCGAAAGAGACATGATCGCCCAAGTGTGTATCACATATGATACTTAACTGACTGATATTATTTTACTTTGCAAGGTCAAAGTTAAGTCACAAAACTCAATAAATACCAAGTCCCAAACTATTAGACTCCACTTGATGTAATAGTCAATGGTTCATTTTTTTAATTAAGCATGACCTGTAACTTTTTGGTATAGTTTTCAGCTTGTCTTAGGATGTCTCTTATGTTTTCAGTTCATCTCATGGATTTAAGCTATGGCTTCATCTGGGTCAGTTAATAATATTCACATTGGCATTCTAAAAACAGTTCTTTGCCAAAAGTAATCTATACTTCAAACCTTTGTTATGTTGGAAGAATAAAATGACAACACAGACTTTTCTGTTGACTACTTTAGGTTTCTTCAAAATCTTCTATTCTTCATGATTCATTCCATCCTAATGAGATTCCCATTTATAAATGCACTGAAGCATCTCCATAGCATTATTCTCCCACCACCATGATTCCCTTTGGATGTTACAACTCTCCTTTCTTAGGCAATATCTTCATGGTCAAAGAAATCTAATTTTTTCTAATTATCTAGTATGTTTCATCTTTTTACAAAATGTTCTTAGCATATTTCAGGCTTGTTTAACCACATTTTGTCTGTAGATGTGGAGTTTTTCTTCGTCTCTGACCTAACACTTTATTCCTGTGCAGAGCTTTAGTGACTGCTTTCTTTGGAACTTCAATTCTGAACTTGGCTAAAACATTAAGTAGAGCCTTAACAGGTGTTCTAGGGTCTTTAGAAACATCTCTCACAGTTTTTTTCCAGTCTTTGAAATCTTTTGATTCACAGCTCTGATAGTCTTCTTTCTAAAATGTTGATCTCTCTCTGAACTTTTTTGTTGTGACCGTGTTGGGGCCAGAAATAAAGGCACAAAAAAGAAACAGAGGTAAATAAATATATTTAACAAAGACATTAGTACAAACAAATACCAATGAGAGATTATTAGCATGATTGTTAGTCCAGCTGTCAGAGTTATCTGCTGGAATAGATTCTGCTCTCACTCTCTACAAATCAAAACTGCTGCTTATATATAGTTTGGAAGAGTTCATGTGTCATATGGGTAAGTCACCAGAACATTTTTGATAATACTTCTCAGTCCAGTTCTTAAAAATATCTTGATAACATTGTACATCCTTGTCCTGCTTTGTGAACATCAAAAGTTCCTTTTTGGAAGTCTAATTTAATTTCTTTTGTTTTTGATGTGATAACTTCACAAATGACAGCATTTTATAATTTGTTATAATGTGTGTTTATTGGAAAATGTACCTTAGTGAAAACTTAATTTCACAAACCAGAATATTAATAAAGTTAAAGCACATCAGTTAACAACAGTTGTTTCAGCTATGGGTCAACTAAAAGAAGACTTCCTAATGGGTGGTTAATAATACTAAGGCAGGTGGGTTTTGGTTTGTTTCAAATAATTCAGTTATTGCAGGTAAAAGAAAAATAAATCCTGATTTTGCTAAAAAGAACTTGTGGAAAATTTTTAAAAGAATTCCATTTTTATGGGTGTAGGTGGGGGCAGAAGGATAATAATTTTGTTCTCAACACTATATATTGGTAAAATTACTGATACAATTCCTTGCATTCACTTATGTGCAAATACCCTTGGGAAAAGTATTAATTCATCTCTTCCCTCCAATTATGGAATAAATAATAGGACAGATTGGGTTCTATAGCCTTGGTTAGCAACCAGTTTACTGCAGAAAGCAATGACAACCTCCTGCAGGATAATCTTCTGCCCAGTCAGTCATGTCATAATCGCCCAAGCGTGTATCGCGTATGGCACTTAACTGACTTACTGATAAAAAGATCAAACATATTTTATTGAATTCAATCAGCATGGCCTGTTTATTTACATTTTTTGCAGTCTGCATATCTGTTGTCATAAATCCAGATCAAATTTATAAAATACTCAAACAAAACATTATGAGCATTGGACACTTCCTTTATAAATCTGATCTAGTATTACTTTCTTTTGGTGTTTTTTTATTTCTGCAATAAACATGTTTTGTTCTGCTTTTACTTTTATTTTTCCAGGGTAATTGATAGTTTGCATACTACATTGCATTACATGTTTTTAATTTCCATTTGACTTTTTAATACTGTAATAACAGTATCCTCAAACAGTTCAGTATTTTTTGGTATCAATCTTAATAAACCATATGCATGTCCTAATTTTTTGAACACTTGGCATTCCATCTTAAAATTGTAATTTGATAAGATGCTGCCCCAGCATTGTAGTCTATTTGCTGTATGTGTTGGAATTCCTTTTATTGAACCAAATATCCATAATAGTGGTCTGTGGTCTGTCTGTAAATGAGAACTCTTGTGTATAAAGTTTTGAATTTTTTCCCTGCAGGTATTATTGCTGACATCTCTTTTTCAATCTGGCTGTATTTTTTTCTGCTGATGATAGCAAATACAAAGCATGTGTGATAACTTTCATATTACTGTCATCATCTTTATATAGAATTACTGCTCTTATACCGCAAGCATCTGAAGCCAATACGATTTCTGATTTCTGATTTCTGATTGCAGTGCACTAATGATAAGTCTGACATTATTATTTTCAATCGTTTTTTGACACTTATCTGTCCAGTTTCACTTTACACCTTTTTTAAGCAAATTGTTCAGGTAAGATCTCAAATTATGAATATTAGGTGTGTAGATTTGATAATAATTTGCTAGTCCTAAAAATGCTTGAAACCTAATGACATTTACTGGAGAAGGCATTTGATTAATTGCATTTTCCCCTCAAGGGATCTAGTTAACAATCAATTTGTCAATGATTTGTTCTAAGTACTTGATTTTAGGTAAAAACAATTTGCACTTTTCCTCACTGAGTTTGAGTCCATATATCTGTAATTTAAAAAAAGAAATTCTTTACATGCTCAATATGTTGTTCCTGAGATACACTTTTAATTATCATATCATCCAGATAAGTATGTGTGTAATTACAATCTGCAAACATAGTCTCCATAGCTTGTTGAAATTCAACTTGAGCCATTTTTATCCTGAAAGGAAGTCGGTTAAACATATTCAATCCCTTGTGCATATTTATTGTTATTAACTCTGAACAAAATTCTTCAACTTGTATTTCCAAATATGACTCAAAGAGATCCAGCTTTGAAAAATGTATTCACTATTTAATTTTGCAAAACTTTCCTCTAGACTTAATAATGGGTAGTTATGTGATTTTAAACATTTGTTTAACTCATTTGAAAAATCAGCAGAAACACAATTTTTATTATTTCTTTTCTTTACATCCACTGCTGATGCTGCCCATTTTGAATAGTCAGTTTTTTCAATGACACTCATTTTTTTAAAGTCTGTACTAATTCTTTATTGACTTCATCCAATGCTGCAAACAGTAAACCACATTTTGGTGTAAATATTGGCATTGATCATGGAATCAGCTCATTTTTCACATTCCTTGTTAATGATTGCAGCATATGACACAATCTTCTCCATCATTTTTGTCAGATTCATACACTTTCAATAAGTATTGAATAACAAACTTTTCTCACTAAAAATTTTAGTCAGAATATTTACTATTTCTTCAAAGCAAAATTCTCCTGGTTTTCTCACTAGCACTAAATTACAGTAGCTGTCAGGTTCAACTGGTGCAAAGTGTCTCAACAAAAGTTATTTTTTCTTTTCTCCTCAGTCACTGCAGTCTTCTCTGTAAATTTGTTTGTATCCTCTAAAATAAGCAGAAAATGTAATTCCATAATCTGAATTGTATGTGGATTCAGCTATGAAATTTGCCACTGCATTGGGAGTGAAAGAAATTGGAGAATTTTTGTTGTTGTTTATGAAGTTCCAACAGTTGTTGCTGTTGCAATATTTTTTTACAAGTTGGACTAATGAGTCTTCCATATTTAAAAACAGCAAACCTGAAGAAGACTACCACCACCTTTAAATTTGTTGTTTTTAATTTTTTTTTAATTTTTAAAAGCGCAGTCTTATTGGTTATTTCATAAAGTTTCCAATTATCAAAAAAACAATTTGAAAAAATTTCAATATTTAAACAATTTTAGTAGGGCTCACTTTCTCATAAAACGTTACAGTAAATCAATCCTCCATTTTGGAACCATTTGCATTGGGGTCGTTTTGTTTTTGTTTTTTTTTTGGACGAGTTGTTGCTCTTGTTTTTGTCTTTTTCAAGTTTTCTTTAGTTCTTACGATGACATCTTCTGTGAAAACTTCAAGAATGGCTTTATTCAAAAATTTCTCAAAGGATTCAGTAGTTGAATATGTGCAAGCAAAAAAGTTAATTGCACAGGATCAATTTACTATCAGGTTGTATGAAAAACTGAGCCCTCCCTACTAAAATTGTTTAAATGTTGAAATTTTTACAAAGTTTTTTGTCAGTCGGAAAGTTTAGGGTTTAATTGATAAGATTGCACTGAAAAAAGTAAAAATAGATTGATGATCAACCAATTTACAGGTGGTGGTAATGTTGTACCGGTGAGTGGTTCCAAAATGAAGGATCGATGTATGAAAAACTAAGCCCCCCACCCCACTGAAATTGTTTAAATATTGAAATTTTTCAAAATTTTTTTGTCAATCGAAAAGTTTAGGGTGTATTCGATAAGATTGCATTGAAAAAATTTTAAAAAACCACAAATTTAAAGGTGGTGGTAGTCTCCTTCAGGTCCACCTTAAGGAAAAAATTACACTAATGTGGTTCTGGTTCTAATATCTCATTGTCATCATGATTTTATGCACCGCAGCAGAAAAGGTACTTTTCTTACTGCATATAAGTTTTGATTCCTCATTGCCACAGTTAACTCATTACTGATAATTATGATATCAGAACTCTGTTCTTGAACTCTTTTTCAGTTCTTTATTTAAGGTATCTTGCCTAGTTCATTTGTCTTACTAGGGATGAGGGGCCTTATTTAGTTCCCAACGTCTCACATTTTATTTCATATTTTGGGAAATCATATGCTATTATGTTGTTTTTTCGCAGATCTCAATGATCTTTTGCAAAGACAGAATTTTATAAAACTAACAACTGTGAATAAAAAAGTCAATTAAAATAGTTTTAATTCAGTTGTTAATTATGCAAAGTTTGACAACACTGAATCTATTCAGAAAAAAAGTAACAACAATATATAATTCAACTGCACTCATCTGATTTGAGATATTGATTAATATATTAATTATTAATTGGATCAGTTGATCTATATATACACATTTGGTTTATATTTCATTCATCCTGCTACATTATTTGTTTGTACATTTTATATCATGCAGAAATTTGTATATTGATTTCGATCAAGACTGGATATCAACTTTTTGTCATTTTGTTAATTACTGCCTCACTCCTTAGACTTTTATCAATAAATTTTTGTTCTAACTTTTTCTTATTATAATCTAAAGCAACTGGAAAATGCTTTTGTAAAACTCTTACGACATGACAAATTATCTTTTCTTTTGGATCAAAATCAGCAGTCTTATATCTTATCTAATCTTATTGCATTTCAAAAGCTATTTAAAGTTAAACTCAGTTATTATTCTTCCTAATAATGCTATATTTGAGAAAAAGCATAATTTCAGATCAGGCTGAATTAATTTCATGTTATATGGCTCATGTAGAGTTTTCAGATGTAACTTGTTATTCACAGTGAGTTTTAGATTTTGTATTGTGTTACCACATCACCAAAACAAAATTTAGTATAATAAAAAAAAAGATGCAAATTTGAAAATAAAATTTTGTTTAAAAGAAATAAACAATTTGAAAATGGGACTTTATACTAGAACTGTAAAAAATCTTCAATCATTTAGCTTTTACATTTATCTTCTTGACTGAGAAATGATGAGGATATGAAAGAAGTTTTGCATCTTAAAATTATGAAAAGGTCAAAAATTCGAAAATAATAAAAAAGAAACTAAAAACAAAAATAAACATACGTATTAGTAACTTTTGTTTAATATTCTGGAAGTTTAATTTCTAGAAATGAATAACTTTCATTGGAGTTCTAAAATTTTCAATTTTTAATTTCCCCATGGAGAAAATGCACCAGAAAGTGTATTCTTCAAAGGAATGCATAGCAGGAAAAATTTATTTGGAAGAAAGTAGTCTGAAGAAATCAAAGAATTTGATACTTTAATAATATGAAAACACTGGAGAAAATAACACAATGGCTGAGATAGTTGCATCTTTCCAATTAGTGACAGTAATCAATCTCTTAGTTAAAGTTAAAAATATTCCCAAACTGATTTTCAAGGCTCTCCACCTTTAGAATATTGATACAAGGCAAGTGTGTGAAATCACATTATTTTTCCATTTGGCATTGTACCATTATAGACTTAGCATAATCAATATTAATAACAACAACAAGTGACAATGCTGTTGGCACAAGACAATTTCATCTAAAGTGATTATATAATGAATCATCAAGGCTGCAGGAAACTTGGGGCCATTTGGTAATGACACCATCTTTGATGGAATAATGGGTTTCAAGAACAAAAGCTTAATAGAAATCAATGATTTGATATTCAATATTGGATTTTTCTTCTTTAAAAAAAAATAATGTTTTTTGAAATGAATGATTGAGAACTGAACCTGTATTTTGATTTTGACTGTGTGAACACCTAACTCTTTATCTATTGGTTACTTTTAATCTTTCATAGCGTTTATACAAATGACTAACATGCCACCTATACAGACCAACATCCAGCTTTTCAACTGCACAAATGAGGCTATCCAAACTCCATTATAATCACCCATCCAAATTTCTTTTCGGAAAAACCTGACAGGCTTATGAACATGGTGGAGGCTTTAGTCATGCAAAAATTTAACCCCATGGTTCATAGACTGGCCATTTGCCTCAATGCCTCAAGACATAGGAGAATCAATCCAGCAGTTTGTAATTTGCCTGAAGGGTGCACCTCAAAATTATGACTTTATATGTCTCTGTTGCAGCTATGACCTATCTGAGGTCTATATCAAAGACCAACTGGTCAGGAGCATCGCAAATGATGCCCTCCAAGCAGACCTACTAGCTAAGGTCATCTTACTGAAGACCTTTGAGCAATCCTCCAATAGTGCAACATCCCAATTCAAGGTGTTGGCTTATGACCAGCACAGCTCCTGCTTCACTGATGGCTTCTAGATTCCATCCCATTACAACCTCACTTATACAAACCAAATCTGGAGTGGATATCTGCAGCCCTGAGATGTGAGATAGCCCTATTCAAGTATGATGTAAGCATGCCCTATATCCACTTTGTGAGGGTGACATAGTTTCTTTACAGGACCCAAATAACCGTTGATAGAACATAACTGGCCAAATAGTTGAGACGCTTCACAATCGTCAATACTGGATCAGGGTCACCAGATTTTGCAGAATAACCTTATAGAATCATACATTCATCAAAAAGTTTGAAGCACCTGCAATAACAGCCCCTATTCCAAGTGTGTCACCTGTGCCCCCGAAATCAACTATTAAGGACATACATGGATCATGAATACTTGTCCAAAAATCTGAGAGCAACAACATTACCACACTGAGTGACACAGTATTGCTCTGCCCTACTCAGCTACTGCGACCAATGCCTGACAAGATCCTCAGGGCACTAACCAGGCTACCCCTGTGCAACTGGCCTGGCCATAAGGAACTGATTCCTCCTCAATAACTATTGTACTCCTGCAATGGGGAAGGGAGGGAGATGTACAATTCAAGTAGACTTACCTTAGCCTTATGGTTTCACTGCAATCCAGGTAAAAGAACTAATGATCAAATTGGTTTTATTTTATCAAGAGTAACATACACATCCAGAAATTCATCTAATGGCAGGCCAGCAAATGGACTAGCCCACTTTGATAGTGAACTGGCATTTGCATTAATAAATAGTGCCCTGATTTCTCTTAAAAAGAGAATTACTTAGTTGGCCTCTGTTGGTACTCAACACTATATCACTTGTTCTTCAGTCTGGTTTATGTTTTTACCAGAAAAATCAGGCTTTTCTTAAAAGATTTTGGCTTTGAAAATTTGAAATTGCTTTATTATTTAGGTTTTTTTCAGATTAAAATGTTATTAAATTCCTCCAGATAAAAGCAAAATTACTGAGTGAACATTTCTTAAAAATATAATGTTTGATTTTATTATGGATTATCAACCCTTTTCGAAGTATTTAAAGCTAAAACATGTTGTATAATAAGAATAATTCCTTTGTGGAGTTGAATATTGCATTAAGAATATTTAGAGAAAAAAAACGTTTTTTTTCAGATAAAGTTCAAACTCTTTAACTCATAGCTGGGTATGAAGATGCATTCATATTTTTTGAACCTGACTAGAATTCAAACTCAGCTCTCTTATTTCTCATTCTGAGTCACTATCCATTACACCAACCCATCATTCAATCATAAAAACAACTTCTATCTGATAAGAAAAACTGTTTGCATTTAATGTTTTCAATATAGCCGGATTTTAATTAGGGAACAAAATTGTAAAATGATTTATATGTCTTTTATGTTTTTTTTCATTTTAAGCATTCAACTCAGATGACAAATTGTCAAATTGTAAACCATTTAGATGACAAAACAAAGCCTGAGTTAAACTTTCAGGTAGTATCAATGTTTTATTAAGTCATTGGATGTATTCTGAAAAACTGACATCTGAAGATATTAGGCAAAACCAAATCATCATTTTACTTCATTAGAAGGAAATGAAATGATCAAAAATTGATAAATACTTTATAAAATAACAAATACCATATAAGTCTTTGAATCCTTTACACTTTAATATAGTGACCCTTCTTCTCAATAATAGCCAGTAATCCATTATCCATTGATTTTGTTCATTTTTTACTTTAGCAGGTTCAGTTTCCGACATGATAGTTTTAATTGTTTTACAGAGATCTGCTTTGCTGTTATATTGTTTTCTACCTTCATATAATTTCATCTTTACAATTGACCATAGATTTTCAATTGGATTCCAATAAGGACATTCCATTATCTTTTCTCCTGTAAATCTTCTATGCTGAAAGAATTCATGGGTAAGATTAGATATATAAGAAGAAGCATTGTTGTTTATAAATACACACTTCACTTTGAAACTGCAAGACAGAGACTTGTACTATGCAAAGACATTCTTGTTCATAAAATTGCATTGGTTAGCACTGCTCAGTTTAACTCCTTCATCAACTTTGAAGATTCCAATAATTGGTTGACAATTCCAGCTAATATCATAACATTAATGCCTCCGTGTTGCCTTCTTTTAGCCACAAGCACATCTGAATGGGATAAAATCCATCCTTTGGTCCATCTATCAGGTCCATCACATGTCACTTGAGGTTCATCCATGAAAATTACTTTTGAAAAAATCTATTTTCCTGTATTTCTTGGCCAAATGTTGAAACTTTAAAATATTTGCTTTAGCGAAAAGAGATTACCTAGAATTTTTTTATCTTTAGATTTTTATTTTACACATCTCAATTCACAAAGCATTCTACATCTTTTGTCCTTCTTGACTCCTTCAATTCCAACCTTATCAAAGATCTGAGCAGTGGTCAAAAGTGGTTGTTTCGCTATAACTAGCTCCAGTTTATGTTTATCTCAAGGAGGCAAGTTCTTAAAGCCTTTGCCTTGCTTTGAATTCTCAACTTAGTTATATTTTCAAAAGCCTTTTTCATTATTCAGTGATCTCTGAAATACTCCTTTGATATCTCCAATGTCTATTCCTTCGCTCAATAACTTTATTTCCTCTTTTTCAGCAGCTGTTAGATCCTTCCCTTTACCCATGTTTCAACATATATTATGGACAAAAAGAAAAATAGTCTTTTTACATTTCAGAAGATGTAAGCTAATATTAGTTTAATCTACATATTAACTTCAATCAATCCCTTTTCATAAATTCGAAATACCTAAAAAAACATAGGAGTTATTAAAGGTTTATTTTATATTCATAATAGCTTCAGACAGGGCATAAAAGCCTTAGTATAAGGGTATGGCAGCTCTCAGTATGTGGGTTAAACAACTACCACTGAGCTGATAAAATATAAAGCAGAATATACTTCATAACAAAAAGTGAATTCTTTTAAATGAAAGTTTGTGCAACAATTGATGAGATAAGAATTGAAAAAAAAAACTGTCTAGGATGCTAAATTTCTTCAACCAATCATGCAAAACTTTTCGATATTTTCTTTGGTAAAAAGGAAGCTAATAAATATTGTATAACAAATTCTATTCCCTTTTCCATATTTTCCAAACAACATTCTTCATTTATTCTGTTTTATAATTGTTATAAAATAATTAATCAGAAGAGAAGGGGTTCAAATTTCAGCTGATCAACTCATGGCTACTTCAAATTTAGTCAATCATGATATTGATCTATCTCCCATCAAAATGACTGACTTATTGATTTTAGCATTGGAAGATTTGAATCAGGTTGAATAGGGTTATTTACAGCTTTCAGATTGTATTATTAAAAATAGATTCCATTTTAAATTTGTCAAAAGTTATTTTTTAATATCATACATGTTTTTTTTTTTTATTGGCAGCTTTTATCTCGATTTCTTTGGATCTATCTTAGTCTGTTTCTATTTGTCTGTCAAAGTTGGTTCCATATTTATAACTCTCATTCTGTTTTGATTTATCTATGTGAACTTGTTTGGATGCTGCAGTTAATTCATTCACCACACAAGCTACTGACACAGACTAAAATCTTTACTGGGTGATTGTGAAAGACGAGCCTAAGCTAAAATAGCAGCATAAAAACATACATGCTAAAAACTATCTATGGCTATACGTAGATATCTTCTCTTAACAATTTGAACATGGAAAGGAATCTGCAAGTTTAATGATTATATATATATATATATATATATATATATAAAGGAGAGTTTTGTAATTTGCTTAAAGCATTGTGTATGGGTAGGTATTTGAAGGCTATCATGTGTTTAGTATAATAAAGAAAGGAAAAGAAGGTGTTGGGTATTACCTATTTATTATTCATTAATATTTCGAGATCAGAATCTCATCTTCAGAATTATAGGAGAGCTTGATTTCACATATGTTCCACTGGTGGACCATGCCGTTAAACAAATGGTCCTCTTTCACTGCTACTGCTGTCATTAATTGTAGTGAGTATGTGTGTAAGTGGGTTAGTTCATGTATGTGAGTGTGTTATGGTTTATACAAGTGTGTGAGGGAGTAGCATTTGGTTTTTTCACCTCTTTTTTTAAGTGATAGTGGGCGCTGTTTTACGATTTGATGATAAATTTGTTTGCTTTAATTTATAGTTTAATATGTGTGCGTTGGCCCATGGTAGGGTTTGGCATTTTGCATCTCTGTCAGAATGGTAGTAGGTGCCGTTTTATGACTTGATGTTATGTTTATCTGCTTTAATTTGAGGTGTGTTTATTGCTACATTTTTCCCTCCTCACACACACACACACACACACACACACACACACACACAAGATCAAATGAGAACCAATAATAGGTAATACCTAACACTTTTTTTTAGCTTCCTTTATTATACTAAACAAATTGTGATAGCCTTCAAATACCTACCCATATATATATATATATATATCATGAGAACATTAGTGATGGAGTCTGTTCACTATCCAAAAAGTGTATATTAGGCATTATAGTGATCTAAGCATGAGAGAATTAACTCTTGCCTCTCCCACTACCAAAGCTTTTTCTTTTATGTGACATGTCCCTTCAGGAGATAAACGATCATGGCTTTCCACACCTTTCTTTGTAGATATTAATATATTTTGTCTTGTTCTACCAAAGCTAGCAGCAATAAAATCACTCTTGCTTTAATATTTGCTCAAGAACTCACCAGAAAACTTTAACTGTCTTAATGTAA
Organism: Ascarosepion bandense; assembly: GCA_037127315.1. NCBI lineage: Eukaryota > Metazoa > Mollusca > Cephalopoda > Sepiida > Sepiidae > Ascarosepion > Ascarosepion bandense. The sequence continues at coordinate 706,119 of JBBBDQ010001307.1, forward strand.
GTTGACAATTTTGATCACTTTTTGAATTTCTATTTTTCGTTTCACCTGACTACATGTATTTATTTTATTTCCTACTAATTTTTTCTCTTTCTTTGTTTTAAATTTTCACTTAATATTTGCCACAATATCATTGCAGCAACTCATCAGCTGCTTTGAATACGCATGCAGAGAGTTTGGCTTGACTTCTTTTTCTTCTTTTATGTGCCATGTCCTGAAAGGACATAGGTGATCATGGTTTTCCACATCTCCCTGTCCCTGGTGGCTCTTAGTACACTTTCTCCTGTTGCACCATGCAACCCGTGTTCCATCATCCACCTGATAAGGTCCTTCAAATATGTTATCCACTGCTTTCCTCTGTCTCTTTTTTCCTGTATCTGGCCTGTTAGTATCAGGTTCTCTAAGCTCTCCTTCCTTATTGTATGTCCCAGGAACTTTAGTTGTCTCTTTCTGATGCTCAGTATTCATCTCCTTTTCGTCTCCATCCTTTCCAAAACCTCATCATAGCTCACATTCTCAATCCATGACATCCGCTGCATCCTTCTGTAGAACCACATTTCAGATGCTTCAAGTTTTTCTTTTATCTTTGATGATATTGTCCAACATTCACTGCCATATTGAAGAACCGACATTACATAGCAATCCAGTACTCTCTTCTATTTTTTTCTATTGTCCAACATTCACTGTGTTATGGTGGAACACACCTATTCCTCAGATAATGGACTCTCTCTCCTATATTAATAAGGGTTAACAGGAAGTTAACTCGAGAAGTTCTTGGGAAGTTCATAGTAGTTCTTAGAAGTTCTAGATAGTTCTTTAGAGTTCTATTGGAGTTCAGTAGAACTACTAGGCAGTTGATATTAGTTGGTAGTTATCCAAATACTAAGAAGTCAGCTTACGGTGGAAGATTACCAAGTTCCTAACATTTTGGGTGTGTGCGTTAAGTCAATTAGCAACCGACATAGCACGATTATAACTTTCAGTGCAAAAACTACTCCACAACACACTGCCATATTGAAGAACTGACATCATATATCAATTTAGTACTCTCCTCTTTGTTTCTAGTGAAATTATCCTGTTTTTTTTACTCAACTTCTGGAATGCTTCTTTTGCCATGCCAATTTGCCTTCAGATCTCACTGTTCCTTTGGCTTGACTATCAGCCAAAAAAAAAACAAACATCCTCGGCAAAGATGTAAGCAGTACGCCCCAACATCACAATTGGTGACTACATTCTTTAGATCATTGAGGACTTCATATACCTCAGCTTTATCCCCTTTGGCAACCTCTCTTTGAACACCAAACTCCACAAACGTATTGGCAAGGTGGCAACAGCCATGTCTTGCTTGACAAAGAGGATCTGAAACAACAAGACGCTGACTACCAACACCAAGATGATGGATGGTGTATCAGGCCTTCGTGCTCAGCACACTGCTTTATGGCAGCAAATCATGGACCCTCTACTTCCACCAAGTGCACAGGCTCAACACCTTCCACCTGTGCAAGCTCAGAAGAATCCTGAGAATCACCTAGCAGGAAAGTGTCTCAAATACGAGTGTCCTTGATCATCCCAGGCATGTTTGCTTTGCTCACCCAGCACCGACTATGCCAGATAAATGGATAATGGGAGGATCCCCACGGACATTCTGTTTGGTGAACTTGCCACTAACTCCAGACTGCAAGAAAACCTCTTATACATTACAAAGATGTCTGCAAGGGGACATATCGTCAGGTGGCATCAACATAACAGCCTGAGAGTCAGTGGCTGAGGACAGCAGCAGATGGAGACGTGCTGTGAAGGCATGCTTCAAGAGAAGTGATGAGAGGAAAGACAAGCAGTGAAAGGAGAGGAAAGAATGCAGATGGCAGAGGACTGCATCAGTGCCCTCAGAACCAGGTGTCACCTATACCTGTGACAAATGCAATAAAGTCTGCTGATCCAGGATAGGCCTGTACAGTTACAACAGACACTGTAACTTAGCAACAAATTGATCTGAGGTGCAGAACTCTATTGTCTCCCGAGACAGATGGATATCAACACTGTGTGTGTGCATGCTAAAACACCTGCATAATTTACTTGATTAATTTATTGTTAATTCTCAAGGCTCTTACATTTAACTGATGTGTTTTCACTGTTGAAAACTGAGTGATCCACTATTCTCAAAAATGTGGATATTGGAACTTATACTAAGTTTAAACTTTATAACTGTTTCATAACCTTTCTTTAATCCATAATGCTTCTTCTTTTTAAGCCTGAATTTTTTTAAAAAGATAACTTACCACTTGCATGTCCCCGCCCTAGTAACTATCTACTATACTAATTCAAATAGGAGTAGGGAATGCACATGCATCCCCAAGGAACTCTTATTACCCCACCCCTATCTCCCAGTGGATCATTTAGTTCTCATGTACATGAACGAGCTTGTTTTGGTACCTTTAGGTCTCAGACTGGGATGACATTTCTGATCTAAGGAGAAGTTTGTTGCCTTGACTTCTGAGCTGCCATAAAATGTCCACTCACTAATGATGCTGAAGGTAGATATTTTCTGGGTTTTGGTGTGATAGTCAGAGATCAGAACCTTTGAGTAACTCCAAAGAAGGTTATCCTATTAGCAGGTGTATAATATCAGGGCTATTGTACTACAATTTTGTGAATAGTTTATGGACCATGCAGTAGTCTCTATGCCATGATGAAGGATACTGCTAGGAAGTAGTTCTGGATGATTTTCTCCAGGTTATTTAAATATTCTTCTGTGGGTGTTTCTGTCTCACTGTCTAATAGTCTTCCGCTAATCAATACACACATGAAGCTAGCAAACTCAACCTTAAAAAACAAAGTAGACCTCATGTATACCATCTCTTACACCAACATAAAGGTTCTATGTTCCAACTTTCCAGAAGTGGAACAACATCTTCCTAACTAGAACTCCTGTTACTTTCTGAATATCAATACCTCAAAAACATTAGGGGAGATCACAGTCCTGGACTACTTACCTCTTATAGCAAAAAACAACCACCTAAATCCTCACCGATACAGACTCAGAGTCTACACCAAGAATGAGTTTCTCTGTAGCAGGGACACAAAAAACGAGGACCCTGATCTCCTATATATGTGCTTCTGCATAACACTTATCCATAGTACTGCAATTGTCTTTGCCTTCAATACACACCATAAAGAATTGTTAGTCCAATCCAACAAAACCTAAGATAAAGGCAAATGTTACATTGATTTTTCTATAATCTATAAACTAACTCAGATCATTGAAGAACCTACCCATTACTCAGATGTGACAGGACATCAGACAAACTTCAACCTTTTTCTAACCTCCTGCCCTGATAAATACTTGGCAAATGTTTTATTCCTCTCTAGTCACATGAAACCATTCTCTAATCAGTGTTCAAATTGATGTCAAATTTAAGGAATTCCCTGATGTACCATTCCATAGGACGATTTTTCTTTTTTCAAAGGCAGACTGGGACAGCTTTCAATTCTACATGATTGATACTCCCATCCCAACCTTCTTCAAGGATGTTGCCTCTAAAACAGCTTCTCCTTGTCACTTATGAGGTCCTTTCTGAAATAGATAGTTTTATACCTGCTACAAAAAATCCAGCAAAAAACAAAGTCAGCCGTGGTTCAGCTCTAAATGTGCTACAGCTATAACTAACTAAAACTACTACTTCAATATTTATCACAAGGAATGATATAGATTGGCCCTTGCTATATTTAGAACTGCCTGCAATTGCTTCAAAAGTTCAAGAAAATGTCATGTATAACTCTGCAGGAACAGACAGACATAAGTTCAAAAGAAACAAACTGGATCCTGTGAATTAAGGAAGATCAACCAAATCATAAACAGAGGAAAAGCAACTGTACTCTCAATTACAAATGGCCCTGAGGTCATATCTTCCTTGACAGACAAGGCAACCTCTTTGCCTTTAACAGACAACAAGATCATCCCCCTCCCCAACTTTCCACATCTCACTAAGCACAGTCTTTAATATTACCAAGACAGCATGAAAAGTCTCTAGACATATCAAAGGCCAAGACTAAATTCCAGTGATTGTCTTTAAGAATATCAACTTAGAATTATCCCAAGCCCTAGCAAAGTTCTTCAACTACTGCTTGATGGATAAATTCTTATCAAGTATATGGATGGTGTCAAATATATGCCTGGTTTTCAGGGACACAGGTGTACAATCTTCCACACCCCAGTAGAGTTTGAATTTGAGTTTTGTTTAATGGCATATCAACCTCTGTTGGTTATTTAATGCCAAAAAAGTAGGGTTTTAAGGTAGTTTTTTAATGTTTGTTTATAGTGAGAAGGTTAATTTAATCAGATTTTGATAAAAAAATTTTATTATTATTTTTTATTTTAGAAAACTCCAGTTTTGTAGTTAAAAATGTATTGCTGGTAATAATTTTTTTTTCTTTCAAAAATGTATCATGGCAATAATTTCTTTTTTTTTTTCAAAAATGTGTTATGGCAATAATTTTTTTCTTCAAAAATGTATTGCTGATAATATTTTTCATTCAAAAATGAATATTTTTCTATAAAAGTCTATTTTTATGTATATATTTCTATAAAAGTCTATTTTTATACTTTCATAGTGTTTTGACCCCAGTTTGGGGGTTAACTGTTTGCCCATAGCTGGGACCCTAACAGATGCTACCAATCCGGATTAGGGTGGACCTGAGAACAACAGCAATTAAGAGGTGACTCTATGTTCCTCATAACTTCCCAATCAGAGACCTTGCTGCTGAATGCAGTTTACTGTCATACCGAGGAACCATTCCAGAAGAGAAGCATCATTCTTCTCAGTAAGCTTTTTGAAGCCATAATTAATAAGAAGGTAGTTGAGCCCCTTAGAAAGAATAACTGCTTCAGTGATGAGCAGTATGGGCTATTGACTACAAACACAACTCAAGGACCATAGCATTAGATATGTGGTGATATTGAGCAAGTGAGGGGCCGGATGTTTGCCCTCAGAGATCCAGAAAGCAAATGACCAAAACTGGTTTTTGTGCATCTGGCTCCACACAGAAGTTCCAAAGGTAAACCAAAAATAAATAAATATCAAATTCCTTTTACGGACCTGTAGGGGAACTCTGGATCCTGACTGGTCATCAAATTGCAAAATTCAAAATATGCAGAGAAACGGTTTTTCCATAGCTAAAGAAAAAATAATTCTGTGATCCACACCACGTGACTAATCAATATTTAAGGATTGTCTCTAACTGGTCACAGTGGTCATTTCAGAGAAGGCAGATTGTTGACACACATCTAAGATGCAACTCTCAACTTCAAGTGACCCGGACATTGTCCTCTCTCTCTCTCTTTCTCGTTCTCTATCTCAACAATTACTGCTACAAACATTTTGTATGCACTCTTAATTCTTCAACCTCATCATTGAATATGAACTCTACTCATAACTTCTTACTAAGGTTTATATTTGAACATTAATTTTCACAACTCTTGTTATCCCTTCTTTTAATAAATTTCTACTTTACATTCAAAGTGCATATTTTATTATTCCACTCTTCTACACCAATCCACACCTTCCAACTGCCGACAACCAACCTTCTGATGAAAACTCTTCTGATGAATATTATTCAACATAAAACTTGTAAGCTGTATGGAGTTTGATTAAGAAAGGCACAAGGCTGAACAAAAGAAACATTAACCAGCTCCCTACACACTTTAGATATCTCAAAGGCCTTTGACAAGGTGTGGCTCAAAGGTTTACTACACAATCCTCTACTCCTATATGCACAAATTGTCTCCTAATCTAATTTTTTCCTGTGAGTAACCCCAAGGCTTTGTAAAGGTGAACATTACCATAAAAAAAAACCAAAACACAATTGGGCCATAAGCCTTGCAAGAAAAAACATGTCAAAACTGCTGCTGATAATAGCAGCAGTAGTCGCCCAATTTAATATGTCCAAGAAAAATTTGTAAAAAGAATTTGTTTATATGCTCCTACAGGAAATATTTTATATATTCAAATAATAGTAACCTTGTTTGAAGGAATTGTTTTTTTTAAGGCAAACATCAACCCTCAAGAAACTAAGAAAACAAATATATTCATATATATATTCAAATATATATAGTATAATCACTTCAAAAGAATTTTCATAAGTGTTGTGGATCTGGGGTTAGATCCAATAAATACACAACACAGAGTAATACAGTAGAAAACGCAATATATTGAAGAGGAATACATACAGAGAGGGTTAGGAGAACGTCGTACAATACGGTTAGTCGAATACTAGAGAGATGCAAGATAATACAAGTGTAATATAACAATCTGGCCCACCCGAGGAAGTGATGCAAGCGATGGTGTTTCCCGCCGGTGGAGGGGTCGGCGAGCGGCAGGGCGGGTGTTTGTGAAATACATCCTGTCGAGGCCGGAGCGGATGTCGTTTGACCTTATTTCCGACAGCGGCGGAAATGACTACGGAGGCAAACAGAACAGGTGTCTCTGGGAATTACGTGGGCGTTGCGTGGGCGAGGCAGGACCGGAAGGAAAGTCCCGGTTCTAGAAGACTATATAAAGACCTCGACAGACGGATTCGCCAGCAGAGAACGGCCAGTGGAAGCAGAGAAACACCACAGGCAAGACTACACTCCCGTCAACCCATTCTATGTGCGCTCTCACCCTTCCGTTCTCTATTCCACACGGTTCGTCGTCATTAATAAAAATATAACCTTATATTTTTATATATGCGTGTTTGTTGTTTTGTCGTCGTATGGCGATATATAACACAAGATGTGAGACTTGGCAATGTTACCCTCAGGACTAGATTGCTGGGATACACTAACACTGTAGTCCACTAATGACTACTACTATATATAGTCTTAGGAAGAGTCCATATTAGTGTAAACAGAGAAGGTGCCCCAAAAATAAGTAAATATGATTTGGCTATGCTCAGAGAACCTTGAAATTTGATTTAATGAGGAGGAAAATAAGTGAGTTTGATAAAAATGTAAATACTGAATACTAATTCAGCAATGATATTAATCACAACAATAATTTTACTCATTTAAAATTTTAATTTCAAGGATAATAGATGGATTTACTAGTGAAATACTATTTGAAACTTTTTTTTATATGAACTAATGTATTTCTGTTTTCATTTTAGTTGTAGACATGATAATATGATAGAAAACTATCTAAACTGGGCAAACTTAGATGCAAATTTATTTGACATTAACATTCTATTCATTTTTAATGATTCATACATATTGCAATTTTAAATCTCTAATAAATTTTTATTTCCCACTAAAAGAACATTTTGCCTGCAATAAAAATGAAAAAATAAATTGTTTCCTTTCTAAATCCAATGCTGGACAATTTAATTCTTACATTTTCATGGTTTATTCTCTACATTACAAATCTATTTTCATCGAGTCTCTTTATTATGGCTATGTTTATAAACTGTAGATAATAATGGCTGTTAAGTTGGGAATAAATGAAGCTATGCCCTTTACATTATTATAAATTATTTAAACCTATTCACAAGAGAAATAAATAAATAAAAACAGCAATGAAAGAAACTGAATTTTCAAAAGAACAAGCTAAAACAATTCAAAGTTAGATATTTATTCATACAAAATTAAAAATATTGCAAAATATGCAAGTATCAGTTTAGGAAAAGATTATTAAATGTAAAGCTAATCATCATTTTTCATAATGTTTAACTGCCTCAGTCTTATTTCTTTGATCATGGCATTCATCAGAATACTAAACACCATTCAATATACAGTGTTTCATTTTTGTCAACACAATACAAGATAATTTCTTGTTTTCAGGAAATATGCAAAGATAATGAAGAAGTTAAATAAATAAGTCAAGGCAAAAATGAAACAAAATCTCTATCCCATCATCTTTCACTAAAATTGTCTTACACCAACACACAGCAGAAGGAACAAGGGGATGTACTATTTACCAAAACCAATATTTATTTCCTATATTTCAGTGCCATATGTGATACTCACTTTGGGTGATCATGTCTCAAAAGAGACATGATTGACTGGGCAGTAGGTTGCCATTACTTTCTGCAGTAGACTGGTTGCCAGACAAGGCTAGAGAATCCAGTCTGTCCTGCCATTTAACCCATAACTGGTGGGAGAAGGGATAGATTATATCACACTATTATATTAAGTTTATTACTTCATAACAATAGAAAAACGATACCCCACTTTATGCCCAGTAGAAGTTTTAATTATGTTTCCAACTATTAGATTCAGTCAGTCAGTTAAGTGCCATACGTGATACACGCATTGGGCGATCATGTCTGGAAAGAGACATGACTGACTGAGCAAAAGATTATCTCACAGTAGGTTGCTATTACTTTCTGCGGTAGACTGGTTACCAGCCAAGGTTATAGAACCCAATCTGTCTTGTTATTTAACCCATAACTTTTTTTTTTTTTTTAATCATTTCACCCCGAGCAAGGTGGAAACGCCACTGATGTGCAGGGGTTACATAAATGTAAAAAGATTAATTAGAAAAGAGTGAGGAGTACAAACTAGTTAGAAAGGAACAATAGAAAGCAGGTGTGATGACAGATACATAGGTGGAGAGAAAGGGAAGGTTATACAGGGGTGGGGAGAGAGCTAGAGTCCAGTGGTTAGTAGATGAGTATTGACTTTGCATTTAGATTTTCTGGAGGTTGTAGCCGTCAGGAAAGCAAGAATACGGGAGCGAGTTCCACAGGCGGGAAGTGCGAGAGAAGAAGCTGCAGGAGTAGAATTGTCATCTGCATTTGGCTAACCTGACTGTGAATGGGTGGGACCCAGTTGCCAGTCTGGTTGCACGAGTAAACACCTGTTGAGAAGGCATCAGTGACTTAAGCTCGTCCGAGCAGAAGCCATGAAAGTATTTATAGAACAGACAAAGGGAGGCCACATTTCGACGATGGGGAAGTGGCTGCAGTCGAGTCGCCAGATCAGTACCTATCACATTACAGACTCTCCTTTGGAGCTTGTCAAGAACAATGAGGAGAACAGCAGGGGCACCTGACCATAAATGGCAGCAGTACTCCATGCATGGACGGATGGTTGACTTGTATATATGCAGGATAGATTCAGGTGGAAAAAACATCCTGGATCGACATAGTGACCCAACCTTCTTAGCAGTAGATTTTGCTATGGATTCAATATAGTGGTTCCATTTGAGGTCTGAGGACAGGGTAAGTCCGAGGAGGTGTAGTGTATTACTCTCAGGGAGAATCACTTGGTCCATGCTTATGGGAGGCAGGAGAGGTTACCTGTAATGGTTGACAGACAACAGCTTGGTCTTAGATGAATTGAAGTTGACAAGCCACTTCTTGCCCCAGTTCACCACAGAGTGTAGATCCCGCTCAAGGTCAGCAGCGAGATTATGTCTGTCCACCACGACAGGTTTCTTACTGGAGCGGGAGTATATTGTAGTGTCATCTGCGTAGATGCCTACTTGGGACTTGATCTCATCTGGGAGGTCGTTGATGAAAATAAGGAAGAGCATTGGGCCCAGAATAGAGCCCTGTGGGACACCAGCATTCGTGCTGTAGGACGAAGAGGCACGCCCATTCAGAACGACCTTCATTTTGCGGTTATTTAAGAAAGATTGGATTAGGCCAAGCAGGCGACCGGTAATACCATAACCGCATAGTTTGCATAGGAGGCCAGAGTGCCAAACCCTGTCGAAAGCCTTGGAGATGTCCAGAGCAACCGCGTGAGCCTCATCAGACTCATCAAGGGCCTGTAGCATGTACTCCGTTATGGTTGTTAGCAGGTCGGCCGTGGACCTGGCAAAGTGGAATCCATATTGCCTGTCGGAGAACAGTTTGTGGGCGGTGAGATGATGAACTATTTCAGCATTGATTATAGCCTTGAATACTTTCCCGAATATTGGTAGAAAACTGATAGGGCGATAGTTGGATGGGTCCGAGGGTTCACCACAATTCTTAAATACAGGAACGACTGAAGAGAATTTCCAGCATGCAGGAAAGCAGGAAGCAGAAAGGCAGTAGTTAAATAGTTTAGAGAGGACAGGGGAAAGTTCAGTAGCACACCTCTTAAGGACTATCACCGGGATTCCATCGTCTCCACACGCCTTATGGGGGTCAAGTTTTGAAATTACTCTGGATACTACTGTTGGGGTAATATATACGTTGTGCAGTTTGGCCTCAGTTCTAATAGGGAAGTCGGGTGGGTGTACTCCGGATGAGTCGAATGTGGAGTTGGATGAGAATCTGTGGGCAAAGCACTCGGCTTTGTCCGCAGATGACGTGAGAACCTCAAATCCATGGATTAAAGGAGGTATTGAGGATTTCCTATTGTTGAGCACTCGTTTACAAATCCTCCAATAGTCCTTGGAGCCGAATTTGCGGTCAGCTATGTGCTGTTGCATTCTCTCAGCAAACAACTGTTTGGCGTCATTTAGGGTTCTCTTGCACTCATTGCGAGCAGATGTGAACAGGCGCCTATTGTGATCAGTTGGCTGTCTCCAGAATAGATGGAAGTAATGGTTCCTGTGGGCAATGGCGGCTGAGCAGGCTGGAGAGAACCACGGAGAGGAATGAGGTTTTAGGCAATACTTCCTGGTGGGTATGAAGGCATCAATGCCAGCTTTCACCCATGACGAGACCTCAGAGGCACAGTCATCAACTGATAGGTCGAACACTTTTCCCCAAGGGACGTCACAGAGGAAATCGCGAAAGGCACCCCAGTCAGCTTTTTGGTAGAGGTAGGAGGTCCTATAAGTAGGGGACTCCTGTGGGGAGTGAGATCAAAAGTCTGCTTTTATCTATATGCAGTATCAGAGTTTTATTATTTTTCTCTTTATAACCATTCGTAAATCTCAATCACACCATATTTTTTAAACTTAGCTATTTCAAATATATTCAGAATTAAATATATATGGTAAAACATCATTGTCCCAATGTAAGTTATCATTGTCCCAATATATATTATCATTGACTCTATGTAACATATTATTGTTGGTATGTAAGTTATCATTGTCTCTATGTATGTTATTACTGTCCAAATGTAAGTTATCATTATACCAATGTATGTTATCATTGACTCCATGTAAATTATCATTGTTCCAATTCAACTTATCATTCTCCCGATGTAAGTTTTTATTGTCCTGATGCATGTTATCATTGTCTCAATGTAAGTTATGATTGTTGCAGTGTATGTTATACTTGTCCTAATTTAAGTTATCCTTGCACTAATAGATGTTATCATTGTATCAATGTAAGTTATTATTTTTTTCATATATGTTATCATCTTCTCAAGTTATCATTGTACCTATGTATGTCATCACTATTCTAATGTAAGTTATCAACATAAACTAGTATTGTCCATATGTATGTTATAATTGTCCCAATATAAGCTTTCATTGTACCAATGTATGTTATCATTGACTGTATGTAACTTATTATTGTCCATATGTAAACTATCTTTGTTCCTATGTATGTTATTATTATCCCAATGAATGTTATCATTGTCCCAATATAAGTTATTATTGTAACTATGTAAGTTATTATACAAATGTAGTTTATCATTGTTCCTATATAAGTTATAATTATCACAATGTAAGTTATCATTGAACCAATGTATATATCACTGTCCCAATGAAAGTTATTATTGTATTTATGCAAGTTTTCATTGTCCCAATATATGTTATCCTTGACTCTGTGTAATTTATCATTGTCCCTATATATACTATTATTGTCCCAACATGTTATCATTGTCCCTTGTAAATTTTCATTGTCCCAATATATGTTATCATTGTCCCAATGTGAGTTATCATTGTTTTGATGTAAGTTTTTATTGTCCTAATGTATGTTATCATTGTCCCAATGCAACTTACCATTATCCTAATAAAAGTAATCATTGCCCATTTCATGTTATGATTGTCACAATGTATGTTATACGTGTCCCAATTTAAGTTATCCTTGCACTAATAGATGTAAATATTCTCTCTATGTAAGTTATCATTTTTTTCATGTATGTTATCATTTCCCCCATGTATGTTATGATTATCCCAATGCAAGTTATAATTGCCATTATGTAAGTTATCATTGTCCCTATATAAGTGATATGTCCTGGAAAGGGATATATATATTATTCCAAATAGCTCAGTGGTTTTAGCAAATGTAACCAGGTAGGACAATCTAATTCACTGGTCCTTGTCGTAGTCATATGCAGTATGCTTATGTGTAGGCTTATGCAATAGGTGTTCCAATAGGCATAGTCCTAGGCATCTAGGCACTAGTTTGTATTTATGGCTGACAACAGACAACCATATTACTGGGAGGGGGAACCAAGATGTATGCATATTCATTACATCAGTAAGATATCATTGTCCTGATGTATGTTTTCATTGTCCCAATGTAAGTTATTGCTGTCCTAATAAAGTAAACATTGCCCTATTTTAAGTTATGACTGTCACAATATGTTATGGGGAAACACCCCTATTCCTCAGATAATGAACTCTCCCTTCTATATTAATAAGAGTTAACAGGAAGTTAACAAGAGAAGTTCTGAGGAGTTCTTGGAAAGTTCATAAAAGTTCTTTAGAGTTCTATTGGAGTTCAGTAGAACTACTAGGCAGTTGATATTAGTCGGCAGTTAGCCGAATACTAAGGAGTCAGCTTTCAGTGGAAGATTACCAAGTTCTTAATATTTTGGGTGCATTAAGTTGATTAGCAACTGACATAGCACAATTATAACCTTCATTGCGAAAACTACTCTACAACATAATGTATGTTATACTTGTCCTAATTTAAGTTATCCTTGCACTAATAGATGTTATCATTCTCTCTATGTAAGTTATGATTATTGCAATGTAAGTTATCATTGTCTCAGTGTTTGTTATCATTATCCCAATGTAAGTTATCTTTATCCAATGTAAGCTATTATTACCTGAATCAAATGCTAAATTATGTTTTGTTGCAGTTATTCTAGTGATTGAAACAACAAATATAGGCAGCCATGTTCCTGTTTTGTTCAAATCAATTCAAAAGAGAGGTATTTTTCCTCAATATTTAATATCTATTATTTTACTCTTACAGTTCTGATAAATTTTAGTTTTATAAAACACCTATCAATTTACACTCCAGAATCTTAAATTAATATTTATCTATTTTGAATAATATGGTATACAGAAACATAATGAAATAGCAATATGTAAAAGTAATGGTAGATGATACAGCTGAACTTTGATATTATGTAAAAGCCCAGAACTTTATTGTTTGTTGTTTGACATTGGATGAGTCAGTTGGAAATTTTATCTTCGATGTTTATGGCAAAGTGATATGAATTATAGGTGTTCAAAATAGAGCAGAATAGTGGGCATCAAATGGATGGAAGATTCCATTTCTGAAATAATTGTGACATTTTACATCCTTCAATCTATGATGTTAGATATAAATCAGGAATATTTGATGGAAGGCCTTACCACCCATCATGAACAATACAGTGGCTAATCATGGGTTCTTTATAAATGTAATGAGACGTTTTGCTAGAATTGACTGTCATAACAAACAAGTGACACAAACCAAAATTTTGTATACATTACAATCCATGATTGTTCAGCAATCTTTAGCATCCATAGGATATGGATGCAGTAAAACCACCAGGATGTCAGTGTTAACGTATTGTTAACTGGACACAGCATATCACCTGGGTTCTTATCATTACTTATTGGATCCTGGAGGACTAGAAATATGCTATATGGTCTGATGGGCCATAGTTTCAGATATTTCGAAATTATGGGTTTGTGTGCATATACCAGTTCTTAATAAGACAATGTATAAACTTCAGTGGTCTAACTAAATGCATCATTAATCAATGACTGTTACATTGCACTGTTTCACAGCCATTCATGTATGTCATGTACCCCAACATGTGCTCCAACAATGACAGGTTATTCCATCAGGATAATGCACCATGTCTTTGGACCCAAGTTGTCAAAAATTGATTTGAGAATCATTTTGGAGATTTCTGATGAATAATCTAGCCACTGTGTTTCTCCAATCAAGCACTTAAGAAATTTGGTGAAGACACTAATTCATACACAAGATTCTGCACCTACCGAAGCTGTGGACAAAGTCTAACAACACTCCAAATGTCTTTTGATTCCTTGTTATATTTCACTAGGCTAATGTGAGTCTTAAATGATATTAGGCACTTGCCTCATGAACTTTGGCATATTAATACATACATGAAATTTGAATGTGCAGTATATGTCTTAAGCTAACATATAAAATACACACACACACACACACACATATATATATATATACATTCATTTGAATATTATTAAATTGTAGTCAATAAGGTAATCTTATAAATTATTTACAATGATTTTGAACACCACAGAATGGTCCATAAAACTAGGCCTTTGATCAGACTTGGCTGAGAGTAAAATCATACATTCCATTAATATATTTGACTGTCAATTGAAACAATTTTGTCAAGGAATTATGCCCCCCACCTTTGTCATCAAAACTAAAAAGAGCAGAAAATAGAAAAGAGAGAATATCAGCAAAATTATTAGCATCTCATAAATGACAATTTCTCAAGCAAAAGAAGCAACAAACTGCCTATGTTAATACACACTCCTTGTCCATTGATCACAACTAAAGCCACTCTGACTTGGGTCAATTAAAATAAACAATATCCAAAGGAAAATGAGTGATTCTTTCAAATTACCACAGGAGGCAGCAGCAGTGACAAGTTGATGCCAAATGATTCCATGATGTATGAATCACATAGACCGGAATTCGAAGTGAAATATTTATCATTTCGGATTGCAGGTGACCTACTTTAAACAATGTTTGAAGAGATATTCTTCCTCTGACTTGATAGTTAGAAAAAGCAATAATAAAAATGAGTGGTATTTAAAGCTATCAACAAAAGTAAACAGAATTTTCAATCATGAATTTCACTTTTTCAAGTTTTTGAAACAATCTGAAAATAAAGTGGCCAGTTGTTTGATTGAAGTATTTAGCCATCCTTTCCTGAAAAAAAAAAATTGGATGAAAACTTTTCATTTGGGATTTTTATTCTATTTATTGGAATAAATAAGCAATTTTCAAAAATATAAGAAATAAACATTAAAATGACATTTTATAAACATCCTTCATAATTGTTTACATTTTATATTTTTAACAGATTTTTGTCATGCTGAAACTGTCCCCATTTTATATTAGATGAAGGCAAGGTAAATATAAAAATACTGGAATTGAGCCTTGATTGAGATAGTAGCATATTCCTCAGTGCTACAAATGGTTCTTATTCACATTCACGTATAAGCCATGATTTTACATTATTTTCATGGTAAGTAAGCAGATCCTTCTCTCTTAAGAAAAATAGTATAATACTATCTGCTTATCCATCACATGTATGATGCTAATGACTGTGACTCGGAATGAATGTCATAATTTGATTCATCCTCAGATATGAGCAGATGTGGCTTTTTAGACTTGCTGCCATATTACAGAGGTGGCAATGTAGGGTGGGTTTTTTACTAGTTTGTTATTTAGATGCTAGATAACATGTAATGATCTACAAACTTTAAATATGTAGTATAATATGAATAAATATTAAAACCTATCTATAACTCATTATTAATGAAGAATTAGAATCAATACATTTTAGAATATTGCACAAGTTACATTAAAATTTCTCTTCACACATACTTTTATGCACAAACATATAAATATTGAAGCTCATATACTTTATGAAAGCATGTATGTATGTATATATGTCTACAGCTACATCGTGTTGAATACACTGGTTCTTGTGTGATCACCAAAGTTAAGCAACATTGAGCCTGATCAGTAGTTAGTTGGATGACCGTTTAGGAATACGATGAATGTTTAGTCATGAGCTGTTCTAAACATCATATTTTGCCTTTAATTTCAGGTGAAAATAAAGACAAAAATTCTCTAACATTTGGATAATTTTTTATTAAATTGATCCTAAGCTTTTGGCTCACATAAACAATCTTCAGAGAGGTTACAAAGATGTTAACACAAAAACATCCACCATCAGCAACGATTTTATCTTGTGTTGACATAAAACTCTGCTAAGCAATGGCAACAGTTACCAAAAATAGTAATCGCAGTTCACAAATTTGTAATGAAGATGGCTCATGTGAGCCGAAAGCTTAGAAACAACTTAATAAAAAATTATCCAAATGTTGGAGAATTTTTGTCTTTATTTTCACCTGAAATTAAAGCCAAAATACGATGTTTAGAATGGCTCATGATTAAACATAATAGATATTCATTGTCTCTTATATTTAACAGTATATGTTTAGAAAATTATCTGCTGCCTCGATACACTAAATATATATATATATATATAAATATATGTACATAGATATATATATATAGACTTGCACACTGCGTGAAGTAGATACCCTATCTCCAATAGTGTTCACATATTTAAGAGGATAGGAACATTCTATTCCTGTATATAAGTAGGTATACAACACTCATCTTTTTAGATTGGCTTTTTCCAGTCAATATTTTTTCTTTTTAGGGTAGATATCAATCTTTTCTGCATCCTTTTTCTTACTATGCTTTTTTCATACCTCTATTTCTAAAGTTTTTGCAGGATGGACACATCAAACGTATTAAAGAGAACCTCCATAATTTCCAACTTATCTAAAGAATTATTCTCTTGAACTACATATCTCTTTCTTATTTGGTTATAGTGCCTTTATGCACTAATTCTGGTTCTTTAAGCAAATATAGTCTTTTTCAAATTTTTTAGGCAATAGTACTAACTTTCCAAATGTCTTATTCACTCAATACATGCAGTAAAAAAAAACCTTTTAACTAATATTGTAAAAGTCCTTCACAGTTTTTTTTTTTTTTAATGCTTATATTTCTTTCCTATTTGGAATCAGTTTATCAAACACTGATCATATCTTAAGTGCAAACATAATCTCTGCTGGGGTCATAGCTGAAGGTACGTTTTTATTCGATTTCAGTCTACACACCTACAGAGATCGTTCTGTTGCTGCACCTGTGGATCCATCATTGGCTTTTTTAAAGCACTTTTGAACCTATCCACAAACGCTCTGCCTGGCCATTGCTTCTAGAATGGTAAGGAGCAATTGTAATTTGATGTAACATATTTTGCAATGTTCTTTTACCTCTCTCAATGTAAATTGTGTATCATAATCAGAAACAATAAAATCTGAAATTCCAAACCTGGCAAATAGTTTGTGTAAAAATTGTATTACTACTTGTGTGGTTAGTCTCTTACATCTGAAAATCTCTGGCCATTTTGAAAAGCTGTCTATGACAATAAGATAGTATGATCCATTCATTGGACCAGCAAAATCAATATGAAGACACGACAATGGGCAGTTAGTTTCTGGCCATGAATTCAACTTAACAAGTGGTGCCTTTGCTGCCAAAGCTGTGCTTTGGCGCAACTTTACCAAAGTCACTATCCATGCTATGCCAGTGAACATAGCTTCTCATTACACCCTTCATACTGCATATACCAGGGTGTTCTGCATGGAATTCTTTCAGGATCTTTTTTTGTAGTACTAGTGATATCACTACTCTTTCACTATACATGAGAATGTTGTCACATATTAAATAAACATCTGAGTCTTTTCTATTCTTGTTTTTTAATTTATTTTAATTTCAGTAATGAATTTGTCATCTAGTGCTTTTCTTTTTATATCCTCCAATGTTCCTGCACAGTATTGCATGTATTGACTGTAGAGCTGCAATAACCATGTTGTCAATGGAATCGGTCTGGACAATCCATCTGCATGACTTAGCCTACTTGTAGGCAAGAACATCATTCTAAAGTCATAATTTAGAATAACAGGTTCTTCATCATTGTAATCTGTTATATGAGTTGGTAATCTTTTTTTTTGACCCCTAAATCAATAACACTGTAGATTTTCTCCCATGAATAAATCTATGGAATATTTTAAGGGCAAAGATAATCCCTAAACTTTCTTTTGCTGTTATTGAGTAATTTTTTTCAGCTAGAAGCAGCATCTTGGATGCATGTGCAATTGATTTAATAGAACCATATTTATGCATAATACAACTCTGATACCATAAGCACTTGCATCACTTACCACAATCATTTCTTTTTTTGGATTGTAGTGTGCCAAAAATAAATATGAAGTTATTATATTTTTTATATTTTTCATCCAAATCCATTTTGAGTCTTTCTTCAAAAGTTTATTTAGCAGCACTCTCAAACAAATTTAGAAATTATATTAATTATAAACACCAGTATTCTCATCCTTCTATTACCCTCCTCCTGACACCTCCTATAACCTACCCCTCTTTTGAATCACTTTCCCCCTATGTAATCCACTGTGCAACAGTGGCAGTAAAACTGCCTTGCTTGGGGTGAAATGATTTTTAAAAAAAATAATAAAAATACCCACACACAGACAGGTTGATAAAGAGATAGAGACAGAGTGATGAATTCATAAACATAATAAAAGAACACATATCAGTAACTACCTAACTATTAATATCTGTTTGCACATATCTAAGTACACTTGCCTGCTTGGATGTCTAGCTAATCATTGATGCAGGAGTTCACTTAAGTATATTCAGGTTTCTTTCATAATCAAAGTCAAACTATGGTTTATACTAAAAGTATACCAAGTAGACCTTAGTTATAGATTATGGGTGAGAGCAATCAAGAGAGTAACAAGGTCAGTATGTTCATGCCTTTAGTCCCAATAACTTCTGATTTATGCTGGCAATGGCTTCTGAACAGTTTTTTTACCTAATTTCAATAACAATAGATATATTAAATTATGTACAGATAAACCTTGCTGGTTGAATAAAACATATATTTTTTAAAGGAATTATTGTTGTTTTCTATGTACACACACACACACACACACACACACACACACACACACACACACACACACACATATGTCTGTACTGGAAATGATGAAACAGGAAAAAGGCTAATAAATGACATATTTTGGAAACTTGATGTGTGTTGCATTTGGCTTATTCCAGCTGAAATGAAAGATTCAACCATGTGTAAGGAAAATGTGTTTAGATTGTTGATGATAAAAGAAAAATAAATTAAATTACCTTATCAAATCTGATGATCAGAGACCAGAAAGTGTTTAATTGTTTATATAATTATATATATATATTTTTATAATCGTGTCACCCCAAGGAAGGCATTTTACTGCCACTGTTGTGCATGGGGTTACATAGGAGGAATGTTATGAGAAGGAGTGAGAGGTTGCAGGGGGTGTCAGGAAGAGAGTAGGAGAAGGAAGAGAATACTGATGAGAGTCGGGTGGACGGAGAAAAAGCATGAGAGAGAGGATATAAGTTAGTGAGACAGGAGATGACTATTAACTTTACATTTAAATTCTTGGAGATTATAGCTGTCGGGAAAGCAAGTATGTGGAAGGGAAGTGCAAGACAAGAAGCTGCTGGAGTAGAATTTGCATTTACAATTTATCGGTCTCAAAGTAAAAGGGTGGGACTTAAGTGCTAATATTGTAGCTCGAGGAAATTCATATATGGGGGTACCAGTGAGCTAAGTTCTTTGGAGCAGAAGCCGTGAAAGTATTTGTAGAAGAGACACAGGTAAGCCACACTGCATCGATGAGAAAGTGACTGTATCCTAGCTGCCAAGTTGGGATCGATCATGTTACAGATTCTTTGTTGGATTTGGTCAAGGGCACCTAAGTGGATAGCAGGAGCACTCGACCAGATATGGCAGCAATATTCAATGCACAGTCCTATACAGAGAACCAACTTTCTTAGCAGATTTATATATTAGACCATTTTAGTGTGCTTCTTGCAATTACTTTTCATCAGTGCAGGCCTAAAATAAAATCTAATCTGCAAATAATAATTTTGTTTACATTTTTATTCCAATCACCCTATATTAAAATCTACAGTCATGATAAGTTTTTATTTAAGAGCCCTTAGTACCTGTAAACCTCAATTTCTGCCCAAAGAAGAGAATACATTGAAAATACCTTCAAATTCTGTCAATATCTGAATTATTTCTTGTATAATGCCAAATACAAAGCTTACAAAATCCACAGAAGAGAAATACAAAAATCTACAAAAAGTAATAATTCTAACAAAGAAAAGTTGGCAGATAATTCTACTACTCAAGTCCATAACAGCCACTGTTCAAAATAAGTTATCTAACTTTAAACTAGATATAATTAGCACCAAATAAAATATCAACAAATACAGGACAGAAATGGGAAAATATATGAAATACATTGCACAAAATGTCTCATGGTGTACATCAGTGAAACATCAAGAAACTTTAAAAAAGATTCTGAGCATTTCAGAGATATGCTGCATGGTAATGCTATAAACACACTGGCAGTTCGCCATAATACACGTAACCAGAATTTTTACTTAATAAATGCCAGTCTGACCAGGAAAAAAAAGGAATCACTAAGACAAAAAGGCATTGAGAGTGCCGTAACCTCACAATTTGGGATCTGTTGTAATCACCATCTTTGAGTCATGTCAACAAGAATTGAATCATATGCTCTAAGAAAAGAACCCCCCCCCCACCTCATCTAGTTTATATTTTAGATATTTTTCTATTTCTTTTTTTGATCATTCACTTCTCAACCTATTTTATACAATCTTGGCATCCAAATTCCTGTAAGAAAAATAACAAAATTGTCGTATCTGATATGCACAGTTGTGGCTTGATTTTAATAAACAAAGATTGTGTGAAAAAAATTTTTTTTAATATAAGAGATTTTTAAAAAATTATCACCAGCATCCATGTGTGCAAACAAAAAATAAAAAGTAATTTTTAAATATAATATTTGAAATTATCTAGAAATACTGGTCTTATCACCGCAAACTGCATCAAAGGGTCAGTGACTCAGAGCTGAAATCAACAGGCAATTTGTCATCAGGCCTTCTCTTTTGGACAGCAATTTCATTTCTCTAAGCAAAGTCGAATTATCTACTGTCTTATAGTAATTTTCTCTTGCCTTCAACCTGACTCGTTTCCTTCAAATCCTTTTACTAGACACCCACTTTTTGTGTGAATGGCGGGTGTGATAGACATCAGTCGAAATCTGCATAAGATAAAGAATGAGTTATTCAATTCTGACCATTTGGAATTTATTTGCTATTGATTTTTAACAGACTGTTGTCTCAAATGTAATTAAAGCAAAACAAAACTTTCAAACAATCATTCACTTCATATGCAAAGATCAATGACAAGAAAAGTGATTGAATATACGTGGAGATCTTAGTTTTACTGGGTTTTCTTGTTTTTGTACTGCATATTTGCATTAGAAATTATCAGAATAATGAACCTGAGAGATGATATGTGAGGCTGATATAATTATTCCTTTTGATCTTATAATATATCATGATGTAAGTGTGTAAAGTTGATGCAAAATTTCCCAGCAAAATCTTTTGCATAAAGTTAAGAAAAGCCAAGATGTGTGTGTGTGTGTGTTTTCCAGTTTATTCAGCTTTTTATTGCCTTTGTAATCAGTTAACTCATGGACATCAATTGAAAGCCTGGGGGAAAATGAATATTCTACAAAAACTTAAAGGTTTTAATACCATCAATGTTTAGCCATTTTCTTTTTCTTTTTGTTAAACATATGTGCGTTGTGGTGCAGTGGCTACTGACTTGAAATGACAAATCGCGGAGCCGAGTTTGAATTTCAGTTGAATTCCTTGCATTCACTTACACACAAATACCCTTGGGAAAGGTATTAATCTGTCTCTTCCCTCCAGTTATGGGTTAAATAACAGGGTAGATTGGGTTCTATAGCCTTGGCTGGCAACCAGTCTACTGCAGAAATCAATGGCAACCTACTGCGGGATAATCTTCTGGCCAGTCAGTCATGTCTCTTTCGAGACATGATTGCCCAAAATGTGTATCAAGTGTGGCACTTAACTGACTAAAATAATAGATCTCTGGACAATATTTAATATTAACAATTTAGAATTGTAGCAATGTACATAGAGTGTTATCAGCAGAATAAGATGCACACTAGAGACACTTTAACTAGACATAATTACCTGGTGAAGTTTGGAGAATGGACTGGCTGTAGGTCAGTAAATGTTTATGGACAAGAAATTATAATAAGCACAGCAACTAGAAACTGCAGAATTGCAGGAAAAGAAAGAAAACAATGATGCATTTCCAAAAAAAAAAACCTTTAACTATGTCTCTATTAAATAAGAAGCTGTTTTTGTTGCTGTACAGAAAATTTTGGTTGATACATTTACTTTTATTTATTTATCAGACTTTTAGGAAAGATACATTTCTTGAGATAATATTGTTACTCTATTACTATTTCTAAGGTAAATGTTAAGATGAGCTCTTGTCTTTAGTTTTTCCATATAACACTCCATTCTACTTTGATGAAGTTAAATCATTTCTTATTTCCTCTGTATTCTATTTGTAAGGAGGAAGTTCCGCTCAGCTTTTCTCCAAAACCGTGACTTTGTGGAAAAGACTCCTACACAAATGCTTTTTAAAACACAACAATCTTAACCTCTCCAAGTGTCAATTATTATCTATCCTCCTTATCCTCATAATCTACACTTCCTACAACCTTCTTTTTTATTCATTTAACACAGCTCAATCACCATAACCATTTTAACATAACCCTCTACCATAAATGTCTCTTGAGCCTTGTATTTGATGAACTTTAGTATAAAACTATTCAATGTAGTTAGTTATTTAAATACTCTTCTTCTAAATGTTGTCAGGGAGAAACTAAAATTGTTTCCAAAGAGGATTAAAAAGAAATAATGTAGAGGTACTGAGCTCAAAGATATTTTAAGTACCTACCAAACTAAGGTCAATATATTCATGTGCTTGCAATAACCAAGTGGTTCCAATTATCCACTGATCATTGCTTATAGTCGGTGGCCAATATTAGAAGACTTGGTTCATGTGTGAAATGTGCAGAAGTTGAGATACAAGGAGAAATTATTCCTAGTGTCTAGTGAAATAGTTGGATATTCATCAACACAGAATCAATAGAAAGAATGTGTCGGCTGTTTGGCATTGGGCCATTGTAAGTCCGATTGGCAGCAAACAGATCACAAGAAAGCAGTTTGGAATACCACAAAACAATTAGGGCTTGTAAAATTGGCACTTCTTGGCACTTACCGACCATGTTGATGACTTGCAATTAAGTCCTCGTACACATCAACTCCTCAAGGTAATGACTAACCAATTTTAACGACTGACCACTGGCTCTTTAGGTTAGATCACTTTGATGATATGCTGTGAATTGTATTGCATAAGTGATCAGTAGGAATTTGTGATCAGGCCTTGATCAAGTTTCTCATCCTTTATACAATGGACCATAAGTTTTAACACCTGACTATTTAGTTATCACACACTTTCTGCTCAAAATAATCATTCTATCATCTGAAACTTGCTGTATAATCAGATACTTTTACTCCTCTGAATTTGACATTGAGCAAATTTACGTAATTGTCAAATCAATTCTTTAATAGCACAAACCGAGATATCACCTATCATAGATCACAAATGAGAAAAGCAAATTAAGAATGAGTAGTGATAGGACATTCTTTTCCTAGAGGCCTGATCAATATCTTGGCCATATATGCATTCACTTTTAGGAAGACTGAGCAATAGTTTGTAGATCTTTACATCAATTAGAGTTTGTGTGACAATATATTTGAAAGTCATTTTAGATTTTTAGAAAAAACTGAATATATCTGTAGGTATTACACAGGCTGCTTGATGAATCATGAAAAAGTTTTTAAAAACATCTTTACTGATGTAAGATGTTTTTGTGCAAGATTTGTGTAAAGGAGAAAATGTACTTCTCACAAGTCAAGTGTTATGTGCATCTTCACTAAATGCTCCTACATTTTTTTACAGTTCTGTATGTTTAATCTCTAGAAAGATTCTTTAACTTTTATAATTTTAAAATATGTCAGAATAATAGTAGAGATAATAATTTCTAGCAAAATGTTACAGACACTAAAATGATTGTTCCTTCATACAGCTTGGTATATTTTAGAAAATGATGTCATGACTCTAGAAACTTTTGATTAGATACTTGGCATTATACGAGTTAGCTGGTGTTGTGCTTGTAAATGTATTTTAAAACTAACCTTCAAACTCAGTGATTCATTATTTGAGAACAGTGTAATTTGAAAAGAAATCAGACAAAACCTAAAAGAATCTGTTGATCTTTACAAGTTTAATTCACTCTTGATGAGAATTTTTAAGAGCCTGAAGGTGCCCCTATCATCTGTACAAACAATAGTGTGCAAGTATAAACAGCACTGAACCACGTACTTGTCCACTCTTCAGAAAGAAGATACATTCTGTCACTTAGAGAGGAATGTACAGAGGTGTGAAAAGTGCAAATTAATCTCAAAACCACATTAAAGAACCTTGTGAAGAATGCCATCAAATCATGCACCTGTCATGTCTCTCAGGAAGGAGATGCATTCTGTCTCCTCAAGAGGAACATACATCAGTCCAAAATGTTCAAATTAATCCAAAATGCCAGCAAGGAACTCTATAAAACGAGTATTATATTGACATCTGGTGAAAGATGGCCCAGCAAAAAATCGATTTAATGTGGATATTTGAAATTATATTTTTACAACCTGATGCCCTTTCTGCAACCACTCTCTTTTGCATTAAATGTTTGTCATCATGCTATTTTAAACTAGTGTAACTGAAGTGATTTTTTAATTCTAATAAGAATCTTATGTGATAACAGCTTCCTGTTCTTGAATGACTTTCCAAATAACTACAAATATTTTTACAAGCTCACTAATGCTCCCTATATATGAATTTCCTTGAGCCACAAGATTAGCAACTAGGTCTGACCCTTTTACTGTGAAACCAATAAAATTTAAATGCAAATTCTACTCCATCAGCTGCTTTTCTCGCACTTCCTGCCTGTGGAATTCCCTTCCGTTTACTTGCTTCCTCGACAGCTACAATCTCCAAGAATTTAAATGGAAAGTCAATAGTTATCTCCTATCTCACTAACCTGCATCCTCTCTCTCTCTCTCATGCTCTTTTCTCTGTCCACTCCACTCTCATTAGTATTCTCATCCTTCTCTTACCCACATCCTGACACCCCTATATCCTGTCACTCTTTTTCATAACATTCCTCCTATGTAACCCCATGCACAAAAGTGGCAGTAAAATGCCTTGCTTGGGGTGATATGATTATGAAAAAAAACAAAACAAAACTGAATCTTTTTCTTATTTTTAGTTCTATAAACTAACTTCTTGCTTGAGTCATAACCGGTCAAAAGTATTTTAAAAAATACTGACAAATGTTTTACAGAAAATTCTCTGGTCGTGAAATGTATTCCAAGTTGATTAAACCTGACAATTAAATATTGAATAATTAAGTGCATTGATAGGCAAATTCAATCAGTCATATCCATTTACCTACATGATGAACAAATCTGAACATTTCCATGAGAATGGCATCATTCTTTTTGAAAACAAAATTACATACTCAGTGTTTAGTTGGTTGTCTGTCATGACTTATAGATTTTGTTATCACAATTGGTATAGTATTACATCTAAATGCCACTGATCTGTAGATTTCTGCTTACATACAGGAGATTGTGGTGCAACAACTGACAAGAGTCAATGAAAACTGGAAAAGCCACTCTCCCCAATTACAATATAGGCAATAACAGCAGTCAGCTTCTATAATGTCTTGACTTTATGCCAGATGTTTCTATTTCTTCTTTTTAAAAATCTACAGGACTTTTATTCATGAGAAGAGTTTTCATTCCCAAAGCAAATGTTCTTCCTTTTGGCAATTTATAGAAACAACAGTGAGAAAACAAAGTAATAAGATTTATCGTTCAAGATTAAAATATTAGCAATGACAGCAAAATCAATTCTCTTTAACTGCATTAAATTCTGAGCACAACTCTTGAAAAATCTGCTTTGCATATTGGTTGACTTTCAATGGTAAACCATTTTTAATGCTAAAAATGTTTTAAATTTTACAGTCTAAAAGCATTCCTTGGAAAAACAGAACTAAAATTCTGTATCTCACTAACAAACTTTCTTTACACTATTGTTAAGATTGCTGTTGTCATTTTTATTGCCACATTCATGAAATTTTATCTCTTGTAAACTCTGGCTTTCTTCAGGTGATATTTCTTGAAATTTACCACTATGAAATAAATAAAAAATTTCATTTCAAATTTCAAAAAATATCACCTGAAGATAGCCTGAGAGTATAATGGCTGAAACATTATGAGTATATCAATAAAGATGAAAACAACAGTCCAAACAAAATAGTGTAAATAGTTACAAAGCCTCATCTTAGAAATGTAGATAGATGTTAAAAAACTTTATAACGGGTATATCTCGCAGTTTCACTACTTGATACAAAGTACACCGTTACACAATGGAGTGCTGACAGTTATCGGCTTAGCACTTAAATACAACCCATCTAATTTGCATAGGATACCAAACCCTCCCAGAATTGGAATGGCCATATTTCCTTTCTTTCCATCAAACACCCTTGTTATAAGTTTCTTTTTCATAATTGCTTTCAGTATCATAAAAGTGTTATTTTGTCTTTCTGTCCATTCAAACTTTGTGTTCTTTTTATGCAACTCTGACAATGGTACAATTAGTTCACCATATTTTGGGATGTATCTACTGAAAAAATTTATCAAACCTAAAAAGGATTCCAATTTTTTTTTATTGGTTGGAGTTACTACCTTCGTAATCTTTTTGTTAGTCTGTCGTCAGATGCTATCTCTTTTTCCTTTTGCTATGTCTAACTACTTTTGATTTATATAGTTCTTGCATTTGCTCTTTTCTTCTACTTTTTATTGCCGACCATGGTCTTTCTTTATCCTCTCCTATGTCAGTTTTTTCTTCTCCACTTATGTCCCTTCCTTGTTTATCCTCATCACTGTAATTTTCTCTCTCTCTTCTTCCTCCAGTGTTTCTCTTCTATGGTTGCCTCCTCATTGTAGTTCCCTTATTCCTCTTGACTTCTTTGGTCTTCCATTTCCACATCATCTGAAACAATCTTTTTTCTAAATTGATCCACATGAGCCAAAACATACTGCCCCTTCTTCTTAATCAAAGTCGTATTAATGCCCCTCTGCAAAAGAAATCTTTGGGATTTACACTTTTGTCTTTCTTGTACCATAACCTCTCTCTTGTAGTGAAAGAAATGGTAATGAGAGCTCTAATCTGTCTCTAATCATGAGGGACGGTGGGCTGAACTTCCTCTCCACGTGTGATGACAGCCTATAACTGAGGAGCATTTTTGCTAGAAGCGCCTCAATATTTTCTGTGATAGGCGGGAATGCCTTCAATGTCATAACTTTTTTGTACCATCTGCTCTGTGATTACATTTGATTGAGGATGGTACAGGGGAATTTTATATGGCATGCAACTT
Organism: Ascarosepion bandense; assembly: GCA_037127315.1. Classification (NCBI taxonomy): domain Eukaryota; kingdom Metazoa; phylum Mollusca; class Cephalopoda; order Sepiida; family Sepiidae; genus Ascarosepion; species Ascarosepion bandense. The sequence continues at coordinate 733,556 of JBBBDQ010001307.1, forward strand.
ATCTGCCTCAACCATTTACACAAATTTTCATCCCAGAATTCGGGAGCATTATCTGACACTAATATTTGCAGTATTCCATTCCTTGCAAATACATATCTCAAAACCTGCTTGACTGTGGACACTCTTCGATCTTTAACCATGATTACTTCTGACCAACCAGAGTATGCATCTACCATTATGAGAAATTATTCTATGCTACTAACATGTGTATGGTCTATATGTTCTCTAAGTCATGGTTGTGCCTCTTTCGGCCATGAATGAAGCTCTTTTTGCCTGAATCTTCTAATTTCATTGGATTTTGGACATTTATTAATAAATTCTTCCATATCTTTTGCATAATCTGGCCACCATGCTTGTTATTTTAATCTTCTGCATGTTGCCGTGATGCAGAAGATTAAAATTACTTCTCTCAATACATTTGTCTTTAACATCCGGAGCAACTATCACTTCACTATTACATATAATTCTATTTTCAAGTATTAAATTATGCCGTATCTCCTTAAATGACCACTTCACTATTGAAGAATTGTTTCACTTATTATTCCTTATTCTTTCAATTATTTTGCTCAATGCTGGATCTTGCTCAGTCTCATTTTTGGACCTGTTGACTGGAAGTACATCCATCTCTACATCTATATTATTCCTCATGCTTTGTCGAAATTACATTTTGTAAAAAAAACAATGATGAACATGAAACTGAGGAAGACAAAATAATTCCATTGAATTATTTTGTCTTCCTCAGTTTCATGTTCATCATTGGTTTTTTTACAAAATGTAATTTCGACAAAGCATGAGGAATAATATTTTCCTTAACATATACAATGTCAAAATCAAATGTTGTGATTTTAATGGCCCCCACATAAAATTCTCAATGATATAACCTTTTAGCAACTTATCCCTTGGGTTAAAAATAAACTCCAACAGCTTGTGGTCCAACTTCAGTAGAAATTTCTTATCTAGTAAAAATTTTTGTACCCTCTCCATACTCCAAACAAATGCTTCTCCTTTAATGTTTGAGTAATTTATATTTGCGATTGATAATCTCCTAGATAAGTACATTATTGATAATCTTCCTGCGATAAGATGACAGCAACTGTTTTCTCACTTGCAACTGTAGTCAGTGTCAACTCTTTCTTAGGATTAAACACCTTTGTTATAGGTTTCTTTTTCATAATTGCTTTTGATATCATTAAAGCGCTATTTTGTCTTTGTGTCCATTTCAACTCGGTTCATTTTATGCAACTCTAACAATGGTTCAATTAGTTCCCTATATTTTAGGATGTATCTACTGTAAAAATTTATCAACTCTAGAAAGGATGCCAATTCCTTTTTATTGATTGGAGCTGCTACATTCATAATCTTTTTTGTTAGCCTTTTGTCAGGTTCTATACCGATCTTCGATATTTGGTAGCCCAAATATGGCAGGTTCTTGCAATCAAAGTTACATTTGTCTCTATTAATGGTTAATCCAGCCTTTTTCAGTTGCTATATTTGATCCACTTTTTGTTTTAACTCTTGTTTGGTCTTCACTCCTACCTTAGATCATTTTGGTAAGTAATCTTACCTAACAATATTCATTCAATTGCCTTTTGAAATATATGACTAGATGTTTTCATTTCAAATGGTAAGCGAGTTCCACCTTAAAAGGCCTTGGTTACCAATAAAAGCAGTATATATATATTATTGTACTTTTCTGGCTTGAATGTATTTGGGGTAGTAATTTTCTTATAATCAAGTACTTGCTTTGTATCCTTTTAGAAGTCCTAGCATTTTTATTTTTGGCCTAATATTTCTTTTTATTATGTTGGCAAGTTCCTCAAAAGACATCTTTTTTAATTTCTGTGAGTACGTTATTGTGGATATTTTCTTTAACATCTCGCACCCCACAGAAGCCATAAAAAAGTCCATTCTTGCCCACGAAGAATTTTATACAAATCTTGGCATATTCAGGATCATTCATGGGACTCAATCATTGTATCGGTGATGCTAGTTGCTATGAGTTATGGTGCCCTCCTACCAGGAATAGACTCTTCCTCTTGTTATATATGATTACCTGCAGTTAACAAAGGCAGTTAACATCAGTTGACAACAGCTACTAATCAGGCAATAAGTAGCGTAATAATACCTTGGGACTTATTTATTTCTAGTTACTTATTATTAACACTTCCTTTGAATATCTTGTTTATTGTTATACTAATACACTGTTTTGAACCTACCTTCTTGTTCCGTGTCTTATTTCCGGACCAAACCTGCCACTACAACTTTACAGTAAAGTTTCGCCACAACTTCGCAACAAATTGGCAATGAAGATCCACAACATTGTGTCTAGTATAACTTGCAGTTTTGGTACTCGATACAAGGTACATCATTATGCGTGACGTAATGGAGTGCCAACAGCTATTGGCTTAGCGCTTAAATACAACTCGTTTGATTTCCATAGGATACTTTGATTTTGAAAAAACAAATCTTTTCTTTAATGAGAGTCTTATATCTCATTTGATGCCATGGATGGATGTAAGATGAAATAATTTTTGTCAAGTTGGTGTGTTTCATTGTCAAAATTTCATCTCATCTCAGAAATGGAAAGCTAACTTGCAGTCAGAACTATGAATTTTGTATCCCACTGCATCCAACAAAGATTTTAAAAAATCTCATTAAGAATGTTTGTGAAGAAACTTATATCGGAGAAGATTAACAAAATTCAAACAGATAAAGATCTATAACAAAGATTTGTTTCAGCTGAAACTATCCATAATGTTTGCTCAGGTAAAAACTATCAACTTTTCTGGATGAATAAAAATTTTGATGGAAAGTAAATCAAAATCATTGAAAAATTGACAACATCTATTCAATATAAAGACAGTTGTATTTTCAAACAAAGCAGAGATTCATCTGAAATTCTTTTTTTAGTTAAATATCAAGATTGCTTTCAATTCTCTGAAAAACATTTAATGATTATTTAGATTATCAGATCAAGAATGAATAGAAGTATCAAGTAAAAAGTGAATTGAGCAATTGTGGATTGCAAGAATAAATTGTAAGGACTTAACTCAAGGTAATCTGTTAAAAAACAACTCCAAGCAAAAAACTTGAATGATTATATAGATCTTTCAAAGACCTAATCATTCAAATGTTGGTTGTTTTCAGAAATTTTCCTTTTCTGATGGGATTTGATATTCATGCCATAAAAACCACATGAATATTATCAAACAATTGAAGATAGCTAATGAAAAGTCATAAAAAATTTGTTTAGGTAATTTATTCAGGAGACAATTGGTTTATTTCTACAACAGACTTATGAGAAAATATTTTTTCTTGGAGACTTAGTCTAAAAACATCTTATAATGAAACATAAATGTGTGGTTATCATAATAAAATTAATTTAAAATTCTAATTGTTGTCAGAAAATTAGCTTGTTATCACATTGCTTGAATTTGCAACAAGAAAAACAAATATAGAATAAATTATATCTCAGTTTTATCAGCCTGACTCAAAAACCCCAGACCAATATTATATATATATTTTCAAGTGTAGGGTTGGTATGGATGGAATTAAATTCTGATATCCAAAAAAAAAAAGACTAATCTTAAAAAAGTGCTTAATACAAAGTAGAGCGAATAATATTTATTTAAAATTTATAAAAAAGTATGTTATAATATCAGTACACTTATTGTGTTTACTCAAGTGATGGTGCAGCACCATCACTTGACAAGACACAAGAAGTGTTGAAACAAAATACCAACTTTGTACTGATATTATAACATACATTTTTATAAATTTTAAATAAATATTATATATATATATATATATATATGTATGTGTGTGTATATATATATATATATATATATTGATTGTTTAATTACTTAGTTTCTGGTCATAATAAGACTAGACCAGTGCACATTTGTATTAAAAAGTGTTCAATACAATTATATTCTAGAACTTTTGAATATTTTCCATTTATAAATGAGTTCTTATGTAATCTAGATTTCTATCATGAGTGGTGTCTTCAGGTGATTTTCAATAACTGATTTTACCGTTTACCATTTTTTGTAAGCATGTTCACGCAATGGTGTTTTTTTTTAATGCTCAAGTGGCAGGGAATTTTTGAACATGCAATTTTTAAAATTTAAAATGTCATTATTCCTTGTAATTTTAAAAAGACACCACTCATGGTAGAAACCTAGGTCGCATAATAACTCATTTACAAATGGAATATATATATATATATATATATATATATATATACCGGGTAATCAAGAAGTAACTGCACATTTTATGTGTGAATAACCAGTCAAGAGTCCTGACTTAACACTCTGTGGCTTTTTCTTTGTGTTTTTTTAAGGAAGGAACTTGAAGGGCAAATACAAGAAGTTATGTCTTCCATACCACAAGAGTTCCTGATGAAATCAGTTGATGTGATTCCTGGGTGGCTTGAAAAGCTGGTAATGAAATCTAGTACCCATATCAAACTTTAAATAAAATTTCATGCTAAACACTTTCCTCTCATATTCATTTCTTGTAAAACTTATAATTAATAAATAAATTGTAAGTATTTTAAAATGGGGAGTTACTTTTCAATTATCCTATATATATATATATATATATATATATATATTGTAATTTTTTATTACAATGGTTTAAAGAAGAAAGTTTACTATACCAAACCAAGACCTTGGAAGAACTTGAAAGGTGAATACAAGAGTTGATCAAGATTATTAAAGAATCAATTAAGGATGCAGCATTTCATAAACATTGATAATATTCAAGTTAGAGAATGCAATATATTATATATTGGGTGATTGAAAAGTAACTCACTGTTTTATGCATGAGTGGCCAACCAGTAGTTCTGACATAACACCTTGAGTTTTTTTTTTTTTGTTTGGTTAAAGAAAGTTTATTATACCAAACCAAAACATTGGAAGAACTTGAAAGGTGAATACAAGAAGTTATGTCTTCCATACCACATGAGTTCCTGGTGAAATCAGTCTATGCGATTCCTGGGTGGCTCGAGAAGCTTGCAATAAAATCTGGTGCCCATATCAAATTTTAAATAAAACCTCATGTTAAATGCTTTCCTCTCATATTCATTTCATGTAAAAATTATAGTTAATAAATGAAGAAGTATTTTAAAATAGGGAGTTACTTTTCAATCTCTGTGTGTGTGTGTGTGTGTGTGTGTATTGTTAGTTATTTACCAGTTACTTCATTCAACAAATACTGTTATTTTTACTTAACATTATAAAAAGAAACATTCCTAATCATTCATTTGTATACCCTTCACCACCACCACTATTTTCCTTATATATATATATATATATATATATATAGGCTGATTGAAAAGTACCTCCCTATATTATATATAGGCTGATTGAAAAGTACCTCCCTATTTTATGTATGAGTGGCCAGCAAGGAATCCTGAATTAACACTATGACTATTTTCTTTGAGGTTTTTTAAACAAGCAAGTGTATCATAACAACCCACGACTTTGGAGGGCTTGAAAGGTGAATACAAGAAGTTATGTCTTTCATACCACAAGAGTTCTTGGTGAAATCAGTTGACACAATTACTGGCTAACTCAAGAAGCTGATAGCAAAATCAAAATTTTTTTTTTTTTTTTAATCGCATCACCCTGAGCAAGGCGGTAATGCCACTGATGTACAGGGGGCTACGTAATAGTGAAAAGATTGGAAAAGATAAAGCCAGAAACCACATCCTAAACAGGGAACAAGGGATAAGCCTCTTAACCTGTTCAATAGATGTGGGTGGAGTGTGAACCGGGTGATAGATAGATCTATCTACTCCAATTGAAAAAAAAAACAAAGTGAGAAGATTGGAAAAGAGAAAGCCGGAAACAACATCCTAAACAGGGAACAAAGGATGAGCCTCTTAACCTGTTCAATAGACATGGGTGGAGTGTGAACTGGGCGATAGATAGATCTATCTACTCCAATTGAAAAAAAAACAAAGTGAGAAGATTGGAAAAGAGAAAGCTGGAAACAACATCCTAAACAGGGAACAAGGGATGAGCCTCTTAACCTGTTCAATAGACGTGGGTGGAGTGTGAACCCTCCAATAGATCTATCTACTCCAATATTTCATGGTTATTTAGAAACTAAAGGGGTAGTAGTATAAGGAGGTAGGTAGAGGATATGCTTGTAGGTGTGTCAATAGTGTTCAATCAAAAAAGTGAATTAGGTAACTACAGAGCTGAAGGTTTGGTTTGCAAAAGGAAGCAGAATGGCTTGGTGTCAAGAAATGTCACTTTTTAATTTTGTCTGGGTAAGATACATAGTGGGACTCTACATTATTTAAATGGGTAGACAATTATTTTTAACAGAAGGATTTTTTTAATTTGATTTTGTACTACTCATGAGTAAAGGGGCTGGAATGTTTAGGTTAGAATTAGAATTAAATAATTATGGTATACTAAGGTATATTGTAGTTAAGAAAACCAATTAAGTATTGTGTGGGTCATTTATTTTAGTAAAATAATTTTTAATTTATAAGTTATATTGAAGCATAAGTTATAAATGGAAAACTGTATTTCATTAAATTTTAAAGAAAAATATTTTTTCTGGGTAAGATACATGCAGTTGTGATGTAAGCGATTAAATATTAAATTGCAGTTCAGCACATTTTCTTTCTTTTTCTTCTTCATGTGCCATGTTCCTACAGAACTGAAGTGATCATGGATTCAACTCTGTCTTCTGTCTGTCTCAAAATTCTTCCTCTTGGTATTTCTTCTAAACCCCACTTTGCCATTCATTTGCGTAGATCTATCAAGTAGGTCTCACACTGCTTTCACTGTCTCTCTTTTCGTCTATCTGTCCTGTGAGTATTAAATTCTCCAGGCCCTCCTTCCTAATTACATGTCCCAGAAACCTCATCCATCTCTTCCTTATGTTAAGTATGAGTTTCCTTCTTGTTTCCATGCCCTCAAACACCTCGCCCTTAGTCACATGCTCAGTCCATAGTATCCTCAGCATCTTTCTATAAAACCACATTTCTGCTGCCTCAAGCCTCTCCTTCATCCTCGAGGAGATCATCCAACATTCATTGCCATACAAAAGAACAGATATCACATAGAAATCCAACACTCTTTTCTTTGTTTCCAATGAGATTTTCCTGTCTTTTCATACTCTGGTTAGCTTTTGAAATGCGTCCTTGGCCATGCCAATACATTTTTAGATTTCAACATCGCACTTTCTATCCTCTGTCTGCATGCTTCCCAAGTATTTAAATTTCTTTACTTGTTTTATTTTAGTTTTTCTGACCTGTAGTTGGCATTTTGGGGTCCTCTTTTTCCTGATTACCATACATTAGATTTTTGTGAAGTTTTTACTCATTCAAGTCTGTGCTAAAAATGTTGAGGTTGTTGAGCATCTCTATCAAGTCTTTGTGCCGTACTTTGTTGAATGCCTTTGCATAGTCTGCAAAGCACAGATATAATTCCTTCTGCATTTCTATTGCTCATTCAGATAGCATTCTGAGTATGAATATTACATTTCTCATTCTAGTATCTTTAACAAAGTCACACTGTTGTTCTCCTATCTCTGGGCCAACTCTGCTGTGCACTCTGTTCATCAGAATCCGGATAATGAGTTTTGTTATGTGGCTCATTAAGCTGATTGTTCCTAATATTTCCTTGCATATTTTCTTGTATTCTGTTCCATATCTTGGTTTTGATTTTTGTCTCTTTTGTATCAGGTCAAGAATCTGTTTGGTGATCCACTCATTTTTTTCCAATGTGCTTTTTCCTTTGGGATGATGTTGTTTGCTGATGTAACTAGAGCCACTCTTAGTGTGTCCTATTTTGAGATTCCATTTCTAATTTGTCTTTGTTTTCACACTATCCATATACATTTCTTGCAGTTTTGGGTCATTCCCGAGTCTATTGCACTGCAGTCTTAGGGGTGTGTTAGGTTTCTTTAATTATCTTAGTTTTATCCTTAGTTTGCATAAAACTGGTATGAGGTCACTTCTGCAGTCAGCACCTGGGTAGGCTTTGCAGTGAAGGACTGCATTTCAGAATCTCTTGTTGATAGTAACAAAATCAATTTGGTTATTAATTTCTCCTACTGAACCAAACTGACTTTGTTACTATCAACAAGAGATGTCTATAGTCTTCTTGGGTGCTCTTGAAACCAAGTGTTAGTTATTATCTGGTCATTTGCTGTGCGCCATTAGACCTATTTCTCACCACGACCATTGCGGTGTCCTAGTCCAAAATTGCAGACTGTTTCATCTTCTCTTCCTTGACTGACTTTAGCATTGAGATATCCCTTTCTTACAAAACAAATTTTCCCATATTTTAATACATAGCTTACTTTCTAAGTGGCAACTTTCACTATTCTCATCAGCCTTTAGAATTCTGAGCTACATTTTCCAGCATCTGTTACTATGCAACCTAGATATCAGGTTTCACTAACTGCTTGATTTCAATGTCCTTAATGCATAGATCCCATCTTAAGCGATCTTTTTTGATGATAACTTTGAATTTTTACACTTAACAGTCCCTTCTTGTTGCTTTCCTTCATGACCTTACTTAAAAGTTCCTTCCAGTTCCTTTGTGAATCTGCCACCAGTACAATATCATCTATATCGCATGTGTTGTTAAGATAATATCTGCCTGAACAATTAAGAGTATGAGTCTCACCTTCATAAGGATGTTTCCAACTAGCATCCAGTTGGCAGACAAAAATAAACAGGGTTGTAACTCAATACATGTCCCTCTCTTCTCTCACCCATTGAGTGGATATTGTACTGATATTTATTGAGCACAATATCCACACTGGAATCATCAGCCAACCAGAACCTACAGAATGGGCTTGCCTAGATGGCAGAGTGGAATCTCCAGAGCTCTTATAAAAAAACAACTACCAATTTGCTAAGCAGCTCTGAGCTGTCAGTTTCAACAACCGATTACTGACTGTTGCTATCTAAGGATTCTACACTACCTTTTTTCTTTCTATTTTTGTTTATTTACTAAACTTGTTCTCTATCCATATACAGGTTGTTTGTTCCCAGTTTATGGATTACTTGAATATTTTTTCATGTTAAATCAAACTTTCTAATAATTCAATTAGATTGTCATATCTTCATATCATATCTTATCATATGCCTCATATCAGGTTATAAATGGATGATGACCGAACATATTGCTATGCAATATGTGCCAAATTTCTCTTTCAACAAGGAACCCAATAAATATGTATCAATAGCACATAAAAATATGTGCAATTGCCATATGGTACATATGCCATATAAATCATAAAAATGACGGCAAATACTAGAAGCCATCATAATATGGATGAATTGTCATCTAGATTATGCAAAAATGAAAATAACACTTATTATAACAGATATAATATTACCAAAATAACACAAAAATGTCTTGAAATACTAAAGAGTAGATTAATTCAGTAAAATTGCTATTGGCTTCAACAGCAGCCTCCAGACAACTTTGGAATCTCCTGCAACTCTTCTGGACTGTCTCCTTGTTTAAGTTGGTGACTGCTGCCATAATCGTTGCCTTCAGTTCATCTTTGGTATTACAAAGAGTTTTGTTGGTCTCTCGCTCAGTTGTGACCCACACATAATAATCAAGAGGGTTGAAGTCTGGGGAGTTAGGTGGCATGATGTAAGGAGTGATGTGGGCATAGAAATTGTCTGATAGTCGTGACTGGGTTCTGCCAGACATAATGTCTTCCAGTAGCCACCCTCTTGACCCAGGGCAGCACTACCTCCTTAAGGCACTTGATGTAAGACTGCATGTTGAGTCTGAGGCCCTGTGGGAAGATGAATGTCTCTTCACTAGTGATCACTTCAAACACCTTCGTAATCACCCTTAGACTCATCCAACTCTTTCCAGATCCTCTGCATTGTCAGCTGCTTGATATCCAACATGCTGAAATGTTTGTATTAGAGCTTTCGGCATGAATACTAAGCTTCATGTTAATCCATTTCCAAATTTCTGGTGGCATGAATTGCATCATGATGCATTTTTTCTCACAGATGGTGCCCAACTGACCCTACTATACTGTGCAGTCAACAAAATCAAAACAACCAACATGCATGAACAAAATTAAACATATAAATGGTAACAATTTACTCATCACATCCTGTATCTTGTAATTTCTGTTTCTGTATCAATCAATGCACTGAAAATTAGTGATAAATCATAAAATTTAAGAATAATTTAACCCTGGAACACTAACCATCAATTACAGTTACTCCACTACGAACCATGGGCATATCATACCCGATTTTGAAAATATCAAAAAAATATTAAATATAAATGATTATTTGAAATATTTTACAGGTAGGCACTTCAAAATTTGTACTTTGAGTTAACATTAATAGAAACTGAAAAACATCTTATTTATGTAAGAAAATCAGGTACTGAAAATTGTAATTAAATTGTAATTAAAATGGCGTCATTTGTGCTGGGTACTATATACCCATGGTTAGTGTTCTCGGGTTAATGAACAAAAGGGATGAAATTATTTTTGACTAACATCATGCTGGCATGTTTCTTTTAAAAAACATGAAAACAATAATTCTTAACAGTGTTACTAATAAACAAACGCACATTCTGAAAAATTGTTAAGCATGAAACATTATGGTTTGAGTTTTGTTTAACAGCATATCAACCTCTGTGGGTTATTTAATGCCAGAAAGGTGGGGTTTTAAGGTATTTTTTAAGGTTTGGTTATAGTGAGAATGTGGATTTAGTCAGATTTTAATGAAAATGTTTTGTTTTTATTCTTTTTTATTTTAAAAATCTGAAGATGTCTTCTAGTTTTGTATTCAAAAATGTTTTGCTGAGAATACTTTTTTTCCTTAAAAAGTGTGTTATGCTAATAATTTCTTCAAAAATGTATATTTTTCTATAAAAGTCTATTTTTATGTATAGATTTCTATAAAAGTGTATTTTTATGTATATATTTCTATAAAAGTCTATTTTTATGTATATATTTCTATAAAAGTCTATTTTTATACTTTCATAGTATTTTGTCCCCAGTTTGGAGGTTAACTATTTGCCCATAGCTAGGACCCTAACAGATGCTACCAATCTGAGTCAGGGTGAACCTGAGAACAATAGCAATTAGGAAGTGGTTCTATGCTCTTCACAACCCCCAATCAGAAGCCTTGCTGCCGGATGCAGTTTACTGTCATGTCCAGGACCAGAAACATTATGGTTAATGGCTAAATAAAATAAAAATGGATAACATGGTTTAATGTGTCCACAATAAGGGGAGTGTAAAAAGAATGTTTTTTCCATGTCACCGCTATTTTTACTTTTTCTTCTTCATGTACCGTGTTCCTTCAGGACATAGGTGACCATGGACCTCCACTTGGCTCTGTCTCTTGTTACTTTCAATAATTTTTTTCTTGGTATCTCTCCCAAACACTGCTCTGCCATCTATTTGCTTAAGCCTACCAAGTAGATCTTAAAAGTTTTTGTGAGCTTATCCATGCCAAAGCCTTCTAAGGACATCAACATCACGATTACAATCACGTCTGGTCCTGCTGCTTTGTTCCTTTTTAATTTTGCCATTGCTGATTCCATTTCAATTTTTAATATTTTTGGTCCGTTCATATTTTTGTTTATTGTTGTTTGCTCTCTTTTGTCATGGAAGAGATCTCTGATGTACTCATTCCATCTCTGAATCATTTTTTCTTTTTCTAATATTAGTGCACTGTCCTTTGGTTTTATACATTTTGTTGCTGAGCAGGTCTTTTGTTCTGTTAGTTACTTTATTTTTTATTCATATCTCCACTATTTGTTGTGCTCTGTCTCTCTACTTCAGTGCATTTGTCATTGAGCCATCTGTCTACATTTGCTCTTTATTTCATTTGTAGTCTCTTGTATTCCTTTCCATATCTTGGCCTCATTTTCTGTCTGTTTTGCATCATGTCAAAAACCTCTTTGGTGATCCACTCATTTTTTTTTCGACATGTTTTTTCCTTTGGGATGATGTTGTTCGCTGTCACTAGAGCTACTCTAAGAGTGTCCCATTTTGAGCTTTCGTTTTCAATTTCTCCTTCACATTTTGTTTTCATGCTTTCCGTATACATTTCTTGCAGGTTCAGGTCATTCATGAGTCTATTGTACTGCAGTCTTAGTGCTGGCTTAGGTTTCTTTAATCTCCTTAGTTTTTCCTTAGTTTGCATATGACTGGTAGGTTGTCGATTCCAAAGTTTCAAGAAAAAAATATGTATAAATTCACTTTTATCATATATTTAGGTTTTAATCCAATTCTACTCATCACTTTTAAAAGAATAAACATTGCTGAAGAGTAAAGATAGTTAAGATAATATTAGTGCCAATAGAAAGAAATAGTTCATTTGACACTATGTGTTATTGTGGGTACATTCATCTGTGTTTGTCATTATCCTTACGCGTATTAAAAATCTCTTTAAAAAGTATACAAAATAGAAGCTCTTTTACAAATGAGAAACAGTATATACATATATATGTGTGTGTGTGTGTGTGTGTGTGTGTGTGTGTGTGTGTGTATGTATGTATGGCTTCCTGCTCACATGTAAGTGTGTATGTGTGTATATGTATAGCTGCCTGCTCATATTTGAATATCCCTATCTGCTAGGGTTGTAAATAGAATGTTACATTTGCATCAAGCCCTCCACCTTGATCAATTTTAATATTAAAGAAATTTATATTAATTAGCATTGGCTTTTTGGGATTTACCTATCTAATCATCCGTTTGGATTGAAAATATAAAAATATATCTATCTATCTATCTATCTATATATATATATATATATATATATTACCATTGTTAGCTGCCTGATGAAACATTGTTCTTTTGATGTTGAAACAAAATGTACACTTTTGTAGGAAATTGTAATTTGTACATGTTCTAAACTATAATTTATAATAAATATTCATGGCTCTATTTCTATATTGAGCACTGTTTTAAATTAATGTTTCCAACGTTGTTAAGATTTTCTTCGTTCTTTATTCACTTAGATATATATATATATATATATATATATATATAAATAAGAAAATAATATATATATATATATATATATATTTTATTTTGTTATTTTTTTTCTACCAGCCAATGTTGGTTAAATGTTTTTTCTTTCATTTTTGAGTTTTTGCTGCCTTCTTGAGTTATGTTCTCATGACAGATGTGCAAACGTCCCTTTATTTCTGGGGCTAATTTTATTGTATGCATAATTAAGATATCAATTAATTCAACAGAAAATGATCAAGAAAAAGTTATAAAAAAAATTTGTTCTTATTCAAATGTTTTACTCTTGACTTTCTTGAAACTTTGAATAATTATTTTTCTTTTCCTTGGGAATTGATTTTGGACATCAGTAATGAACTATCATTGTTGCTTGGGATTTCACTTTAACTGCTTTTCATTTTGCATTTTTTTGGGGAATGCATTGTAAGGTTTGTTCACCAAATTGTCTTCGTTTTGTTTTTCTTGTTAGTGAATTTGCTTCATCATGTAATCTTCAATTTTCATTTTTACTGATTCTCTTTTAACATTTGATAGAAATTTTGTAGAAGCAGAAATATAAGAATAACTTGCTTAAGATTCAAATTGTTAACCACTTGTAATAATGAACTGAACGGCAATCATTATCTGAAATTCAGAATTGCGGGACTGTCATTATGCCATGGTTTCTTTCGACTAATAACTTTATCATTGTTGCATCAGTTTCAATGTGGTACATATTTTTGTCATTCAAATCTGTAGTATTTGAATTAGGTTCTAGTTACAAAAGCTTCTCATAAATTGTGAATAACATTTTGTCTTCTAAGGTCCTACTTTTACACAGACAAATTTAACTATTTATTAGTCAGTGGTTTTGTGTGTGTGTGTGTGTGAATGTTTATATTTCTGAGTTTTTTAGTATTGTTTAACAACATATCAACCACTGTGGGTTATTTAATGCCAAAAAAGGTAGGTTTATAAGGTATTTTTTTCATGTTTGGTTATAGTGAGAAGGTTGATTTAGTCAGATTTTGATGGAAAATGTTTTTTATTCATTTTTTTTATTTTAGAAAACTGAAGATGTCTTCTGGTTTTGTATTTAAAAATGTATTGCTGGTAATTATTTTTTTTCCTTCAAAAATGTATTATGTCAATTTTTTTTCATTCAAAAATGTATTGTTGGTTATATTTTTCCTTCATAAATGTATATTTTTCTATAAAAGTCTATTTTAATGTAAATATTTTTATAAAACTATTTTTATACTTTCATTGTGTTTTGACCCCAGTTTGGTGGGGTTAACTATTTGCCCATAGCTGGGACCCTAAGAGGTGCTACCACTCTGGGTCAGGGTGGACCTGGGAACAACAGCAATTAAGAGGTGATTCCATGCTCCTCACAACCTTCCAATCAGAGGCCTTGCTGCTGGATGCAGTTTACCGTCATACCTAGGACCGGTAGATTGCTCTACTTCTGCATGCCATGCTTTTTCCAGATATCTTAGTATCAGTTCATCATCATTTATCCATCACATCCAATGGTGCATAGAGCAGCAACTTTTTTTTACGGGGCAGGGTTGTTAGCCCTGCACCCAACCCCCAAACCTGGAGGAACGGTGGACCATTCTTGGTCCTTACATTTACAGTACCTGGTATTCCTAAATGGTCACCCATTTAAGTACTGACCAGGCTCAATGTTGCTTAACTTCGATGATCGGACGGGAACTGGTGCATTCAACACAATATAGCCGTAGACCTTAGTATCAGTTATTTCCCTTTAATTCAACTCTCTTAGTTTTTTGTTCACCTCTGCTGTAGCCAGATATTGAACTCACAACTCTTTGGGTCAAGTCACTGGATTTAATCAGTGTATGATTTTTTAGATTTATGTCTTAGTAACCACTTTTTATCCTATCACAATTTGTTGATATTATTTTTCTAGCGCTTCTGATTAGTCATTCCTTTGATTGCTTGCGTCCCCAATTTTATGATCAAAATCAAACATCACAAAACTGGAGAGGCTGGCAATCAAAACCCTACAGGGGAATAACAACACCACCATACTACCAAGTGACAAAGTCAATGTGACTGTAGTGATGGACAAAATGAAAGATACAGAGAAACTAGAAGACCTCATTAGAAATAGTAGCTATATTAAAGTCAAGAAAGATACATCAATGAAGACAGAATGAAAACTGTTGCGGATCCTAATCAAGAACAAAGACCACTTCCCACCTAAGGCATACAGGCAGTTATTATGTTACAACTAACTACTTCATATTTATGGTATTCCACTCAGGATGATTGTTAGCTGCCAATGATTCCTCTGAGTTGATTTATAAATATAATTGATCCATTAATAAGAAAGTTATCATTATATATTCAAAACTTTATCCAGTTTGTGGAAATAATCAAAGATGCTCCCATCCAATCCAACTCAATGTTGAGCCTGGGCATGGTGGATTTGTTCACTAAGGTACCCACAGAGAAGGCACTATCATTAGTCAGGGACTGACTGGCCTCAGACTTGTCCCTAGGAAAACATACCAGTATTACAACAGATAACCTGATGAAGATGTTGACTTTCTGTACACAAACAACACATATCAAAATGGGATCAGACATATATCAGCAGGATGTAGGTTTAGCAATGGACTCACCAATATCACCAGCAATGGCTATCATATACATGGGATACTTCAATGAAATGGCATTAGAATCCACATCACTAAAAGCAACTACGACCAAGTTATGTAGATAACACCTTCATGCTATGGCCACACCAGAAAGCGGTCCAGCTACTACCGGATCATGTGAACTCAATAAGATCAGCAATACAGTTTCCAATGGAGAGAGAAAACAAGAATAAACTAGCATTCCCGGTAATACTAATATCTTGAACAGAGCATGGGTTCAAGATATCCATATACTCCCTGCCAACATTCACAGGACAATACCTCAACTTCAACTTCCACCATCCATACAGTGTAAAGATAGTGATCAGCTACTGCCTACAACATTGAGTAAGTAAATACTCAGAGATATATGAACAAGAAATGGTCAGTATAAGTAGTACCCTACAATGTAACAACTACCTGGGTACATGACAGTAGCTCTGACAAGCTAGAATAGTTGGATGCATGAGGATAACAACTCTCAGAAAACAGCCTTGGTCTGCCTACCCTATGTGAAAAGGTTATTGAAAAAAATACAAAAGATCTGTGGTAAATTCTTGCTATTTTACATTTTTTGTTTTGTGCATGGACATTGTTTTTTATTTTGTCAATGACCCATTAGGGTTAGTTGGGCTCTGTTTGTAAGAAAAAAGTACCATGATGCAATTTACTCCAACAAAAATTTGGAAAGGGTAAATTTTACTGCTTGGCCTGCATCAAGTACCTTGAGAAGCTAATGCTACCCTGGGACAAGAGGTTAGCTACTGGAAGACCCTGTATCTGGCAACAGGATTCTGCACCATGCCACACAAACAAAAGAACTCAGTCATGGCTATCAGACAACCATATAACCTCTTAGATCTGTCCACCTAACTCCCCAGACTGTAACTAACTTGATTTTCGTGTGTGAAGTGCAGTTGAGTGAGAGACACACAACACCCCTTTTAGTACCAAAGATGAACTGAAAACAAGAATTTGGTAGCATTCACCAACTTAAACAAGGAAGCCTTCCAGAAGAGTTGCAGGAGATTCTGAAGTTGTCTGAAGGCTGTAGTTAATGCTAATAGCAATTTTATTAAATTAATTTACTCTTCAATATTTCGAGATATTTTTGTGGTTTTTGGTAAATATATATGTTAAAATGAGATGTCAGTGCTATATACATTTTTATGGAATTTAGATGACAATTTATCCATCATGCGCTGTAGGACACACACTGTAAAGAACTACTTAAAATAATTGAAGCTATTATGATACAAAGGAAACCAAGGAAAATGAAAATATTTTACTATAGCATTTTAAAATGTGTATGAAATAATTAAAATAGATATAAAATAATTAATATAACTGTTTTCTGGTGTTCACCACATGCTGTCACTTTTCTAATACACAATACAGAAAAATTAAATTTGAAATGTAACACTGCAAACATTACCAGAATGTAACAAACAGAACTTAAGCTATGAGAACTGAGCACATTTAACTTTTGATAACGACTGAAACGATTCAAAGTAAACAAACAAGAAAAGAATAAAAGTTTTGCTTTGGGCAGTTTATTGACAATTGTGACTCACATATGCAGAAAATAATTAGAAAATTGGACAAAATACAGTAAAAGAAATAAAACAGACAGTATTGCTTAAATTTATAAATTGTTTAAAGGAATTCTTTCCATTTAAATATACACCAGGTATTTAAATTTGGTTAAAAAACAGCAAAACTTCTTAAAGTTTTTTATTTACTTTTCTGCAGTTTGGAGCATTTTTTTAATTTCCAGGGATAATTTGAACATAAACAGTTTAATATTTTTTAGTTCTTTCAGCTCATATAAGCCATTATGAAAGAGTTTTTATTCTTGTGCAGAAAAGATTATATCTATATGCATTCATTGAGGTTTTTCTCAAGTACCATATTTTGCATTTTAGTCTGTGACATTATTCTTTCGTTTTTAATCATCAAGTATATACTTAGTATGTTTGTTACTAAACTGAATAACATTTTATTTATGTTGGATTGTATTATGAGGGCTTCTAATATTTACCGTCATTTTTATAGTTTATATGGTATAGGTGCCATATGGCAATCGCACATATTTATATGTGCTATTGATACATATCAGGGAAATTTTGCACACATTGCATAGCAATATGTTCAGTCATCATCCATTTATAACCTGATATGAGGCATATGATATGATATGAAGATATAACAATCTAACTGAACTATTAGAAAGGTTTGATTTAACATGGAAAAATATTCAAGTAATCCATAAGCTCCACTGGGAATAAACATGTGGATAGAGAATGAGTTTAGTGAATAAACAAAAATAGAAAAAAAGGATGATTTTTTTTCATTAGATTTATTTAATCAGTAAAGCAAGACAATTCTAAGAGAATAAGAAGATTATCAGGGGTTTATTATGGCTGATATTATCTTAACACATGCAAACACTATTGTACTGATGGCAGATTCACAAAGGAACTGAAAGTAACTCTTAGGTAAGGGCAAGAAGGAAAGCAAAAAGAAAAAATTGTTAACTGTAAAAATTCTAAGTTATCACCAAAAGAGATAGCTTAAGGTGAAACCTATGCTAAGTTTGCTGGAGGCCATGTCGATTTAATTGAATAAGTTTACTCTTTAGTACTTGTGTAATTTTAGTAAATATATATGTTAAAATGAGATGTCAGTATTTTCTTTTTTGTCTAATTTAAGCAACAGTTTATCCTTCATACCCTGTTGAAAGGAAAAATATACTGCCTACTTAGGCAGACTGCAGGAACATCATAAAGCTATAACATGAGGGGAAATAGAAAAATCTGGCCTGGCTGACTACATATGGAAGATGAAGGAAAATCATTGCCTGCTGTCAAATGAGGGTGACAGAGAACATCACTGGATAGTAAGAATCAGAACGTATGCTAGGCCACAAAAATTTCCTAAACCAGACAAGCATAGACATGAATATAATACAGAAACCAGTAATTTGGAATGCTAGAGAAAAACAACAATAACAACAGTAATTGTAATATGAGCTCTGGTAAAAATTATTTACTGAGACATTAGGTTTATAAATTCAAAACATTCATACACTGATGTCCTCAGGGACATGTGGTACAGTGAATAAAAGTGTTGGTTGGATCCAATGACTTAATCTAAAGTGTTGTTAATATCTTTGTTAACCAAAGTGTTGTCAATACCTGCCCACAGCAAAGGCGAACAAAATCTTGGAGAGTTAAAGGGAGAGAAATGATACTGAGATATCTGGAAGAGGCTTGGCATGTGGAATTAGAATAATCTGCCTCAGGGAATAAAATAATGTGTTTGGTTCAAAATTCCAATCACTGAAAGAATGCTGGTGTGTACAATGGCTGAAACATTATGAATGGCAAAAGTCCAAATAATGTAAATAGTGTGTGTATGTTGTTACAAGCCCAAGTTACTAAAAATCAAATTTGAAAAGAATCTTAAAACCTAATAGTAGTACACATGATTAAAAGGAAAAGAAGTGAAAAGATGAAACAAATGGTTTAATTACATCTACATGCAAGTGTGATGATGAATAAATGACTTTAGAGAACAAACTTTCCTTTTCTTTGATCATGTGGTTAGAACAGTGATCTAAGCGGATGTCTTCCAGACACCCTGACACACTTGAATTTAAGGTCAACATGAGAATAATACCATATTTGGGTGTATGACATTCTGTGACAAGCTGTGGTGCAAAAATAGGAACAGCTTTCAATTCAGTTCGGTTTCAGGCCTCAGCCTGAATGGATGGGCTTGTTATGGTCTGCTATAGACTACTATGTCCATGCCTAGTTTTGGTCTGTTATAAATTCCGTGTTAAGGCTCTGCCTCAATGGATTTGGACTGTGATAGTTTTGCTATAGTCTGTTATGGGAAAAAGTCCCCAGGCAAAGATTTGTTCTGAACATTTGGTATGTGATAGTTTACGGCTGTGAATATTCATAGAGACAGAACAGCATATGAAGTGAAAATTGGTTGAAAGGAACGATCAACTTTGACATAGCGCAAACCCCAGGAGAAGGGAAGAGAAAGGATAAATAAAGTCATTGTTTCTCAACTTCAAAACAAAAGCAAAGAGGAAGACAAAGAAGAAAAGAGAAAATAAAATAAATCAAGCATCTCAACCTTATGACAAAAGCAAAGAGGAAGAAATAGAAGAAAAGATAAAAAAACGAGTTCAACAGAAATCTAAAAACCCAGAGACTAAAAAAAAAACAAGTAAAAAGAAATGTTCACACAAATATCAGATAGATTGCTTATTTATCTTTAGGTTATATTGTCACTGTATATATGTATCTCTTTGCAGTAAAATGCATGTTAGTAGACTTTAAATTGTCTGAGAGAAAATAATAATAATATTAATAGAATTAATCAGAAACACCTGTCCCCAAGATGTTTCAATCTGATATTGTTTTCTTTTTCTTTTATTTTATCTATAAAATCTCCATTTGTCAAATAACTTTGTGTATTGTAGAAATAAAAGTTATTAACTGCTAAATATAGAATTTTGCGTTTGCCCTTTTCTGTCTATCACCAGTTGTGAGCAATTCCATTCAGCTCAATGATGATTGACTAATTGAGAGAAAACCCTTGAGTAGCAAAATTTTGAATTTCACTATTGTATGTTGTGATTCCGGCTGCTGCCGCTACAATAACAATGGTATTGTGGTGGTGGGTGGCCAGGGTTTGTAACAAAATCTATATATACATATATATATATATATATATATATAGAGAGAGAGAGAGAGAGAGAAAGAGAAAAAGAGATGTTACTACTTTTTGACAAAAGGCCATAACTTTGACTTTTGATTGAATAATAATGAGCACTTAAATGATTCAAACAGTCAGCTTCATTTCTGGAAGCTTTCTTGCATATATGGCATCCAAAATACGTCTTTAGGTTCATCCAGTCTTTATTTCCTTCATATGAATCTTCAGACCAGCTGCTGGCCTACATGCTTTGCCCAAAACTGGCACAAATTTTCTGTAAGTCATTGTGAAAAATTGTCAACATATTTTGCTTTGGATTGCTTGTCATCATGGGATTTTTGAGAATTATCAAGTTGCATATATGTTCAGGTTGAAAATTGAGGGGGGATTGAGGTCATGTTCTGTTCTCTACAAGTCCGTTTCAACATATAGAGGAAAGCAATTTGTATATATTTCTGAGATGAGGTAGTATTTTCAGTATTTACATTATTCAAACTATTGTCCTCATCTTTGTTGCCATTTGTATGATGTTTCGACTGTTGTATGCTCCAGCCTTCTTCAGGTGCTAGGAATGTTGAACCAAACCCTTTATTACAATCACTGGGGTATATGAACTCCATTCCTTGTGTAAAGCCTCAATTGGAATTCATGAGTTATCTCCCTTTAACCCTGCAAGTTACTTTTTCACCACTACTGTAGCCTGGTATTAAATTCACAACTCAAGTCTGGAACTAACCAACGTCTATATCCACTGGGCCATGTGTCCTTAGATAACTCATGACTTCCAATTGAGGCTTTACACAAGGAATGGAGTTCATATACCCCAGTGATTGTAATAAAGGGTTCAGTTCAAAATTCCTAACACCTGAAGAAGGCCAGAGAATAGAATGGCCGAAACGTTATACAACTGGCAACAAAGATGAAGGCAATAGCTCAAACAATGTAAATAGAGGAAAGCAATATTTTCAGCAAAATTCAAACTCAAATTTACCACCAACTAAATTATCAAATGATGTGAAGTCAAACACAAAATAAAGCATAAATTATCAAAGTTTCAACACTGGATGATCGATTAATTCACTTTAACTTCAATGCCTTCAACCATTGTTTATCATTTTTGTTGACACAGATCGATTTTTTGTCAATGTTCCCTTGTCTTCGGCATCAATGCCAAGAATTTTAAGATTGTTTCTAACAACATCCTAAAAATATTTTTTGGCTTGTGTATCTCATATACTGAAATAATTTATGTAATCTGCCATTTCTATTTTAATAAGGTGTCCTGCCCATCTGAATATATGAAGATGAAGAGTTTTTCATATTGACTAACTCAAGAATGTTATATCCAGCAAAGGTTTGCAATGTCAATTTTTATCTCTTGTTTTTTTAATGTTTCTTCTTTGTAGTAGAGTTTTTCTTTATCTCATTCTCATATTCTTTCACCTTCAGCAATCCCTTACATCTTAGCAATCTTGTTAAAAAGGTTGGTATCTCCTTGTATACAGTATGTCAAGAAAACAGACATGGAAAAGTAACAGCTTCAGCAAAAACTAGTGTAGGATGAGATTTACTTCAATAAAAAGTTAAAACAAGATTTATTACTGCCTTCAAGATAAAAATTGTAAAAGATCTCGAAACATCCATGCAGTTGAAGTAAACATAGACTCTAAGATGATCAGAATAGCCATGATAATGTGAGTTTTAATTCATGCATATTACAGAGCCCATGAAGACAAGTGAAAAGTTACAAGACTCATTGATCCATTGCTAAAATATTCTCTGAAAAAATCTTTATAGTGAACATGGTTTTGAGCCTCTAAAACAATTAGTGGCATCAACAAGTGAAAACTATCAGGACTAACCATTTGGTCCAAGTCATGTGTATTTTGGTCTCCAACAAGAAAAGATGCCACATTTTTCTAAAAGCTGAGAAATATGGTGGGTGTTGATGCCAACTAGAAGTTAACGTGTTTTGCTATAGCTCAAAGCAAACTCTCCAGAGGGAAACTATATATAGACCTAGGATGATGCTACCAGTCAAAGAGCCAAGAAGGATCAGAGGTTATGTAAAGTTAAGTTTTCTGTTTAGTAGGTTTCTGGTCATAGACTACAGCATGACTACAGCATGAAGGAGGTTTTGAAGGAAGACCTCCCACTTGAGCATCAGAATGCTGGAGGCTGTCATCAAGGAGGAATGAAGACAGGATGTCCAAGAACTTTGTGGTTAAAGGTTGTGTAAACTCTATGGTTATGTTAAGGTGAAAATAATGGCAACCATAATGAATAAATTATTTGTATTGATATTTTCTATAAGTTATATTAACCTCTTTCTGTATAAATATATTTTATATAATAAGCAGGGACATATTAATAGAGCATCAGCAATATGTTGAAAATATGTTGATTGTCTAAGTAAAATATTTTAGAAAGGAGCAGATTCAAGAAATTCTAAGAAAATAGATGCTAGAAGTGAACAATTTGTAAAGTCAATTTTTCTTAATAAAAATTATTGTTAAAGATAAAACAGCATTGATTAGAGATGAGCTGACAAGTCTCTATTATTTTAGCTATTGTTAGGGGATTGTTAATTTTTGATTGTGTCAGATGTTTTTAAAAAGAGTCAAGCATTTATTAACAAGAAAATTAGTGTAAAGGGAATTAACATTAAACTAGCCATGTGTTTATCAGTCATATTTATTTTCTTTTAGTTTTTAAACCAAGTTGCCTGAATTTTTAGTATGTGATAGGAATGATTGTTTCAGGAAGAGGGTTTAAAAGTTTTGTTATGGTTTTCTCCAATTTGTGGGGAGTGCTACCAGTACTTGATATAATGAGATGCTTTGGCATGCCAACTTTGTGGCTTTTAGATAGACTGTTAAGTTGCGGTAATATTCCATTTGTTTGTACTATTAATTTTTTTTATCAATTAATTTAAATTTATATATCGCTTTTCCATATATTATTATAAGGTATCTGAGATGTAAAGTCAATAGAGTGACTGCAGCTGAGTAACACAGGGAGGCCAGAAAAGATAATATTAACAAATTCCCCACAACTGCCTGTATTCCCTGCCTGAGACCTTTCTGTGTGCAGAACAGACTAACTAAACATCTGTGAAATAGACGGAATACATCAGGCAGATAGATGAATAAACGACTTGGCCTACCTGAATAATATCAATTATTTTACCACTAATAATAGTGACCCTTCTAAAAATAACTGCAACTGCTGAAAATATAAGACCTGCTTACTAAATGGACAGTGTATGTCTGAAAGCATTATTTATAAAGCTTGCATCAATTCAGATGACATTGTTAAATTTTAATTTGGATCCACAGCAAATAAGGGGAATTTTTTTTCTACAACCATATGCTGTCTTTAAGCAATAGTAAATATAGCAAAAGCACTACTTTATATATATTATTGACAATTAAAAAACAATGACAATCCAATTATTACCTTGAATAACATTGCTAAGACCTTGTAATGGAAAAGGAGATAAATGTAACTTATGCCTTTTAGAAAAATTTGTTATCTTAAATCATATAAATAATCCTAATCTACTTAACAAAAAAAAGTGAATTAATGACCACAAGCTGCCATAGAAAAAAAAAACTTACTTAAATACTTGAACCCAGATTAATAGATTCTCTTTGCATTTGTTTTTTTCTTTCTTACTTCCTTGTTTTCTCCTTTTCTTTCTTTTCCCCACAAATATTATTTATTAATAATAACTGTGAATTACTCCCCTTTGAACTAATCTCCCTGTATTTTAACAACTTCTTTTTAATTTAAATTTTAGATTTTAATTTTAATTTTTTCATCTTCATGTAATTTTTGTCTATTCATATTATGCACGTGATAAATTAAAAACAGTACTCTAACATTATAAGAGATAATTTTCATAAACATTGCATGAACTTAAATTCAAATTTCTTAAATGGTCAGTTTGAAATATTCACCTGAGGATGCAATGCATGAAATTATGAATCGTGCTACCAACATGGGATAATATATATATTTATTTATATATATAATAGCTCTGTTGGGCAGCATTTTATTAACACCGGAATATTTTTATACGTGTGTATTCCTACATGTATATTTATTATTACATATATATCATATATATATATATATATATATATATATATATATATATATATATGTCTGTGTAAATATTGTCAGCTATAATCTGTAGAAATAAACAATATGACTAAAAGAAAGAGAAAAGAGGAAAACTGTATTTAAGTCTAACCAATGTGTTTTATTCACTGATGGACTTTATTATAGTAAAAATGAAATTTATTTATTTGAAATAAAATATCAATAAACATTTGATTTTAGATACTTTATTTAGTCATATATATATATATATATATATATGTTTGTGTGTGTGTGTGTGAGCTTATATATAAGTCTAAGTTAGACATTTATATACACCTCAACCAAAAACATTCAACCAGTTCACAATAAAGATACCCTGTCTTAGCTAAAAGATTCCAACTAACCTAAGATAGGATTGGTTAACACGTATCTAGGTATTTGACTTTAACTCTATATGCAAATTCTTCTTTCTGAGATTTGAGTTCACATACAAATGTTTATAGACTGCAGTTCAGAGGTTGTTTCTCAAGGTTTTCATCAAAAAGTAAAGGAAATTGATGGACAGATTAGAAACTGAATTGTTACTTCCACTGACAACACTTCACTTCACTTACATTTAAATCTTCCAATGAGTTGCCAAGAAAAGGTTTTGTATTTAATAAAGTAATAAGCAACAGATAACTGTTCAAGTCTGTTGTTTTAATTGTGTAAAATAAGATTTCTTCCCTTTACTTGTAATTCAAGACAAGAAAAGTGGTGACTATGTTCCGGTTGCATGCAGTTGTATACAAAAATATTCAACTTTTACATTATTTTCTTTTCAGATTAATCATTCCAGATTTGATTTGATGACATATTGCCTCAATTAGCATGAGGAAAACATTTTACTAGATGAACTGATAATAAATAACAGAGAATTAATACTATTATTTTATTTGCATAAATTTCTCCTCGGTATTTGAGCCTCAGTGAAATAATAAATTTGGTAATAAATCAGGTCATAACAACAGCTAAAAAAACTACAAAGTACATTTTGTTCTTATGCCTTCAGCTTTTTGTAATGCTGAACATCTTTTTAGAAAGTCAATATAAATTTATTTTACAAATTAAACATTCAAGAACTTAAAAGTCTGGAAAAAGAAATTATTGAAGCTTATTAATACAACTGAGATTACAAGAAAATTTCTAAATCATTTAACAAACACCATTTCATTATCATATGTGTCATTTTGAAAAGAAATTGGTAGCGTCACAACACTTGAAAGATCCTGTCAAGGTTTTCATATATGAAGTGACTTTGAACACAATGAAATATTCAATCAACCAACATCAACACCTATGAATAATTCTGAATACAACATTGAACTATCTGATGTTTTGCAGTTTGGTTTTAGTTTTTGTGTGCAACTTAAGAAAAAAAAACTGGCTGATTTAGAATTTGAGAAAAGTTTGAGGATCAATCAAATGATTAGTGCAATGGTGAAACAAATTGAATATTGTAGGTCATGAGCACCAACACTAAATCTGGAGAAAAAACAAATTTAAAAAGGAATCATTTTATGGGATTCCCTTTAGTACAGCAGGTACTGGGAAAATCACCAGAAAATTCTGGTGAAAACAGGAAAAAGGATTTGCTATTTGCAAAAATATCAATTTATTTTTTTCCCTTCTGCTATCCATTTTGGTTTTGATAGATGATTCCTCTTTCAACAAAGCAACAAAAGCTAGAAAAGACTTTGTAAAGTATCTCAGAAAGGGTTTCAAAGTGGTTAGGGTAATGGAATGGCCTTTTATATTGCCTGATTTAAATCCAGTTGTGCATTTGAGTCATGCATTGAAAATGTTCAGAAATGGGAACCATACAATCTGAATGATGTAGAATTATACTGCAGAAAGAAAATAAGTGAAAATACCATTCAAGACAAGCAAAAAGTTTGCTGACAACTATAGAGAATATCTATTAGTAGTGATTGGTGCCAAAAGACCCTCATTTTAGTATAATTTCTGCAAAACTCATTATAATAAACATATTGATAATTACAGAAATGATTAATAGACAAAATAATGTGTTGAATAATTTTACATACTAAATAATATACATTTTTTTAACATGAACTAAAGAAATATTTTCTTGAAACTTACACTACCAGCCATAAAAAAATAAAAAAATCTTTAAAAAATAATGTATTTCAGACTATTTTTTAGTATTTATTGCCAAGTGAATAATTGTAAATGAAAATAGAATGGTTCTTTTGTTAATACTGCACAATAATATATGCATCAAATGAATTTATAAATATTTGATAATTACCTATATTGCAGTTTCATCGATGAAAGAATGAAAAAAATTTAGGGTGATTCGGACGAGTTCATATTTGCTTCCTTGCCTTGTAAAATTTTGCAAAGTAATTATAACAAAAGAACCATTCTATTTTCATTTTGAATTATCCACTTAAAAAACTGGGGTGGCCTTATAATTATGGCTGGTAGTGTACATCTCTTTGTTGAATCATGTAGACAATATTTTCTGTCATGACATATTGTATTCTCCGATTCTTTTCTGGTCATTCAGGGACACTCTGTGTTATACTACTCTTCTGACCTACATTGTACCTCTAGTTTCATTATGTGCAAAGTTATATTTGAAGCAAAAATTTCAGGGAAAGCAAGAATACATAAATAACAGAAGATACAGCTTTTCAAGTGATTTTCTTTATAAAACAATAAAATGGCATCAGTTAAGCAGAATATAAAGATGATT